>CM077261.1:14390293-14580293 GCA_039654775.1 Spinibarbus caldwelli | reverse complement strand
AAAGCATAACTCTTATGATCTCTAGAGCAGCAGATGTACATATTTTCATTGGATAACGATATAAACCTGGCCTGTTTTTTTACATAAAACTATTATATGACTTCAGAAGAAGTTTTTTTATTTTTTGGCATCTTTTTCAAGCGTGATAAGCTCTCTAGAGTACGGAATGACATGAAGTGTGATGACAGAAATGATGACAGAATATTTCTGTGATGACAGAATATTTCTATTTTTTGAGGAAAATATTTATTTCAGCTCAGATCAGTAATAGCTTTTTACACTTTTTCCAGTGTAAGTGCTAAGGAGATTATTGTAGCTGTCAGTCAACAAACACACTACTTCTGTTAAACTAAGTTTTTTAAAGATTTCTGAATTTCTATGCTTTCGTGGAGAGATTGAGTTGAGTGTTTGGTTCTTTCTGAGCCATTCTGTTTGATGCTGTAATATTCCTCTCAGAGCTCCCTTTTGCTTGCACTGTCAGCGGTATTTCATAAGGAAGAAGGCACACTCTTATATCTGTCTTTTTCCATTCCCAAAACCATCTCAACTGAAAGAATGAAGGAAAATTAGAGGGTCTGTGGGTTGTTTTCCATTTGCCTGAATATCAAAATGTAGCCTACATGGTGCATGTCAGTAGTTCTGTATTTGTTGTTGTTGCTGAACAACAACAAATACAGTTATAAAAGCGTTCCTTTACTAATTAATGATTAGATATACTAAAATCTATTTTAGAATTGATTTAATTCAATCAAGTAAATAAACAGCAGCAGTGGTAGCAAGGAGAGAAACTTTCTCTTTGATTAAAATAAAGCTTGCAAGAATTAATTCTTGCAAGATGTGAAATATTGGCAGACAAACTCCCTTGATAGATGTTGCTTTATGGATACTGAATGTACAGTACATTATATCTATATGAAAATATTGTTAAGACAACTATACACACATCAAGCTGTTGTGTGGAGCCAAGGATTGTGAGACTGTTTGGTTGGAGATTGTGGATTGAGGACAGTGTACTGTTTTCTTTTGCACTGATGCTCAAGCTTTAAACTTGAGGTTTGCTGGAAGTCACATGAATAAGGTTGAGTAGTCAAGTCAAGTCACCTTTATTTGTATTGTGGCTTATACAATAAAGAGTGTTTAAAAGCAGCGATAAACAGGAAAAATGCGGTTCAGAGATCAGTATTGCTGTAAAGCAGATCAAAGAAATTTGATTTAGTTCTGTTCAATAACTGTGTAAAGATCATCAAGAAAAGGGTTCAAATCAGCTGTAATAATTAAAAAAAATTTTTAAATAATTAAAAAAGCTGTAAAAAAAATATGTCAATTTTTTGTATCTTCATTATCAAAGATCATTTTATATATAAAACATGATTTAAAAAATATAAAATGTATAAAAAAATATTCATCAAATTTATAATATATGTAACTATGTATAAATTCTGATTGTTAATAATAATAATAATAATAATAATTACTCTTATTTTTTGCAAAGAGGGTTAATTTTCTTATACTTGTGAGATAACTTAATTGTCAAAAATAAAAAAATACATATATAATATCTAAAATGTATATAGAAAATATAGTATATTTATGTTATTATTATTATTATTATTATTATTATTATAGATAGATAGATAGATAGATAGATAGATAGATAGATAGATAGATAGATAGATAGATAGATAGATTATTTGACTTACTAAGCATGATTTCAATAGTCTCTTCTCTTTTCCCCCTTGGTATGTTTCATAGTCCAGCAATAATCATCTATTTAATTAAAAACTTTTGTAGACACCCTAATTAGCTCTTTTTATTCCAAGCATTCATGAGTTCAGCAGTGACAGAATTCAATTTCACTCAGGGTCAGTGTAGATTACATCCCTCTGCTCTTCTGTTTGCTTAACATTTAGAAATTAATCTCTGGCATATTCAGTATAATGCTTATCCCTCGGATATTCATAGGCAGCAGAATGTAGCAGAATCAATAGAACCTGTGTTGTAAAGATGGCTGAGTTTGGACAGCTGAATAAGCTGTAACTTACATGATTCAGTGGAATAGATTGTCAGGCACATATTTGAGATCTCCACACTCTTTGTACATAAGATGGAGGCTGCATCTTAAGTTACTATTTCTATGGTGAAAGTGGATATCACATGGTGTAGCACATCTGCTTCTCCGCCTGTTGCGCTCAGCTGTGATTCTGATCCGGCCTCAACAGCAGCACAGCATCTTAAACAGTGTGGATCATCAGCGGATAGTCTGACGTTATACCTCATGTGAACTTGTGTTTTCCAGTGACTCAGATCTGCTTGCTGCTTCTTTTATCTCTTTGGTTATGAAACTGCAGCTCTTTCAAGTATAAAGAAGAGCATTTGAAGTCTAGTTTCGTAGAGTATCCAGAGTAGAATGGCTAGAAACAAACCATTACATTTGAGATAGATCTCAGATTTAATTTATTAATACAGTATGTAATAAATAAAAACTGTGATCTCTCTCTCTCTCTCTCTCTCTCTCTCTCTCTCTCTCTCTCTCTCTCTCTCTCTCTCTCTATCTATCTATCTGTCTATCTGTCTATCTATCTATCTAGCTATCTATCTGGATAAATCTATCATTATCTAGCACTAAGTTAAAGAGATGATAAATTACGGCAAAGATTTAACCCTCTTGAAGAGCAGTTTCCATTTAAGTTCATGTTGGAGTGAAATGCTGTGTACTGTACTTAGGTTGTAATTCCCTTTTTTAAATAAAAAAGTTATTGCTGTAAAATTAACTTCCTAACAGAATTTCAATTTTGTTGCATTCATAACTCAGGAAACAAAGCAAAATATGCACTAATTTTCAAAAGTTTGGGGTTGGTAAGATTTTTTAAATGTTTTTAAAAGAAGTCTCACCAAAACTGCATTTATGTGATCAAAAATACACAAGCAACTGTTACACTGTGAAATATTATTACAATTTAAAATAACTTTTTTCTATTTGAATATATTTCAAAATATAATTTATTCCTGTGATGTCAAAAATGTTTTTTCAGCAGCCATTATTCCAGTCTTCAGTGTCACGTGATCCTTCAGAAATCATTCTAATATGCTGATTTGCTGCTTAAGAAACATTTCTTGTTATTATCAATGTTGAACAGTTGTGAAAACATTTTGTGAAAATAGTGTAGTAGCCAGCTCTTGCTGTTTTGTATTACGTAGGTATCAGATGGCCAGAGAAGAGGCTGTGAGTGTACTGTCTGAGACTGACAACAGATGTGGAAATACGTGTATGGTGTATGATAAGAACACATAGTGTGATCTGTTGTGTTCTGATTGTAATTTACGCCATTTTTATCCCCATTTCATATGGCTCCAGAGGGAAAAGATTACACCAGGGGGCTGGTTGTGTTGTATCCGCTGGTTTTCAGCCTGGTGAACCTCAAAGTAAAGGATCATTGCTGTTATTTTCACCAACAGTGGGGTTTCTGATATGGATTATGGACTTAAAAGACATGCTGGCAGTGGATTTAATTGAATGTTGGAAAACAGTTTTATGTAGTCTTTACTTCCTCCATTCTCACACTGTGCTTGTATTCATGCTGAGGTTAATACAGTATGTATGATGGATCAAGGTGCAGACAGTATCCCTTTATAAGAACTTAATTATCATGCTGAACAGGGGTCAGAAAGTAAATTTTGCTCTGTCCTTTTTGATGAAGAATTGGTTGCTAAAAATGATTATTATGACAGACAAAGCTATGTGACACCTTGACTTACACATCACTGTTGGGCCTTTTTTGAGTGAGCTATGATCCCAGAAAGCCTCATTTAAAAATCACCTTTCAAGGTTAAAATAAATGAACACAGAGATGAAGAGCTGTGTTTGCCTTTGAGGGATTGAGATCTTTCGCTTTCTGTTGAACAAATGTAAATGTTCCCTAATCTTGTTGGAATGATGTGTCAAAACAGAACAAGCAGGAGCATTTGTCCATGTTCAAAGTCCAATCGCCGCTGATGGGGTGCTTGTGTTCATGATGTGTTCATGAAATATGCATGCACAATAGACCTTGTCAGACAAACCTGTGTCCTGTCTGGTGTTGTAGTTTTCTGTCTTGTGCCCCCCTAGACTTAGTTTTCCCTCATGTATGCCCGTAGTTGGTTATGTTCCTGTTCCTGTCTTTATTGTTTCAGTATTAGTTTATTAGACCCCAGTTGTGTTTAATTAATTATCTAGAATTTACCTGTGTATTTAGTTCCTGCCTGTTCAGTTCGTTTTGGTCTCGTCTACTCGTTACACTCCCTGTGTGTCTCCGTCCTGCCTTGATTTGCCCTGTTGTTTTGGCTTAAAGACTGTTATTTTGAAGTTTACCTCTCGTCTCCTCGATTCCCTTGTGTGCACCATGACAGAAGACCAGACCAATACAGTAAGCGGCAGCCATTCACCCCGTTTGTTTTCCGGTTTTTAAAGTCTTTTGTGTTTCTGTTTTGTTTTGTTTCCCCCCCCCCCGCGGCATGGGTGTCGCCGCTCTCTCTTCCACCCAAGCCCGCTAAAGCTAAGCGTGGGAGTTCGGTGGGATCGCTCATCCCGTGGCCGCTCATCAGTCAAGTTCGCCGGCCGTTCATCTGTTCAGCCCGCCGGCTGCAGCTAAAACAATCCCGCCAGCCGATCCTCAGTCAAGTAAGCCGGCCATTTATCTGTCAAGGCCGCCGGCTGCCACTAACCCAAGCCCGCCGGCCGCTCATCAGTCAAGTTCGTGGGCCGCCTCTCGCTCAAGTCTGCAGGCTGCTCCGACGTCAAGCCCGCCGGCTGCTCCGACGTCAAGCCCGCCGGCTGCGGCTCACTTCAGTTCCAAAGTTCGCTCCAGTGGATCCAGTTCCCCAGTTTCGGCCAGGAGTGCCGTTCCTAGTCACAGTGGATCCAGTTCTCCAGTTTCGGCCAGGAGTGCCGTTCTCAGTTCCAGAGAGTCCAGTGCAGGCTCCAGCCCCTGACCAGAGTCTTGTCATGTCCCCTAAAATATTATCAACAGGAACAGTTTTAATCAACCTTGTCTTGTCTGTTGGGGTTCTCTTGTTGCCTCAATGGAAGTGGTTCCTGAGATTAGTAGAATCCGGTCGTAGAAGCTGGGGTGAAGGATGAGGCCACGGCCACGAAGATCGCCTGCCGTGGCCTCCAGAGCTCCCAGCTCTGCCGTAGCTCCGGAGTCCCCTGATCCAGAGTGCAAATTGTGAAACTCGTGTACACAGACTGAAGTAGTTTAAGTCTTTGGTTCTTTTAATTGTGATGATTTTGGCTCACATTTAACAAAAACCCACCAATTCAATCTCAAAAAATTAGAATATGGTGGCATGCCAATCAGTTAATCAACTCAAAACACCTGCAAAGGTTTCCTGAGCCTTCAAAATGGTCTCTCAGTTTGGTTCACTAGGCTACACAATCATGGGGAAGACTGCTGATCTGACAGTTGTCCAGAAGACAATCATTGACACCCTTCACAAGGAAGGTAAGCCACAAACATTCATTGCCAAAGAAGCTGGCTGTTCAAAGAGTGCTGTATCCAAGCATGTTAACAGAAAGTTGAGTGGAAGGAAAAAGTGTGGACGAAAAAGATGCACAACCAACCGAGAGAATCGCAGCCTTATGAGGATTGTCAAGCAAAATCAATTCAAGAATTTGGGTGAACTTCACAAGAAATGGACTGAGGCTGGGGTCAAGGCATCAAGAGCCACCACACACAGACGTGTCAATGAATTTGGCTACAGTTGTCGTATTCCTCGTTAAGCCACTCCTGAACCACAGACAACGTCAGAGGTGTCTTACCTGGGCTAAGGAGAAGAAGAACTGGACTGTTGCCCAGTGGTCCAAAGTCCTCTTTTCAGATGAGAGCAAGTTTTGTATTTCATTTGGAAACCAAGATCCTAGAGTCTGGAGGAAGGGTGGAGAAGCTCACAGCCCAAGTTGCTTGAAGTCCAGTGTTAAGTTTCCACAGTCTGTGATGATTTGGGGTGCAATGTCATCTGCTAGTGTTGGTCCATTGTGTTTTTTTGAAAACCAAAGTCACTGCACCCGTTTACCAAGAAATTGTGGAGCACTTCATGCTTCCTTCTGCTGACCAGCTTTTTAAAGATGCTGATTTCATTTTCCAGCAGGATTTGGCACCTGCCCACACTGCCAAAAGCACCAAAAGTTGGCTAAATGACCATGGTGTTGGTGAGCTTGACTGGCCAGCAAACTCACCAGACCTGAACCCCATAGAGAATCTGTGGGGTATTGTCAAGAGGAAAATGAGAAACAAGAGACCAAAAAATGCAGATGAGCTGAAGGCCACTGTCAAAGAAACCTGGGCTTCCATACCACCTCAGCAGTGCCACAAACTGATCACCTCCATGCCACGCCAAATTGAGGCAGTAATTAAAGCAAAAGGAGCCCCTACCAAGTATTGAGTACATATACAGTAAATGAACATACTTTCCAGAAGGCCAACAATTCACTAAAAATGTTTTTTTTTTTTTTTGGTCTTATGAAGTATTCTAATTTGTTGAGATTGGTGGGTTTTTGTTAAATGTGAGCCAAAATCATCACAATTAAAAGAACCAAAGACTTAAACTACTTCAGTCTGTGTGCATTGAATTTATTTAATACACGAGTTTCACAATTTGAGTTGAATTACTGAAATAAATGAACTTTTCCACGACATTCTAATTTATTGAGATGCACCTGTATATGCTGGCATATTTCCATGAGAAAAGACCTTGCCATGTCCCTTTTGACTGCTCAGCATGTCATCAGATAAAAGACTTGTCTGCCACTCAGCACTCTGCCATGTTTGTACACTCATCTAAGAGACAAGACCTCAGATTCACAGGCTCTGTGAGAACACTTGCTCTCCCTTTGATAAATGTTATATTTGTGTTCATGGCACCTTGCCAGTTTCTGATAGATGCTTAACATCTGGAATGAGCTCTATAAATCAGTGTCTGATAAGAAAACTGCTGTAGAGGTTGTATTGTAGATATTGTAGATGTTTGTTCTAAAAAGGGGGTTTAAACACATTCACAGTTAGTTCTTAATTGCTTATTCAGATTTTAAGCATACCATAAATGGCTTTTAATTGGAATAATTGGAATTTTTGTTCTTTTTTTTTTTAATTCTCCCTTTTACAAACCCTGAAAAACTTATGTGGCACAAGAAGTCATTTATTTCATAAAAATACATTTTCAAAAGGAAACCTAACATTAATTTCAAGAACGAGCATTTTGATTTGTTGGCTGATGGTTGCCAATATTTCTCTGTATAGAGAATAAACTATATCAGGGATAACACACATGAAAAAAATCTGAGAGTATGCCTCTCAGCTATAAACACTACTTTTAGCAGATCTGAGCCTCTAGATTGAACAGGAAGTGGCTTAACAGCAAGATTTACTTGCTGTTTGTTGATGGAAAATTGATTTTGTGGTTTTGTGTTTGTACTAGATCTTTTAAAGCACATTGGGTCATTCAATCTTAAAATGAAATACTGCAGTTTTGATCGATGTTAGTAATTATGATCTATGATTTCATATATATTATATATTTTATATATATATATATATATATATATATATATATATATATATATATATATATATCTTTATACATACACTACCGATCAAAAGTTTGGGGTCAGTAAGAAATATTTTTTGAACATATTAGAATGATTTCTGAAGGATCACGTGACACTGAAGACTGAAGTAATGGCTGCTAAAAATTCAGATTTAAACATATAAAATACATTATAATAGAAAACAGTTTTTTTTAAATATCACAATATCACAATATAGTTTTTACTTTCAAAAAGCATTTGTGAGCAAAAGAGACTTTCTTCACAAACTCTAAAAACTCGTACTGACCCCTTTTTGAATGTAAAATCTTATGTTCATTCTCCAGTTTCTAGATTTTTCTAGATTTATCTAATATTTCCAGCATCATAAAAAGTGAATATTTTGAACTGCCTGTTTCTCCAAGTAATATGTTTTCCTTTTTATATCTTTCTCTAAAAACTACCCCAGTCTATAAATTTGGATGAGAAGTCCTTAAAAATCAGCCAAACTCATTTACTGTTTTGATTTGCATACCGACACAATCTATTAGAGCATGTTTATTATGTTCTTGATTATGAAGTGTGCGGTTCAGAAGCTTCTTCATCTGTATTCATGGATTCTAGCAGTGATGTGCTGCCAATCTCAGTTAGCAGCTTGGCTCATTGCGGATCCCCACCGTAATGTCATTAGCGTAAGCTATGCCATTTGCACTTCATTTCTTCAGCTCTTTGCAATTGCAGAGAAAAATTAAGTCAGCATTCATGTCATCTCTGTCTGCGGCATTAGTAGAGTGAGCAGACGGGATTGGAGTCTATTATTATTGGTACTATTTAATTTTCAATATTTAGTTTGCAGATCACATTCTGTTTGGAGACAGATTTCATCCACTCGCTTAGATCTGACTGAGCTGTTGTGATTTTAAATAAACCAAAAGTCTTTGATAAAGAGCTGAGGAGATCTGAAGGAGCAAAAGGTCTCGTCCCTTTCTCCTTCACCCTGAGAGATGTTCAGTTCTCTTTAAGTGGAAGATTTAGTTAGGCATTTTTACTCTGCAGGCTGGCAAACAAACAGGCTGCTTTATGTAGCATTGGCATTTTAAGAAATTAAATTGCCCATCTAATTGCCAGCAAAGCACTTTGTTGTTTGAGATGTGCTGTGTTCCTTGTTAAAAATGTCAAATGCTTCATTAATTGAATAGGTTTGCTGGCAGCAGAATGGACCAATGGAGCCACTTATTCAGCACTGATGTCATCTTCACTATTTTGAAAAATAAAACAATCTGACATTCTGTTGTGATTCCTTGGAGGAATATTCACAAGTTTTGTTTTCACTGCTTAGCTTCTGTCATCTGTTATATCTGCCACCATAAAACAGTATTGCAAACCATTTTACTTGCATTATTTGTTGCTTTACTGAGTGGAACAGATGTTTAGAGGGGATGAAAAGAACTTGATGTTCTTTTGAAATATTGTGCACCAATGAACCATTCACAGTAAGACCCAAAACATATGCTAAAAAGTACTAACTTTAAAGATATGCATCATATTCATGGTGGGTAACTAAATTTGTGAACTGTTTGAAGATTAAGATTTGAGATTAATTAGCATTTACTAGCATTTCATATATAATTTGAGTAGTAGGGAACATGAGATATCCAAAATGTGAGATATTTGCATGCTTTGTTTTCACTGCTTAGCTGCTGTCATCTGTTATATTTAAACTCAACACAAAACAGCATTGCAACCCATTTTACTTGCATTATTTGACATTTTTCCAAGTGGAACAGGTGTTTAGAGGAGATGAAAATAACTTGAAATATTGTGCACCGATGAATAATTCACAGTAAGACCCAAAACATATGCTAAAAAGTAATAACTTTAAAGATATGCATCATATTCATGGTGGGTACCTACAGTAAATATGTGCACTTTTTGAATATTAATTAGCATTTACTGGCATTGGTGTCTATATATAATTGATAATTGATACAATCTTGTTTCCACCATGGATAAAAAAATTAAAAGGTAATTGCGACTTTTTCCTAAAAAAGACTTGTTTCTTGCAATTCTGAGTTAGCATCTCTCTCTTCTGATTTATTGTTTCCACCATGGAATAAACTAATTAAATAAGGTAATTTGAATTTAATTTAATTCATACTTTTTTCTCGAGTTTATATCTCACAATTCTCAGTTCATATCTCACAGTTATGGCTTTTTTGTCAGAATTGAAAGAAAAAAAGTTAGAATTGTGAGATATAAAGTCATAATTTCCCCCTGTGGTGGAAACACGCTTCCATAAGGGACAAATGTATGTGTACTCTAAAATCATAAGATGAACAGGTGATATGGGTGTGTGTGTGCTTTCATCTTCATGAAATTATCAGAATGCTGTAGAAGAACAGCGCTCAAAGTCTTCAGAGCTCTGAAAGAAATGTTGTCATTTTAGTTTGGAAAGCTTCCCAGGCAGAAAAGTCACAGTAGGTGAGTAGAAAGCTGGGTAAACCGGATGGCCTTCAAAGAGTGACGGCCTAACTGAAAATAGGATGGGCAGACAGTGTCTGTGGCTGACAGATAGCTTCTACTTAATGCCCTGTCCTCTTGCTGAGCTGAAGAGTCTGCTTTTACTGAATGATTCATTAAGATGACACTTACATGAGAGCCAAAACCTACTGGCGGGCTTCTGTGATGGACAGTCCAACATGATGTGTCTTCCCTGCATGTTCACGTTCTTTGGCTTTTTACATTTGCCTGTATCCTGCCTTAGACTCTTCTGAACCCCACAAACTTATTTCCTGTCTCTCTTTCTCAGAATTTGATGGTTTTATATCCTTCAACATAGAGCAGAGAGAATACTGAATTTAATTTAACTCATATCTCTACCGTACGGTTGAGCTTACTTTGATAGAGAATAAATCTATCAAAAGGAAGAGATGAGAGAGAAATCTTTCCACAGCTGTACTGCCCCATCTCTGTGTCTGCTGTTGCCATGGGGGGTTTGGGTATTTCCAGTTTTCAAGTGACAGCAGCAGTTTACAAACTTCAGTCAGTCACACTGAAGGGAGAACGGTGCTGGTCAGTCATCAGATAATAGGGTCAAACAAGCAATCAAGGAAGTAGGGATGAAACCATAATGTTGTTGTGAATAGGGTAGGGGGTAAAGAACAGAAACGTAGCAAAATATATGAGAAATGCAAAAATGTTTACTTACCATAATTATCCAAAATCAAGCGTTTTTGAAATTAAATTTTAAATTACTTTTTTTTTTTTTAAAGTGCTTGAGGCTATTTATTAGATGTCTACTAATAAGAATTTTAAGTTAAATAATTTTTTCATTAGCTCCTTTTAGGGGTGAAAGTTAAAGGGTTAAAGTGGGCAAGTTGAGACATGCTTCTAGACTGTTATAAGAGCAAGCAATATGTTTTAAGTTTTGAAAGTTGTTGGTAAAGCTGTAATTTTTCAGACAAGGTTCTCCTCAAAGATTTTCTTTTATTTATTTTTTTTCATCTGTCAATATGTCATTGAAATTAAATGTCTTATTTTTGATCAGATCAAATGCAATCAGATGCAGTGCTGCTTTTTTTTTTGGAAACAGGCAAGCAGACTTGATAATGTGAAATACTGGATACTTGATAACTCTGCATTCCTAAATTTTACATTTGATTAATCACACACACAAAAAAGTGGTCCATACAACTTACATATGCACTATATCTCAAGTCTTTCAAAACTAGGCAGAATTTTCTGTAATGACTTAAATCTGTTATTCATTATTGGAGTATTATTGTCATTTATCACTAAAGGTTGCTTTTATTTTCCACATGCTCTCAGAAGTAAATGTTCTTCTGTTAAAATCTTGCGTTCATGTATCTCAGAGAATCCATCCACATACTCTCTGGTCATACACAGACGGCACAGCGCTTGGCAGTCATGGTAGTGTGAGTCTGTACAGTGTGTTCTGAATGAATGTGCACTGATATGTTAGTTATATAGGGCATGTATTGCTGCATCACACAATAAGTCATTTAGCTCTGCTGTGATACATAAGTACACCTCTCTCTCTGCTGGACGCCTTGCGAGATACTACACGTATGACTTTCTGAATGGTCTCACTGGAAACGAAAGACGTTATTTTTGCTGTTTACTTGATATCCTGCTGTATGCAGCATGATAATGTCAAGGACAGCAAGTTATAAAGACGTGAAATTGATTTGTTAATTAAAAAATGTGTGAAGATTTGAGGATTTTAAGTAATTGTCTTAATTGAATTCAGTAACACTTTGTTACTTTGTTTAGGTCATTTGAAACTGTTAGTTCAGTTAATCCAATAAACTACTTACACTTTACAATTTAACTTAAATACCATTAACTTTAATACCATATTAGATTTTTTGGCCTGTATAAGGATATTCATCCTAAAAAAGTGCTTTTTGGAAGCTAGCCAGTCAGATTACAGCTTGTTATTTTACAGCTTGCCAGTTTGAGAAAGCGCTTTCCAGTTTTGCGTGTAAAAATACATCAGATGGCCAGGGAACGAACTGTGGGCAGTTCATGGGTATGTTAGAGCTGAGTCAGAGACTATAATTTAGCTCACATTCACACACACGCACGCACGCACACACGCACACACACGCACGCACGCACACACATCACTTTTCCTTGCAGTTTCATGATCTGCCAGTAGATGCCAGTGTTGCCCTGAGCAGATTGTGCAGCTGACACTTCTTCAAATGTGTTTTCAAACGTAAAAGCATTGATATAGGAGGCATATACCTGTGTGAAAGAGAAGGATTGAGCTTTCAGCCTCAGAAGAGAGAAATGAACTCTGGTTCTGCTTCAGCCTTTGGCTGTAGATCTGGTCTTGCTGGCACAGGAGTATCGTGGCACCAAGCATCCATTATTACTATAACAGATCTTCTTTTTCATGGCACTGAAATCGATGGGCACGGAAGATGCCCATGAACAGTCACTTAGTCAGGTCATTGATCCAATGAGGAGTTTCCTGGGAGGAGAGAGATCTAGTGTCTGCTGAGAAAGCACTGTGATGAATTCTGAATCTGTTTTAGAGAATGCCTCTTCTTAGCATTCTAACAGTAAACTTGACAGAAATTGAGTAATGTGTGTCTGCAATATCTGTGTGTACTGTGTTTATGAGAGGATCATCAAGTTGTTTTATGGCAAAATTCAGATGAGCCTTAAAGGGGTCATGAACTGAAAAATCTAAATTCCCTTGATCCCTTTTGACATTTAAGAGGTCATTGTACTATAAAAACATCTTGGAAGTTTCAGAACTCAAAACATTCTCATTATTTAAAAAACAGCATATATTGAAGCCAATCTGCCAAAACGACAGGTTGTGGAATGTGCCACTTTGTGATGTAATAGTGTGGCGGTGTTAGTCCTTTGTTCACTTTATTTTACCACAAATTCATTTAAAAACAAGGCACAGTTTGACACAGGATTTTCACAAAGGCTGAAACTAAAAGATGATGCTGTGCCGACTATTTTGGATCTGATAGTAATGTCGCACCACACAAGTAGTGTGTATAGTTTTTATTATGTGGTCACTATTGCTTTGTCTGTTAAACAGATCGTTTGATATGTACTGAGCATTTATGCATTTCTGACCTAAATCACAGAAGCATCCATCTATGAATGATGTAGGCTGTCAAACATTCACAACTTTAAGCCAGTCATAGCAGCGGGTGTTTACTTCTGAGTCTGCGAACCACCACACCTATTCAAACCAAGCGGTCTAATGAGGGGCGTTAAAAACAGGACAGAAAATACCCTATTACTTCTAAATTATGATGTTATTTGATGTAAAAATTCTTGATAACATTATAAGTGGACCTCAGAGAACAGTACAAAACAATTTTCAAAAAAAAGGCAGTTCATGACCCCTTTAATGTTCTTTGTTGGCAGTGGTTTTCACTTCACCACTCTTTCATGGATGCCATTTTTGGTCAGTGTCTTTTGGGTAGTGGAGTCCTGAACAGTGACCTTTACTGATGCACGAGAGGTCTGCAGTTCTTTCGACATTGTCCTTCGGTCTTTTGTGACTTCTTGGATGGGTTGTCGCTGTGCTCTTGGAGGAATTTTGGAAGGTCGGCCACTCCTGGGAAGGTTCGCTATTGTGCTGAGTTTTTTCCCATTTGGAGATAATGACACTTATTGTGTTTTTTTTAAGTCCAAGAGCTTTTGAAATGGTTTTGTAACCCTTTCCAGACTGATGTATTTCAGTAACCTTCCTCATCATTTCATGCTGTTAATTAAGTTCTATTTGTGTTCATTTAATTGAAAAGGGTTGGCAGGAAAACAGACCTGGCTGCGTCTAATTCATCTGAACCTCATTATGAATGCAGTTTCATAGCCTGCGTCCAAAAGCTGAAAAATGCTGCCTCCACAGGCGCCATACAAAGGTATAAGGCAACAAGGCACGTCTAAATCCGATGATCATTTCACACGTCTACTGAGATACCTGCATCTGATGGATTTTTTAAGGCAGCATAGATGTATCTTTTGCTGCCTTTAATATTCCACAATCCTGTGCATTCAATTCCATGACAGTTAAGCTAAAAAATCTGCATCTGAAAGTTGTGGTTAATTTTCAATGTTTGTATAAATGTACATTTGTGACCCGTGCTGGCAAAATGAGTCGGAAAGAGCAAATTTTCAAAAATGGGTTCTTTTTATTCTCACATTCTCCATTAAAATACCTTCAAAATGATATATGACTTGTTGGAATCGGACAAAAAAAAAAAAAAAAATGACTGAGTTATAGCCGTTTTAAGTCGATAAAGTCAGCAGAGTTGATTCTGAGAAAAAACGAGTTAATAATATCTTTTTTAAAATAATAATTACTATATTATTTATCACAATATAGCTATTTTTGATTTTATCTTTGTTATTAAAAATAAGAACAAAAATGCAAATAAACAGTAGTTTAATCAAGAGCAGCGAGTGATTGCGTCTTTTCTTTTAATGCCTGATTAACATTGAGACAGATCTACTGTACTGCATGGATCTAATATAATGTTACACATCAGATTTTTCTCCAAGCATTAACTAAACATTCATGTAAAACATAACAGGTTATGTTTGCGTGAATCTCGCCAAGACATATTTCGCAATAATGTAGCTACTTTAGGAAATCACACAAGTTTTTTTTGTTTGTTTGTTTGTTTGTTTGTTTTTTCCTCCCAAATGTCAGTCAGCGCGATCGTTTTGATTTCATCAGCATGGGTTTGAAAATCATATTTCACTGGTTTGGACTCATGTCATCGAGAACTCGATATGAATATTGACAAAGCTGAACTGCGCTTTGCAACAATAGACCTACAGCTTTAAACAGCAGCAGTCATCCAGAAGCGAGCAGAGAAAAGGTACTCCTCTCAGAAAACGTACAAATAAAGATTATTTTAGATGTTTAATTACTATTTAGAGCATTGGGATCGCTAGAAGAGGGCTTAATGAACTCATTTTTGTGAAAATCTCAAATTCGACCAAAACTGACATTTTTCACTTCTTTTGCCTGTAGCTCAAAATTAGACCGTGTACATTCCGACTCATTTTGCCAGCACGGCCGGGTCACATTTTTTGACCAGTTTTTCCACTTTTGATGTAATTTCTAGCAAGAAATTAGTATTATAGTAGTTGAATATTCGCACCAAAGCTCTCTCTGTTTTGTTGTACATCTTAAAACCCTTATGCTGCTTCAGAAGTCTATCAGAAATCAGTTTTGAGAGGTACTTTCATGAGCAAATGCTGTCTGCAAAGTCATTGCCTGATAGGACAGCAATAGCAAGTCTACTGCCTAAGCTTGGGAATTAGTAACTACAGGGGCACATACATTTTCACACAGGCTCAATTAGTTTTAGATAACTTTTTTGCTTCATTAAGTAACATTATCATTTAAAAAAAAAATAGATTTTGGGTATATTCAGGTTGCCTTTGTTTGATTTTCTTTTCATTTCTAAATTAAGTATAAGATAAACAAAAAAGAAATCAGGATGGTGGAAAACACATTTTTCAATGCACTGTAAATTTATTGTTATTTTTTTTTATTATGTTCTATACAGAATCTAAATGTTTTATAGCTGTAAATTGCTTGATTTTTTTTTTAATAACTCATTTCCATGTCCAGTTTTTCTAGGTAAGCTTATGGTGTGCTTGAACAACCAACCGTCTCTTTCTCAGTGTGTCTGCAGTAGTGCGCTGAGCTCCAGTGAAAGGGAGCAGTGTGCAGGAGGCCATGTCTGCTTCCCTTGCTGGGACGTGGGGTCATGTGGACACTTCTAAACATCGTCTAGTACATCTACGGCCTCTTTAAACATCACAAGCCCATGACTGCCTGTGAAAAGTAGTTCTGTTAGATTTTTTCCCCCATCTGAAACAAGTTCCAGACACCCATAAAAGAGTTTTATGAGTAAAGTTTTGCAGAAAGTAATCTTGTTTTAGCATGGCTGATGTGCAGTGTGAAAGTCTGATAAAAATGAAATGCAGGCGAAGATAAGCTGTAGTTTATTTCCAGCGCAATTACTTTTTAAATACCTGCCCCCATTAAATCAACTCTTCTCCATTTGAAATATAGTCTTAGCCCCGGTTGAACCTCTTTCATATGCTGTGGCCATAAGCAAAGTGTTTATCATGAGACAGAGTAAATGGTATGGTGTAATTAACCCTCCCGTCTGAAGGGAAGCAAGCTGAACCTTTTTACGCCACAGGATCAAAACAGGATCAACAGCTCATAAACAACTACACCACTGTCTACACTTTTTCATTTCAGCTGAAAGCAGGTACTTGATGGAGCTGTACTTTTCAGAGCCTCTCTGTTATTACAGGAGCTTTCGGCCTACAGCCTATGAATTTTCGCCTCAACTCTGACTTTTGTCTTCACCAACATCATGTTATAAGTTCAAAGCTCTTATTAGTCCCTTGGTCTCACTGTTGAAAATCCCATTTGCTCAGCTGCTGTAAATGACATGAGGGTTTATTGGCTTGTGAATGGGACCTGCTACGTTCATTTGTTTGAGATGTGACTGATATGGCCTCCGTTTGCCCCTCAAACAATAAACATTCTCTGTGGAGCATCTGGGTCTGTCTCAAGCCTTGAAATGATGAACAGCGGTGGTCCGAAGCAAAAAATAAGAGCTGCATAAACAGTATTCTTCTTTGATCAATGTCTACCTGGCAGTTTATTCCCTAAGAGCAAAGGTCTTTCAGTTGAGAGCAGCCATCTGAGTCAATGAGGACAGCCACAGACGGATTGACAATATATCATGGAACATGTCAGGGCTTTCATGTAGCGGGACTTTCTGTAGGTAGATAAATCCATTTCATTTGGTTGGCCAGTCAGTCACTAGAAAGTTAGATTTGAATTGAGGACTTTTCCCCATTTCACACTGCATGTATAAGCAGCTGCAAGTATGCATATATGTGTGTGATATATACATATGTTATATTAATACACACAATATTATAAAACAAACAAAAAAATTAAATAATAATTAAAAATACTACATATAATATATACAACTTTAGAATGTTATATAATGTTATAAAATTTATAAATATTTTACAAATATTTAAAAATACTAAGAATATAAAAATATTAATATAATTTAAAAAATATATATATTTTATAAAAATATATATAATGTATAATATATAACAAAGTATTTTATAATACATTTGTAAAATATAAATTATATTTGTTTATATAATGTATATGTATTTTTTATATATTTAAAAATATTAATATAAAAATATGAAGATAATTTAAAAATATTTTATAAAAAATATATGTAATATATAATATATAACTAAGTATTTTCTAATACATTTTTAATATATAAATTATATATATATGTATATGTATATATGTATATGTGTGTGTGTGTGTGTATATATATATATATATATATATATATATATTTTATTTGCAAAAACAGATAACTCCATTTTTATTAATTTTCATAAATCATGTTTTTTATTGTGTTATCATGTTTTTATTGTGTCAGTTAGCTGTAGTTTTTAAGTTATTATTATTTAATCAGAACAACCCATCTGCAGTTTGATTGATATAAATTGGAATGCAGAATACAAAAAACATGATTTTAGAATTTAAAAAAAAAAAACAGAGTTATCTGTTTTTGCAAATAAGCTCTTCATATATGTGTGTGTGTGTGTGTGTGTATAAAATGTTCATTTATTGTTTGATTTATTGGGTGAGTAGTTTTACAAATATTTAAAAATATTAAGAATATAAAAATATTAATATAATTTAAAAATATATATATTTTATAAAAATATATATAATGTATAATATATAACAAAGTATTTTATAATACATTTGTAAAATATAAATTATATTTGTTTATATAATGTATATGTATTTTTTAAATATTTAAAAATATTAATATAAAAATATGAAGATAATTTAAAAATATTTTATAAAAAATATATGTAATATATAATATATAACTAAGTATTTTCTAATACATTTTTAATATATAAATTATATATTTATAATGTATATGTGTGTGTGTGTGTGTATATATATATATATATATATATATATATATATTATTTGCAAAAACAGATAACTCCATTTTTATTAATTTTCATAAATCATGTTTTTTATTGTGTTATCATGTTTTTATTGTGTCAGTTAGCTGTAGTTTTTAAGTTATTATTATTTAATCAAAACAACCCAGCTGCAGTTTGATTGATATTAATTGGAATGCAGAATACAAAAAACATGATTTTAGAATTAAAAAAAAAAAAAAAAAACAGAGTTATCTGTTTTTGCAAATAAACTCTTCATATATGTGTGTGTGTGTGTGTGTGTATATATAAAATGTTCATTTATTGTTTGATTTATTGGGTGAGTAGTTTGCTGTGTTTTACATAGCTTTTAAATTCTATTTTGCTAAAAATTGTTTAAAAGGTTTATAGTAAAATTTTCTGTTGATTTCAGCACACTGTACAACCAAAATAATAAACAAACAAACCAAAAAACACAATATGTGCTACAATTCTGCTATCTAGCACTTTAGTGTTTATGCACACAATGTAAACCTGTTGTACCTGTTGATATGAGTGCCACATAAACATAAATATGTGCTGTTTATGTGTGCAGTGTGAAACAAGCCATTTACTGGATGTCTTTTTGTGCATGAGTTTCGTCTTACAGATCTTTGAGTCAGTGGAAAAGTGCCAAGTAGTCATTTTATTGAATTTGCAGTCGTAAACCTGGATTTCACCCATGAGTCAGGAGTTTTACACTCTCTTGTCAGTGTGGTTTCAGCCGCTGGCTAGATGTGTCGGACCGTCTGGGTTTGAGAGCAGCACGTCAGGGTCGATAAGGACAATGTCTGAGGAGATCTCAGCTTTTGCGTTCTTTTGGAAGTCTGTGTGCCATCCACTCCTAAAAGGAGAAAACATGTACCAGCGAGATTCGAAGAAGACTCTAAACTGCTTAAAACCAGATAAATCCTCAAACTCAACCATGGTGTAGAGCAGCTGTTTTTTGCAGTAATCAGAGAGACATTACTGCCAGACTCAGACTTCACTGTCCCACAAGTCCTTCTGTGCAAAGCAAGTCTCTTAATGACTAACCTACAGATACACTTCTCCTTTGACTGTGACTAAGGCTCATTTATTATACATGCTCATGACAGAGGAGTAGGTATGTGCAGTTAGGTAAATAGTTAAGTGACTTTGAAAAAGAACACAAGTCTGTGTCAACAGTTGACACAATGCTTTTGTTTGAGCAGCTGTTATTATGAACGACACGATCTCTAGTGTTTTTTCCCCCACTAGCCTCACCAATAATGATTTTAGGGTGCATCATATATTGGTACCATATCAGTTGATATTAGAGATTTCTTTTATTTATTGGAACATGTTTTTACAGATTATTATTTTACATTTATTTATAGATGTTTTTTTCATTAATTCTAACACATTATTGTTATTTGTTTATTTATTTTTAATATTGTCCATTGAGCGGTTATTGTCCATAACAAAAATGAATAATCATCCATAAAATTATTATCGGCTTTTCTGTATTAGCCAGAATTTTAATACTGGCGCATCCCTAATTGATTGTTTTGAAACGGATTTCCAAAACACACCCCACATCTGCAACTGGTCATACACTACCAGTCAAAAGTTTTTGAACAGTAAAATTTTTTATGGAAGTCTCTTCTTTAAAGAAGTCTCTTCTGCCCACCAAGCCATGCATTTATTTGATCCAAAGTACAGCAAAAACAGTAAATTTTTTAAAATGTTTTTACTATTTAAAATAACTGATTTCTATCTGACTATATTTTTTTAAATGTAATTTATTCCTGTGATTTCAAAGCTATTTTTTTAGCAGTCACATGATCCTTCAGAAATCATTCTAATACTCTGATTTACTGCTCAAAAAACATTTATTATTATTATGTTGAAAACAGCTGAGTAGATTTTTTTCAGGTATCTTTGATGAATAGAAAGTTCAGAAGAACAGCATTTATCTGAAATAGAAATTTTTGTAACATTATAAATGTTTTTATCATCACTTTTGATCAATTTAAAGCATCCTTGCTAAATAAAAGCATTAATTCCTATAATTTCTATAATTATACTGACTCCAAGCTTTTGAATGGTATAGTGTACGTGTATAATGTTACAAAAGCTTTTTTATTTCAGATAAATGCTGATCTTTGGATCTTTCTATTCGTCAAAGAATCCTGAAAAAAATGTACTCAACTGTTTTAAATATTGATAATAATAATAATAAAAAATGTTTCTTGAACAGCAAATTGGCATATTAGAATGATTTCTGAAGGATCATGTGACACTGCAGACTGGAGTAATGGCTGCTGAAAATTTACCTTTGATCACAGGAATAATTTACATTTTAAAATATATTAAAATAGAAAACAGTTATTTTAAATAGTAAAGATATTTCTAAAAAGTTACTGTTTTTGCTGTACTTTGGATCAAATAAATGCAGGCTTGGTTAAGCAGAAGAAACGACTTCTGTTCAAAAGCTTTTGACTGGTAGTGTACAGTATATAAAAAAATAAGTTACTGTAAAGTTATTGTATAAAATGTATACATGATCCATGAAACCGATAAACTCATGCCATTGATTTAATGCAATGTTGCTGTTATAGGCTGGTTTTATTTTTATTTTTTTATTTTATTTTTTATTGCAGCGTTTTGTTGATCCTTTTTTATATTTGACTTTTGACTATTGGTCCATATCAGTGTCAGGATTATGGACCTGTCAGTGTGTATTTTGCTCCCTGTGACCCAGTTTCTGTCTCCCATTGATTGTGTTTATTTGATTCAGGTGTCTCATTTAGCCCCTCGTTATCCTGTGTTTAAAAGCCCCAGTCTTTTCAGTTCATGTTTGTCGGTCCTTGAATGTCTTCATGTGCTCAATGTTCCCTATTTGGATTATTAAAGACTCTCAGTTCATGAATTCTCCGTGTCTCCTCGTTCCTGGCTCCAGCGATCGTGACAGAAGGACCGACCAAGACAGTAACCTCCGTGTGTGTACCCTCCATTTTTGTTTCCGTTTTGTACTCAGTGTTTTTTCTTTCCGTTGTGCCCCATGGACCCTCTCGTATGGCCCGAATTCCTCCTCCTCCTGCTGGAGCAGGGGGACAGATCTCTCGAGGACCATACAAGACTCTTCCTGTGTGTAGCTAACGCCACCAGCTACCCGGACAACGCGCTCTGTTCATTCTATGACGCAAGCTTGAACACCGTGAGCAGAGCACTGTCGTCCGAGGATGGTCCTCTAGAGGAATTCGCCGCCATCATGGAGTGTGCCACTCCTGACCCAGAACCCAGCCCAACAACTCCCCGCGGTGCGGAGCATCAGCCCGAGCCCACCGATGACGGAGAGCCATTTCCCGCTGCGATCAACGAGCCAGCGCAAAGCCGAGCAACTGAGCGGAAGATTGTCCTGGAAGTTGAACCCAACACGTCAGATCATGTGCGAGAGCCGGCGACAGTGCCCACCACGAGGGAGCCAGCCGTGGACAGTGTGAGCGCGGAGTGGAGCTCCGCCCCCTGCACCGTGGCTGAGGGTGAGCTGATAGGACATCTGGGGCTGCTGGACTTAGAAGGGAATCTGATGGACTGGGTAACTGACCTGGAGGTCGACTTTCCCCCTCTCCTCTCTCCTTCGTCTCCTGGATCTCCTTCTTCTCCACTGGTTCCAGCCAGCTCCGCTCCTCCCAAGCGCCCTCCAGTGTCCACTGTGCCAGAGCGCCCCCCTGTGCCCACTCCTCGAAAGCGTCCTTCAGAGTTTCACCCTGATAGCCCAGAGACTGACAAATGACCGCCCTCCCACCCGCTCCTGCCTCCTCCACCGCTGTCGTCTGGTAGCCCCTCTGCTTGCCCTCAGCCCACCATCATTACGGTGCGAGCTCCGCGGGTCTGCTATCCTCCATCGTCGCCGTGGCTGGAGAACCCCTCACCTCCGCCTCCAGCCTCCAAGGCCCAGGCTCCGCCTCGGCCCGTAGACCCAGCGGCTCCACCTCGGCTCCTAGCTCCCTCGCCTCCACCGTCACCCGTCTATCCATCAGCTCCACCAGGCTCCCTCGTCCTTCCGGCTCCGCCTTGGTCAGGTGTTGACCCGCCATCGCCTCGGGACTCCTCTCCTCTGGCTGCGCCTCATTGCTCCATCCCACCGGCTCCGTTGGGCTCCTTCCTCCCGCCAGCTCCACCTTGGTCCTCAGTCGCTCCGGCTCTGCCACGGATCTCCGGATCTCAGTTCGCCAGAGCCCTCGGCTCCACCCTGGCCCCCCAGATCCTCAGTATCCCCCTGGCTCGTTGGCTCTCCGTCTCCACCTCGGGGCTTCTCCACCACCTGTTCTGCCGCCGTTGGTAGGCCCCCTGGAGTCGGCAGCCATTCCTCCTCCATGGCTCCTCCCTCCGTCGGCTCCACCGTGGGTCGACATCATGGCTGTGGCCTGGGTCCAGCCGGACTCCTCCTGCTCCGGGTCCCTCCTGTCTCCTCCCTGGCTCCTCCCTTCTTCATCTCCCCCTTGGACTGTGTCTGTCGGCCCCCTCCCGGGTGTCCGTCCTCCTCCTGAGCCTCCTCCCAAGTTCCCACCCACCCCTCCCTCTGTTGTATCTATGGTGCGAGGATGCACCTTCCAGGAGGGGGCGATATGTCAGGATTATGGACCTGTCAGTGTGTGTTTTGCTCCCTGTGACCCAGTTTCTGTCTCCCATTGACTGTGTTTATTTGATTCAGGTGTCTCATTTAGCCCCTCGTTATCCTGTGTTTAAAAGCCCCAGTCTGTTCAGTTCATGTTTGTCGGTCCTTGAATGTCTTCATGTGCTCAATGTTCCCTATTTGGATTATTAAAGACTCTCAGTTCGTGAATTCTCAGTGTCTCCTTGTTCCTGGCTCCAGCGATCGTGACAATCAGGATCTTCTGTTTTTTTTTTTTGTTTTTTTTTTTCCCTCCAGTCCATCTGGGTTTTGTTATTACTTTAGCAGACCTCTACCTGAAATCTCTTTTGAGATGTAATGAATGTATTTTAAAGGACATTATGAAGACATTAGGTACTGCTCCATTTCTGCCTGTTTACAATGGCGCGGATATGAATGAGAAGTGGGGAGCGGTTACCGGGGCGACTGAAAGTGGACAGAGCCAGCCTCTCAGTCCCTTATTTGCCAAGGAGGCGTGAGAGAGGGAGCCAGGGGAGTGGAAAGGAAGGACAGCATGCTGCATGTGTACAGTTACACACAAAAACACACACACACACGCATACACACACATACCCAGTCATTCCAGGGAGACAGAGGCAGTGCTGGTGTCTCTGTAGAGTTCTGTCTCTCTGTTTTTCACTCAGCTGTATCCATTAGCCAAGATGCCGCAGAGAAAGAGGAGTTTCACTTTTGGAGCGTACGGCGGGTAAGAGCAAATGCTGTTTACCAAAACATCTCACATTCACTTTTCTTACTCTGTGCTGTTAAGTGTGATTATAAATGATCTGTGGGGATATCAGCGACTGTGGTTACGGAGATATGATATCAGCGTGTTTGAATGCTAATGCATTGTAAAAGCGGAGTGTTATCGCTACAAGCAGACTTGATTTCATCACTGCTATATATTTGAATGACAGGACTGCTCTCTTGGAGTGCAATGCTCTGGTGAACTGCTCTCCTGCAAGTAAAGCCTGTTATTAAAGGCCATTATAGCGGAGAGGGTAATTGAGTTTGGATTGAATTAGACACTGCGGTTGACTGAAGCAGACACACATCTAGGCAGAAACTTTGTGTCTGAGAAGCAGCCAGGGAGGTTAACGTAATCACGGGCTGTTTCCCCTATCAATCCGGCCTTGAGGATTCGATTAAGCCCGCTTTAAGTGATCTGTTGATTCAGTAGGGAAGAATTCAAACCTGAGATTCCGTTTGACTGAATACCCACAGACTCCAGTCAGATTCCTCTGCCTGTTAAGGGATCCTGTCCGCTCAACAGGTGCAAGGCTGCCAAATTTCAGTTCTGTGTTGTCAAGGACAAGTGACAAGTTATCTGTGTCTGCGTGGCTGATCTGATCACAGGAATGCTGAAGAAGACACATTTAACCTGTCCTACCAGAACTGTCCTTAAATAGATGTATTACCTGTCAAAAGTTTGGATATATTTCACTGAATTTTTTTTTTTCATGGTCTGTTAATCTAAAAGCTGATGTTTAAATGCTTGAAAATTGTTTAGCAGACCAATGTAATACACATGAATTTCTTAAAAATACTAAAATCCTATGTACAAGATGCAGACTCAATACGGTTTAAAAAACATTGCACTTATGACCACTTCCTGGATGGAATTAATAATTAAAATATGACTCATTAAATTACTGACAAGTAGGCATTTTTAATCCTTAATTCATGTAGCAGTGACATAATATTATATGCATAATAGATGTAATAGTAAAATAATAAATTAATAGAAATTTGAAATAAAACAAGAAATAATTGCAACAAAATAATACATTAACTTTTTAAAATCCAATTTAAATGTTGGATTTAAGTGATTTGTCAATTTATTTTTATTGTTATATTTAAATACAAGTGTCAATTAAAGTCTGTCAATTTAAAAAATATATTAATTTACATTTTTATATTTTTGAATTAATACACTAGTTAATACATTTCTTAATTGTATTTGTACATAATTTTATTTGTATTATGTATGTATATGTATAATTATATTTGTATTATGTATGTATGTGTGTGTATGTGTGCGCGTATGTGTATGTGTACACACACACATACACACACACACACACACACACACACACATATGTAGGATTTAAATGATTTGTCAATTTAATTTTGTATTGTTACATTTAAATACAAGTGTCAGTTAAAGTCTATATATCAGTTTGAAAAGTGATTAATTTTTAATTTTATATCTTTGAATTAACACTAGTTAATATAAATTTCTTAATTGTATTTGTTTATTATTTTCTAATAAAAATTGTGTTGTGACCAAAACATGAATTATATATAAATATATTTAATTAATTGATTTTTGGTCATAACATAATTCGTATTTGTGTAACAATATATGTTTTTGATTATTTATTTATTTATATATATATATACACACACACACACACACACACACACACACACAAATATAATATTTTTCTGTATTTTAAAAATTTTTTGGGAGTTTGAATGGTAGTGGATACAACACTTTAAAGGGCAGCTTGTACTTTTACGAGTTTGCTTCACTGACTTTGTTGATGGAAGGAAATTATCCCTATTGATCTTTTTTTCCTCATTTCGCTCAGTAAATTGTCTTTGGCTGCGTTTTGACATTTGTTTGGTCCTGAAGATTGTGACATCTAAAAGCCATCGTTGAAAATTGCTCCGGGTGTAGATAACAAGTGAACAGATTTGCTTTGCAGGTGATTGGTGTTTACATGGCCTTGTGAACATGCACCTGTTTACAGAACCTAGACAAACACTATATAACTCAATGTGATGTAGCTGCCTTACTATCTCTTTGAGATCTTTATGTATTTGCCTTTGATGACAATCCCATTTACAGTTACTCATTTGGCAGATGGTTTTATCCAAGTAACCTACACTACAAGGACAGTCCTGAACAATGATCAAGGGCATAATTCATAGTGGCTTCGTTTTCCATCCCAGATCTTGAAGCCACAGCCATCTAAAAGAAACAAAGATTTAGCCTCTGTTCAAATAAGGATCTCATTATGCAGGTTCAGTATGTGGATCTGCATGTGGATGGTCCCTTCAGGTGACCTCAGACTGAAATATGGAATCATTTTCTAAATGAAGCCTGATGATGCTATGTTGGCTCATCTCTCTGGCCTCATGAACTCTTAATGGAGTCTAATGAAATAAACAGCAGGCCCAGGCTTTGTCCCAGATCATGAAATGCTTTTCCTTTTTGTCTTTCTCTCTTTCCCTTAGTTTGGCAACTGGGTTGAGTCATAGGACTTGACTCCAAACCTCTCAAAAAGATTTTGAGTGGTCCCTGTTCAAAAACAAGCATGTGGAAAAGCTACTTGTTTTGCAATCAGTGGTGCCGATCGCTGGTTTTTGGAGGTCAGCAGATTCTTTATGCCCAATTTCAATGTTCCAGCGGGGCAAAGAATGGGACAGGGAGCAAACTGAGAAGTGGGAACACTGGAAAAAAAAATGGGTGTAAAAACCACTTTCTCTCAGAAATTGCCAGTAAATTTCATAAATAGTCACAAAGAAATTGCAAGTAACACATTGAATTAAAAGTGAAATTTTGAAGTAGATAGTATTTTCTTGTAAAACATAGTCTAATAATATTTATTTTACTTCGAAAAATCTTTTTTTATAGACTAGTTAGTACAAAAGATGGACTCGAGAGCAGGAAATTGGCCATTGATTCATGTAATTTTCCTTTGATTCTATCTTGTTGGTTTGTACATTGTTTTCCATTAACACAGATTTAGTTAAATGACAAAGATTAAAGGTACTTCTCAGCATTAGTTTTTCTAATCCTCTGTTTGTTTACTGAGTGGCATTTTAAAGAGGGAGCTGAACCGTTTTCATTAGGTTTTTGCTTTGCATTGCAAAGACCATGTATGCACCTCTCAAGGGTCTGTGACCACTCATCCACCTCTCTCAGGAAGGTCGCTAAACCAACACTAACCCCTCTGTTCTTCATCTGATCTTCATCTGAATTTACAGTCACGTTCACATTCAGTGGCTGTATTGAAGACGTGACTGAAGATGGCTGGATTAATTTTAGTGTTATTTGAGGAGACAAAGACTGTTGATTAGTTCTGAAGGGCAGCTGTTAGACACTTGCTGTAGTCACGTAAATGGCTGTGATGCCACATAACTCATTTTCAGCTTGGGGGAAATTTGCTAAGAATGAATTGCACCCAATAATAGCACTTTTTTTCTGTCTTGTTCAATAAAAGAAGAATACATAAGTTACTCTAAAAAGTTGGGTAAATTACTCTAAAAAAGTAATTAATTACTAGTTACTAATTACATCTTCAACAGTGTAATTAGATTACTGTACAAATTACTCTCTCCAAAAATTATTTAATTACTTATTACTAATTTTTTTCTAAATCCTTTATCAATCTCGACAAGTTAATGATACAAGGATAGACATGAAATGGTTCTTTTAATTCTTTCAAATAAATAACCAATAACTACATACATTATTCTGTTCACACTTTAGATTAGGGTCCAATTGTCACTATTAACTAACTATTAACTATGACTTTTGCCTCAATATACTTCTAATTACTGCTTATTAATGCTTGGTAAAGTAGTTGTTAAATTTAAGAATTGGGTAGGATAAAGGATTTAGTATAAGGTCTTGCAGAATAAGACATTAATGCTTTTTAAGTAATGGGAAACAGCCAATATCTCAGTAATATTCATGCTAATAACCAACTAGTTAATAGTGAGAATTGAACACTAAAGTGTTACCAATATTCTTATTAACTCACCAAAGTGAGAAGGGTAGATAAAAAGCATGCATTTTAAGGTTAGACGTTATATTTTGATGTTATATCCACTATTGTATTGTATATAAATGTTCTACAGTCTATACACAGTATTAAGTTCAATTACATAAGTAACTTTAATTAAATTACAGAAAAATAAGAGTAATCCCTTACTTTACTTTTTCAAGGGAAAAGTAATTAAATTACAGTAACTAATTACTTAGTAATTAGTTACATCCAACACTGATGGTAATTTTGTGATGCCTAAATTCACATGTAGCATATAAAATGGCTGATTTTAATTATTTTGTTTTTCTTTTGTAATTCAAAAGATTAAAAAAAAATTATATGTTTATTTAGCAGAATTGCATTCAACTGATCACAAGTGACAGAAAAGATATTTATAATATTTTCTGAAGGCTATAACAAGACAAAAAAAAAAAAAAAAAATCAGCTTTTCCATCACAGGAATAAATGACATTTTAAAATTTTATTTAATGTAATTTATACATTTTAAGTAAATTATATTTAAAATTTTATTAAAATTTAAAAAATGATTTTATTTTATTAAAAATATTAATTAATTTGATTAAAATTCAAAATGTAATTTATTTCTTATTTTTTCTTGAAATTTAAAACAGTTCATTGAAATTGTAATATTTCACAATAATACTATTTTTAATTGTATTTTTTCATCAAACAAATGCAGCCTTGATGAGCATTAGAGACTTCTTTCAAAACATTAAAAAATTGCACCTTCTGTACACCAAACCTTTAAACAGTATTTTGAGAAAATCGTATAGAATTGTATTAACATGAAAAGAGTTATCACCTTATCTGTATTTTAAAGATTTTAATTTTGGGGCTTTTTTAGTCAGTACAGTACTAATTTACATTTTATTTAGTGAATTTACCTTTAAACCCCAGGTCAAATTTCCAAATGCTGTCACACCGTTCGATGCATTTTAACCCTGTGTGTCACATGACAGGTGCTGCTGCTGTTTTAATGGGTCTCTGCACCTGTGCTGTTATGTAATAAAAATGTGGACATTGCAGCTAGGAGACACACTTCTGCTGAAACCTGAAGAGCTGCGAGACGGTCTGCATGTGTTAAGGCACCCGCATGCATTCATATAGCTGTCACATTGTAGACTTGCGACTGGTACCACTGCGTCTCAGTACAGTACATCCACTGTACTGTTGCTCTTTACTGTCTTTCAGTGGCAGCTTTCAGATGTTGAATGTTGATATCGAGGCCTGCTTTGTTTCACACTTTGTGGTTTGCATGTGATGTATATCACTTGAACATTCATTATTTAACAAGAAGATGGACATGTAAACATATAAACATGTGCTGTTTATGCACATGGTGTTTTTGCTGGGGTATTGTTCCTCTGTGTTCCAGAGTCATGAAAAATTGATGGGCGTTTATGTAAGGTTCTTGTTATGGTACACAGTGTGTATTGGCAGTGACTAGAGGGCTGTTCTCTTGGTTAACTTCTGTTCCTCAGACAGCAGGTGTAACTCCATCCTCCTTAAACACTCACATACTGAGACATTATAGTATCTGTCAACACTGACATACTGTTTCCTTACAAGTCACTTGCATCATTGCTTGAAAAAAAACAAAAAAACACCAGTATTGAGAGCTTAAAAAAAGAAACATCTTTTTTTCAGATGTGATATATCAGGATTGTCTTATGTTTACTATATTGCTGATATGCTTGCTGTACAAAGTTTCCTTTCAGAAGTTTTTTTTTTTTTTTAATTAGAAAATTATTTTTAATTATTACTATTTAGCAAAGACATACTAAATTGACAGTTTAAATTGACATCAAGTTGGCAAAAGTGACAGTAAAGACATTTATAATGTTACAAAAGATTTCTATTTCTATTATTGCTATTCATCAAAAATAAAAAATGTATCATAGTTTCTATAAAAATATTAAGCAGCACAACTGTTTTCAACATTGATAATGGAAATAAAGAATAAAGAAAGGTTTCTTGAGCACCAAATCAGGATATTAGAATGATTTCTGAAGGATCATGTGACACTGAAGACTGGAGTAATGATGCTGAAAATTCAGCTTTGCCATCACAGGAATAAATTATATTTCAAAATATAATAAAATAGTAAACAGCTATTTTTAATTGTAATAATATTTCACAGTATTACTGTTTTTACTGAATTTTTGATCAAAGATATGCAGCCTTGGTGAGCATAAGAAACTTCTTTCAAAAATATAAACATATACTTTGATTTTTTTTTTTTTTTTTTTTTTTGGCCTTTGTTAGCATATTTGAACAAGGTTTATAGCACAGATACATGTAAAACATCTTTATAATCTATCTTTACTTACATCTCTGTTATCTCTGTTAATCCATTATATACTGTAGTCACAAAGTGAACAATTTACTAGTCAAGTTGTAATTGGTTAAGTTTGCATCATACATTTTATTTCTTACTACAAGGCCACTGATCTTTGACCTTGAGAAGAGTTTAGGGATTACAGAGTTTACAGATTTACTGAAGTGAGTAGGACAAAATTAATATTTGGGACAACATCAGTTTAAAAAAAAATATGTTCAAAAATGTGTCAAAAAAACAGAGACGCACTAAAATTTGTTGACTTATATTGAAAATTCATCAAAGTGTGTTTTATTCATAGCATGAAAGTGTCTCAGTCCAACTTAATTACTTTATTCATTATTTTAATTTTTATTTTACTTATTTTAATTAGTTGTTTTATGTAATGTGTTATTATTATTTATTTATTTTCATTTCTTTTAATTAATTAATTAATTAATTTATCCATCGATGCATTCATCAAAACATGCAGGGTTGTGGAGATGCTGGAGTCTATTCGGGCGAGGGAAACACCCTGGACAGATGGCCAGTCCATCAAAAAGCTAACACACATATTCATAAGCACATTTTATTTATTTATTTCAATTAATTATTTTATTCTCAATTACTTTATTTATTTTTAAAGATTCGCATTCCTTTGGAGATGAACTGAACCATAAGTGGATGATGCTTTTGAATTGTGCTTTCTAAATTATAAATGACATCCAGCAGGATCATTGTGCTCTCTACTCCAGTAGCCCTGAAGTGTTCGAGACATGATTTATGATGTGCCTGCACCATGTTACCCTACCAGAGGCATCATAGGCTTAGACGTGTGATGGTCAACAAGCTTGTTAGAGCCAAGTCAGCTTTAACATTCGATTCAATAAGTCATTGTATCCTGTGTAGCTTCTGTGTAAATATCCTCTCTGGCCTCAATATTGACCGTCTCCTCTGTATCTTGTACTGTACCACTCACTCACTCCGAAACCTTTATTGCAGTGTTATAAATCCGAGCTAACACAACCTGCTCGTTTAATATATTGTGTGCACCCACAGAGGTTTGAGGGCAGCAATAGTACATTACGTTAATTCAGAATATCCTGACAGAAAGGGCCCCAGGCTCTCCATAGGGCTCAGGAAACCCTCTAGTTTATGCTCAGAATCCTAGTGATGAATTATACGTCCACACTGTAGGAAACGCAGACTTCCACGTACTGATATGCCTTATATACAGGTGCATCTCAATGAATTAGAATGTCGTGGAAAAGTTCATTTATTTCACTAAATCAACTCAAATTGTGAAACTTGTGTATTAAATAAATTCAATGCACACAGACTGAAGTAGTTTAAGTCTTTGGTTCTTTTAATTGTGATGATTTTGGCTCACATTTAACAAAAACCCACCAATTCACTATCTCAACAAATTAGAATACTTCATAAGACCAATAAAAAAAAAAACATTTCTAGTGAATTGTTGGCCTTCTGGAAAGACTGTATTTTACTGTATATGTACTCAATACTTGATAGGGGCTCCTTTTGCTTTAATTACTGCCTCAATTTGGCGTGGCATGGAGGTGATCAGTCTGTGGCACTGCTGAGGTGGTATGGAAGCCCAGGTTTCTTTGACAGTGGCCTTCAGCTCATCTGCATTGCTGGGTCTGGTGTCTCTCATCTTCCTCTTGACAATACCCCATAGATTCTCTATGAGGTTCAGGTCTGGTGAGTTTGCTGGCCAGTCAAGCACACCAACACCATGGTCATTTAACCAACTTTTGGTGTTTTTGGCAGTGTGGGCAGGTGCCAAGTCCTGCTGCAAAATGAAATCAGCATCTCCATAAAGCTTGTCAGCAGAAGGAAGCATGAAGTGCTCTAAAATGTCCTGGTAGATGGCTGCGTTGACTGTGGACTTCAGAAAACACAATGGACCAACACCAGCTGATGAAATGGCAGCCCAATTCATCACTGACTGTGGAAACTTCACACTGGGCTTCAAGCAGCTTGGATTCTGTGCCTCTCCAGTCTTCCTCCAGACTCTGGGACCTTGATTTCCAAATGAAATGCAAAATTTACTTTTATCTGAAAAGAGGACTTTGGACCACTGAGCAACAGTCCAGTTTTTTTCTCCTTAGCTCAGGTAAGATGCTTCTGACATTGTTTCTGTTTCAGAAGTGGCTTGGTAGCCCTTTTCCTGAAGATGTCTGAGCGTGGTGACTCTTGATCACTGACTCCAGATTCAGTCCACTCCTTGTGAAGCTCTCCCAAGTGTTTGAATCAGCTTTGTTTGACAGTATTCTCAAGCTTGTGGTCATCCCTGTTGCTCGTGCACCTTTTCCTACCCCATTTCTTCCTTCCAGTCAACATTTCACTTAAAATGCTTTGATACAGCACTCTGTGACCAGCCAACCATTCAGTAATGACCTTCTGTGACTTATCCTCTTTGTGGAGGGTGTCAATGATTGTCTTCTGGACAACTGTCAGATCAGCAGTCTTCCCCATGATTGTATAGGCTATTGTGTAACCATTTTGAAGGTTCAGGAAACCTTTGCAGGTGTTTTGAGTTGATTAGCTGATTGGCACCTCACCATATTCTAATTTGTTGAGATAGTGAATTGGTGGGTTTTGTTAAATGTGAGCCAAAATCATCACAATTAAAAGAACCAAAGACTTAAACTACTTCAGTCTGTGTGCATTGAATTTATTTAATACACAAGTTTCACAATTTGAGTTGAGTTAGTGAAATAAATGAACTTTTCCACGACATTCTAATTCTTTGAGATGCACCTGTAATAACATATTATCTGTGATGTACTTGCAATTAAAAAGCAATCCATCCAATTAACCCACATAACATTCATTTCTGCTCGAAGAGGAAGGAAACTGCCTGACGTTGGCAAGATAAAGTTCAGCGTCACATTTTGAATTAATTTATAGGCGCAGATGTTTCATTTAGAATATTTGCGAAAGAATTGTGATGTCAAAAGATCATTCATATATTCAGGCAAATATTTGGTTTAATGTGCGTTTAATACGTCTGTTAATTTTAGCTGGCTAATTACTTAAGTCTATCACACATGCCGTTGAACTGTGGATATTTTGACTCAGTCAGAGCTTTGTTTCAGAGTTTTACCACACCCAGACTCAATTTCCCCTTTATGAGGATTCTGTGCAACACAGAGTCCAAGGATGGAAAAATATCAAGTTTTATAATCCTCATCCTTTTGTTGGCAGTGCAGATTTGTGACCATTTGACAGTTCATAAACATCATAAATCTTAATGCGCGTGAATATAGCAAACAATAAAATGTATTGATCTTTCAAGGCTTTATTTACATACAGGTTGATGGCACCAATGTTCCCTGCAGGCTTCAGTAGTTTGAATCTGTCCTGGTCTTTTGGGTACGTTTGACTGATGTGCCATTTGTGTTTGAACAACTGGGGCTTTTAATGTTTATTTGCGGATATGAGGTGAAGCTAATTAAACTGGAGAGACTATGAGTGTCCCCACAGCACAAACATCAGAACTGACAGCAATTATGTTTTGTAATTTACACACAGGAAGTCTGTCTCCTTTTGTCAAACAGATTGTGTGGATTGTTTGAGGTTTGTGGACTGGTCTTAAACGGATAAAAGTATAAAATAAAAACCTACCGGCACACACACACACACACACACACACACACACACACACACACACACGTTAGGTTTCTGTGAATTGTGGGGACTTTCCATAGACTTCTATTGTTTTTATACTGACCAAACGCCATTTTCCATCCCCTAACTCAATCCTAACCCTAAACCTACCCCTTACAGAAAACCTGTTCGCATTGTTACACTTTCAGATAAACATCATTTAGTATTTTTAATATTTTTTTTCCCCTCATGAGGACTGCAGACCGGTATCAAAAATTTCAACAATATCAAAAATTTCAGGTTTTACTATACTTGTGGGGACATTTGGTCCCCACAATGTACCATAAACAAGAACACACACACACACACACACACACACAGACACACAATATAACACAAATAGCTATTGAGTAAGTTGCTCAAGGTCACTTGTGTATGCTTGAATGCACTTACAGTAGTATATCCCAAAATTAAAATGTAAAAAATGAAATTAAATGATTTTTTTTTGCAGATAATCCCATTTGAGATTTTTTGCAAAATGTTTCCATTTTAAATAAATGCTGTTGTTTTGAACTTTCTATTCATCAAAGAATCCTGAAATATTCTATTACAGTTTCCATAAAAATATTAAGCAACAGAACTGTTTTAAACATTAATAATAAGAAGAAATGTTTCTTGAGCATCAATTCGAGAAGGGTCTGGCTGCAGACATGCACTTGCATTTTTAGACTTGCACTCTCAGACTTGCACTCTCAGGCACCTGCACTTCTGCAAGTGACGTCACTTGCAGTCTTTTTTATTTTTTATTTTATTTAATTTATTGATTATTTTTTAAATTGAATCTCAACATTTCACACAAGTAGCCAGTTGATGAAGACAAGAAAAAAGAAACTAAATTACAATGTGACTTGCAATCGCCGCTTGTACTTTTCGCTACCTGCGACGTCACTTGCAATCCACACAAACCGTGCATTTTGCCAATGGAGACAAGACGCTGTGATGGTTAAATGACTAAAACTAATTTAATATCATAACATACAGGGTCCTGCAAGTCATCTGTAAGATAAAAACACAAGACCCGCAAATTCGTGGCAACAGAACAGCAGAATATGAACGCAGTGCTCTCATTAAAGGGATACTCCACCCCAAAATTAAAATTTTGTCATTAATCACTTACCCCCATGTCGTTCCAAACCCGTAAAAGCTTCGTTCGTCTTCGGAACACAATTTAAGATATTTTGGATGAAAACCGGGAGGCTTGTGACTGACTGAATGCAAACTGCGTACGCTCTTCTATATCAGCCGCAACACAAGGATACGTATTCTACGTGTATTTATGCTTTTATTTGAACGAAAATAGCGCATCCTTGTGTTGCGGCTGATACAGAAGAGCGTACGCAGTTTGCGTTCAGTGGATAATCTCTAAAATGGCACTACGCCACTACGGTGACGCGGAGAGACAGAGAGGGGACGAATTGTTGAAAAAAAGTCGTTATTTTTATTTTCTTTGCGTACAAAAAGTATTCTCGTCTCATCATAAAATTCAGATTGAACCACTGATGGCAGATGGACTATCCTGACGATGCTTTTCATACTTTTCTGGGCCTCGACAGTGAGAATTACTTGGCAGTCAATGGGACAGTCACAAGCCTCCCAGTTTTCATCTAAAATATCTTAAATTGTGCTCCGAAGACGAACGAAGCTTTTACGGGTTTGGAACGACATGGGGGTAAGTGATTAATGACAAAATTTTCATTTTGGGGTGGAGTAACCCTTTAAGTGCTTTTAAACCTCCCGTAGAAAACCATAAACATTTAATCTGGCTTAATGTGTTAAGATAGTGCTATTAAAAGATCAAATTCAATATACAGTTTATTAATAAAATGTATATGTATATAGTGTTTTCCTCCCATACTGCATAATGTGGCATAACAGACTAAGATGACCAAACTCAATATGCTCCTCTTCATTTTTAAAACATAATTAATAGATAAGCACGGGAGCCAGGAATAAACGCAATGCGCAAAGTTTTGTGTTTCCCATTTAGAATAAAATGTCTACAGCCCTTTTGTATCATTGTCTTTGTCCATTAAGCTACATTACGTGTTTTATTTATAATGATTTTCTACGGGAGGAAAACGTTTAATGTGCAACTTAAAGCATTGCATTCTGGGCTCGTCTGCTTGCCTGCACGGAGTTGGTCCATTTAATATCAGTTAATGCATTTCTTAATGCGCGTTCATATGGTCTGTATAGTTTGCATCAACAATAAGAAATAGCCTACTGAATTTGGTCTTTATCATCTTAGTCCGTTATTATGCCACATTAAGCATTTTGCTGTATGGGAGGAAAAGGACGTTAGGACGATTAGGGTTAGGACGATTCTAAGGGCCCGACGATGGAGGGGGGCCCCCCCGAGGGGGGAATGTGATCGCGTTCTTTACGGCAGCGGCGGACCGTGATCGCGATTTTTACCAACCCCCCCCACCCCCGGAACGCGATTTCTACCTACCGAGGGGGGCCCGAGTGGATATGTTGTCCAGGGGGCCCAGAAACCGTAGCGGCGCCCCTGTGTGGATTGCAAGTGATGTTGCAGGTAGCGAAAAGTGCAAGCGGCGATTGCAAGTGACATTGTAATTTAGTTTCTTTTCTCTTGTCTTCACCACCTGGCTACTTGTGTAAAATGTTGAGAGATTCAATTTAAAAATTATTAATAAATATAAAAAAATAACAAAGACAGCAAGTGACGTCACTTGCGGAAGTGCAGGTGCCTGAGAGTGCAAGTCTGAGAGTGCAAGTCTGAAAATGCAAGTGCATGTCTGCAGCCAGACCCTATTGATCAATTCAGCATATTAGAATGATTTCTGAAGGATCATTTGACACTGAAGACTGGAGTAATGGCTGCTTTGCCAGAGGAATAAATTATATTTTAAATGATATAAATAGAAAACAGTTATTTTAATATTATAAGTTATTGTAATATATCACTGTAATAGTACTGTTAAAATATATTTCAATAAATGCAGCCTTGGTGAACATGGTAAAAAGCCATATCAACCCAAATTTTGAAGGGTAGTGTATATTGGAGGAGGAGATTTATTAAAAAAAATCCATTTGTTTGTTGTGCAAAGCTGTTGTATCGCTTCATGAAGGTGAGTAAATGATCTTTTAACTAGCTTTAGTGAAGTGTGAACCGAAGGCACATACTTTAGGCTTGGTGCCTTAAGGCAAAAGGGATTTGAGCCAAGGTCTTCACTCTACTTTAGGTCACCTGCGCTCAGTGGAAAAATGTAGACAGCCTAATGTGTTTCAGTTTGGCTGAGGGTTAATTACTGAACCTACTGAACTGTTATCAGTGTTCACTTTTGTTCCAGTAATGAAATTCTGACTTGTATTAAGGACGCCATCCTTTTGTCTCCCTTTGTAATACTCAAACAATACCAGACAAAAAAAAAAAAAAACAAGCCATGAGTCAGAGTGAAGCTGTGTGGCAGTATTGGTGTGAGACTCTTTCTCCTAAACAAAACACTGTGCTGGTTTTAGGCCGCCTTGAAAACTCTTGAGAATTGTGACTATGATCTTGTGACTGACAAGTAAATCACAAGTGTAAACAGATACAGATTTGTGACACATTAGCATTGCTAGGAAGGCTAGTCAACACACAATCAGCAAAAGGCCCACATTCATAGAGAAGCTGTATTGCCTGTGAAATAAAAAAGGAAACTATGTATGATCTCCCCTTATTTTGAAACCCCACACTGCCTCTGCTTTCTCAGTACCATCAAACATGTATGGACTTGAGGTGACGATATACTAAAAATAACAGGTAATGTAGTTTTCTTTTAGCACTGGAAATATCCATTGATGTACTTGACTCTGAGTGCCACTAAAGGGGTCAGCATTTAACATCAGCTGTCTTATTTGAAACGAGAGGCTGTCAGAGGAAAATCAACATCCGTGACATCGATTGTCCTCTTGTCTATTATGAGGAGGTGAGGCGGGACAGTGAATTCAAAGTCCACTGTAACGCAGCTGTCAACAAAACACACACACAACAGTGATGCTTACTGTCCATTTACATTCTGTTAGTGCTTTAGTGTCTAAGAGCAATAACCCTGCGTCTATTTCTAGTTTTAGGTCAGAAATACCACAGATGTTAGCCGGTATAGTATGAATCCTGAAAGAATGCAGCCTAATCCATGACAGACAAGTTCCTGGAAAGATGGATTGCTGTAAAGCTGCGGACTCTACCGTCTGTCTGGCTGAACGGGGGATGTGCACTTCATGTAAAACACACTGGAAATATGAGAGTATCTAAACAGCTGCAGGGGAAACACGTACAGAACAACTGATATGTCTGATAAATATTATTATTATTATTTTTTATTTAACAGTTGCAGAGCATATTGCTTATTTTAGTTTACTATTTAAATGTATGTCCCATGTGTTGTGCAATATGAGATGGTAAGCAGTTTTAATCTTCTGTGTTGCTGTGATGCATGTAAGAAGTGCAGTTTTGCACTATAATTCTTCAGTTGACAAGCGAGTGTTGCATCACAACACCATCTGCTGGTGGCTAGGATCATGCCTGAGTCAACATTTTCCCCACACAATGTTTGCTGGCAGATTTTTCATATATTATAAAGAAAAAAAAAAAATAAAATAAATATTTATTTAAATGTTAACATCTGTTTTAGTCACTGCTAGCTGTTTTTAAATGGTGATTGATTGCTATTGAATGTTGACTGAGGAGAAATTGTTTAACTTTTGAAACAAATTTCTCAAATCATTTTATTTATTTTAATTGAAAAAGAAAATAAATGCTGTTTTATTCTAAATGGGAAAAGGGTCATTAAAAACATTAGGGGAAAAAATCTGTATTACTTTCCCTATTACCAGAAAATTAATTTTTGAATAAAGACTAAATCATAAGCGATGAATATGCCTACAAATAGGGTTTTTCTGAAGAGACATTGGTAACCAAAACCTTTGGGTTTTCTGTGGAGTAATGATGATTATTTATTTATTTTTGCTCACAGTGTTGGAATATTTTTAGAATAGCTCCTATAAAGTTTTAAAACTAAATACCACACAAACATCTGTGATGTCCGGGCAGTAGTTTAGTTATTTGGGTGACTGGTTTTGCTATGTAGAGAGAAAACAGGTGCATGGAATTTTCTTTAACTAAAATGATTTTTTTTTTTTTTTTTTTTTGTCATTTCAGAGTTGACAAGACATTTTCCAGAGCCAGGAGTTTGTGGTAAGTACTGTCTTTTTCATTTAACTCAGTCATAGCCTGAAACAGCCATTCCAGAACCCACAAGCTTTTATGCTGTTTTGCTCAAGGCTATCAGCCTGGACACAGTTACAGAGGAAAGACAATTTTCTGTCTGCTGTAAGTGACTTGGAAGGAAACCATTCAAAGGCCCTTTGGTGTTGTAGCTGCTTTTCCCTTCGTAATACCATTTAGATTTCATATGTAGCTTATTGCCAATTTAAAGCTGCTGGTTTAAAAAAAAAAACCTTCCTGGGTACTGTTGCAGGAATGTGCACAATTGAGAATTGCATATAGATTTAAATTTTAATTCAGTTTCTGATTTTGAATTAAATTAGAAAAATTAAAGAGGATACAGAACTGATGTAGTATTGTCTTTGAATTTTGAAGATTTATAGGCCTAATGGGTGGGTGGATAGATAGATACCCTAGTAAAAAAAAAATAAAAAAATAAAAAAAACCTATGCCATAATTTATTTAAAATACATTTATTTCATACTAAGTATACTTCAAATGCATTAACATATTTATTGACATATCACTTAAGATTTACTAATATAAAATTATAATTAAACTTTATTTTGAGTATTTCTTTATTGCACAATGCACATTTCTTAATATTAAGCCTAAATGTGTGTTAATGTCACTATTGATGAGGATTGTATGATCTCTGTATAATATCAGTCTTTAAATGCAAGATATTTAAAGTGTACCTGAAGTATACTTGCAATAGTTCCACTTTAACACAATCAGATTTGCTTAAGTATATATTTAGTTGGACTTTAGCACTACTTCCACACAATTAAAATGCATTAAGCAGAAAATATGTTGTTCTAATTTAGCAGACTTTAAGTATAACAGTTTAGTACACCAAAAGTACAATTGCACAGTATTTTTTATTAAGCACATAAATTTGCAAATGTATTTGTAGTACACTTAGCACAAAATAAATGTATTTCAAATACATTTTAGAATGTATTTTTTCACTAGGGTGGGATGGATGGATGGATGGATGGATGGATGGATGGATGGATGGATGGATGGATGGATGGATGGATGGATGGATAGATAGATAGATAGATAGATAGATAGATAGATAGATAGATAGATAGATAGATAGATAGATGACGGATGACGGATAGACAGACAGACTGGCAGACAGAAGTATGGACATAGTTGGATAGGCAAATAAATACAAGGATAGACAGACAGGCATACAGTTAGATATAAAGACAGATAAAATGGATAGACAGACAGATACAGTAAATAGTGAGAAAAACAGACAGGCGAATAGATGGGTAGATTCAAATTCCAACTCATAAAATGATAGGGACACAATTTTTAAGTTCTAACTTGTGTACTGTTGGTTTTAAATCTTAAGTGTCAAGACATGTGGGATTGTTTCCCTCTGCTCAGGGAGTGTCACAAAGCCACACAGAGCGAGGACAGACATGTTTTTGATTCAGACAGTGGTTTTGGGATGAGAATGGTCCGGAGTGCAGAGGACACACTGCAGCTCTGCTGCCTTGTTGCCACAGCGACGGGAGACAGCTCTGCAGTGTTGGCAGGACGAACTGTCTGAGGCGCCCATGCGACACTCACACGCCCCTGTCTGTGTGAGTGAGAGTGTGTGTGTGCTGGCAGGCCGTGTGTAAAGGCCTGCTCAGGATGCCAGGCACAGATGGACAGCAGCCTGAAGGTCGGTCCTAACGAACCCACGGGATAAACCAGATTTCCAGCTCCAACGGCATCCGTCCCTCCACGTGTAACCTCAGGACCCGGCCTGCATCAGTCTCCGCCTCTGCAGGACGAGAGACCTGTTTTCTGTCTTCTTCTGAAGGCACAGAGCAGTTGAGGACAACTTGAGGATTTCTTCATATTTACGGCACTGATTTCTGATGGCAGTCGCAGCTTTTAACATCACGCTTCAGTGGCTTTGTGACGGGACTTTGACAGTTAGTCCATTGCTGGAGTTGCAGTTTGTTTATATATTTTGGAACTTGTGCGAACAGGAAGCAAAATATGATCTATGATCATGAAATATGAGCAAGTATAGAAAATGTATGTTTTTTTAATTCTAATGGTGTATATATAGTGATAATAATTCATCAAATTTATGTATGATACTACTGAGAGGAAGAAGACACTTAAAGGAACAAGATTCATTAGCTTGTCAGAGCAAGACAGGACTGACTACTGTGATCCAGAATTAGGCCATAATCCCGTCTGTAGGCCTGAGACTTTCAGTAAGGAAGACAGATCTCAATTAGCCTGACACATCCGCAATGCCTTGCTCTCCCTTTCGAATCAGGAGACCGAAGAAGTTCTGGTGAGTTTGAATTCGGAAGGTCTTTCAGTGGCAGATCTGAATATGAAAAGAATGTAAATTTTTCGCCAGCAGCGCGGTGAGTATTTGTTTAGTGGTCATTATGTGCGGATTGTACTCTTGAACGTGGCATACATTAGCATGAATGGATTTAGATTGGTTTGCTTAATGAAGGCACCTTGCTTAGCGTCACAAAGCAATCTTTGCACAGATCCAGCAGGAATGCTTCAATATTCGGCAATGATGCTGCATTAGAGGAATGGAGCTGCTTACTGAGTGTGAATCAAGACACATTTATTTGTTAAAAAGGCATCTTTATCTCCCTGTCTCTTTCACTCACACTTTCTCTATCTCTCACATTCAGACTATTTCTCTTTCTTTGGTATATATGGGCAATCTAGGTCACTGTCATTATGTGCATATAGCAGCATTAGCTTTAGGTCTTGGGATAAAGATGGCATGAAATTGCCTGACTAGCATAGTTTTCATTCCTGTATTGATGTATTTGAGCCTTGCTACTTTCTAGTAGGTAGTCTGTTGCATGTGGTGTTAGGGGGAGGGACAACATCAAATGTAGACAGCATGTGATTGGACGAAAATCTGTGTAGTGCAGGATGAGTCATCACTATTTAGAGTCTGTTTTCCCAGAAGAGAAATAATGCAAATTTTAAGTGTATTTAACAGCTTAACCTTAATTTTAAGACATGAAGTTGATTAGTTGGTTTCATTACAGTTTTGACTATGGTGAATTAGACAGTATTGGATAGATCTGAAATTGTATGAGAGCTGATAATCTATAAATTATTTTTTGATAAATATTTAGATACAAGAAAATGTACTGTATTGTTTATAGTTCAGCCCATTTTGTCCCGTAGTCACATACTTGAGTGTTGTACTGCTTTTATAAGATGGTTAACACATAATAACAATAATAATAATAATAGAGATATTTACTGTTTAAAATTTGGGGTCATTTAAAAATAAATGTAATTAATAACCTTGTTCGGTAAGGACACATTAAACTGATCAAAATAGGAAGTGAAGACATTTAAAGTTGTACAAAAGATTTCTATTTTGAATAAAATGCTGTTCTTTTGAACTTCCTATTCATAAAAGATCATTCATAAAATCATTCGTATTCATAAAAGACAAAAGATTTTTTTTTCCTTGAGCAGCAAATCAGCATATTAAAAAGATTTCTGAAGGTTCTTGTGATGATATTTCACAATATTATTGCTTTACTTAATTTTTGAAATAATAAAAGCAGCATCGGAGATCATTAGAGACTTCATTCAGCAGGCAGCATTAAGAAATCTTACCAACCCCAACATTTTTAATTATAGTGTGAATTTTCATGAAAAATTATTTAAAGATGGCATAGTTCATTTATTCACCCCATGTTGTTCCTCAGCTTTCAAAAAGAGAAAAGATGTTTTTTTCCCCATATAGCATCTTTCATTGTATATAGATAGATAGATAGATGCTAGTATCAAACTCCAAAGCTTCTCTTTCTCTCTCATATAAATAAATGCTCCACCTGCATGTTTTGCAGCTCTGTACCATATAGTCTTCCTCTTCACAACAGCATCACTAATACCAGGCCAGCGCTAAATCCGGAAGCACTTAGCACACAATACGGCACTCAGATTACAGGCTGCTGGTCCCACACTATATCTAACCCCATCTCAGGTCAGCTAAACCCATTCAAGGTCCAGAGACACTCACCTCTCTTCCTCTAGAGGAAATAATACACACGCTATATATTTTTCCCATTAACTCAGTGGACTTTAGCTACTTGCTTTCATTAATCTCTGAATGACCTACGGCTATGAGAAGGCTGCTGACATTCTGAGGAGAGGTCTGAAAGCAATCAAGTGTCTTTCCTGTTGCCCTTTTTTACTTCCCCAACATCAAAGGGACATCCCTGGCTTTGATAAAGTATCTCTGAAAAAAAGTGCAGAAATATGTCATGTCAGTACAGAGTGACAACAACAGTTCATTTTACTCTTTTTTCATCACAAAGTGCAGGTGTCACAGTGATGAGAGACATGGTTTCCTTAGACTTTCTGCTTTTAAGTCGAAGTCGGTCTTTTCCTTGGAAGTATGCTGGCACAGTGTCCTATTTTCCTTTATATAATTGAGCATGTTTGTCTGACCGATGTAGTGCCGAGTTCTGTCTGGCGTTATTAAATCAGACAGAGATATACAGAGGCTGGTTTAAAATAATACAATGAGCCATTAAGAGCACACAATGTCCTCCTGTCCCAGACAGCCTGTTGGGAAACAGGTTAAGTCTGACGATACCGATAGAGTAGAGCGATGCAAGCAGCCGCACACAATCATACATAGACATGGGAGGATTGTTTTTACCATACAACGCTGTTGTTTATTTAGACCTGTTTTAGTAATTATGGTACGTTCAAGTCCTTCTGGGAAATTTGTATCATCAGCATCACTGCATGTCATCAGGTGCATTTAAATCACTTTGATCAGAGCAAGATGTGGATATACCTTTTCTACGAAAAATATAGCAAGATTTTTTTTAAACTCTGCTTATACAGAATAATGAAAAATATGCATTAGGTGTGTTTTTGCTTGTTTTCATCGCATTTATGAATGTTCTATAAACTGAATAGATATATATATATTCTGTCATAATTGTACAATACTATTGTATTTTGAACGTGCAGTTTAGCAACTTTTATTTCAAGCAATAATAATTTAATCAAATTTATCATCAGTATAATCTCTACAACTATTGCATCCACCATGTTTCTTCACTGACGCCTCTCCAAATCAGAAACTCTGGGCTCAAAGAAAATCCTGAGTTTTTCAGTCATAATTACGACTTTGTGGTGCCGTTCAAGTGTGTTCTACTCGTAAATATGATCATTTGGACATGAACGCACATTGGTTGTGCAAGACAGGAACTACTAGGCCTACTTCTGATTCCGATTTGGGGTTTATTTAATATTAATGATGGCAAATCATCCATTTTATCTCAAAAATCATAAAACATTTGTAGAAAAACTTTATATTTAATAGAGGCATCAGTACTGATGTTATTGATTTATAATTTAGATTTAGGATGTGATTGCATGAAGTCATCTGCCCTCTAGTGGTGGTGTAGATTTCCAAGAGTTGTGTATCTTCTAATCTTCGTGTCACTCATGTCAAAGTTGTTACTTAGTGAAAATAGCAGTACCTTTTTTTCATACTCGACAACTCAGGTTCCTATATATATTCATTTATGGAATAGAGCAGCTTGAACATTCCTATAAATCTCCTTTTGTGTCCATAGAACCAAAATAGAAAGACCAAAGTCCATAGAACTTGTATGATTTTCAGAACCAGAATCAGAATCAGAATCAGAATGAGCTTTATTGGCCAGGTATGCTTACACATACGAGGAATTTGCTGTCACAAAAACAAATTCCTCGTATGTGTAAGCATACCTGGCCAATAAAGCTCATTCTGATTCTGATTCTGATTCTGAAAATCATACAAGTTTGGAGTGACATGAGGGTGAGTAGACAAAACTTTCAGAACTATACCTTCAGTTCCTATAATTGAGTCTCAGAGAAGCAGAATGTTCTTCAATCTTCTCTTTTTGTCTGTAATGATGCTCCTGAGATATTTGAGAACTCACCCAGATTCTACAACTGTTAGAGCAAAGAAGTGGGCTTTGTACTAGTTTAAGGCAATATTTGTTTAGCTTTTTTTTTTTTACAGTATGCATGCACAAGAACCTCATACAGGTGAGTTTGCTTGATCTTTCACACTCCTGTATCTGTGTGTGTGTGTTTATGTGTTTATGGGAATCTATCGGCTAGAGTTTCAAGGAGAAGGGAGGAGAGAGAACTGTCAAACTTAATCAGCCCAGACTGTCTCTGTGTGTCTCTTACATGCAACTGTCTGACTAAATATAGCAGCAATGTGACAAGCTAGTCCCTGATTCTCTGAGACAACATTTATAAATAGAAACAAATCGAAATCACGCGGCACACAAAATGCGTTTGAAAAACAACCTGATGCTTCCGTGGCAGGTCAAGATTTGCAGAAATATGCAAATTTAAAACCTCTTTTGATGTATGAAGTCTTACTGTATCTGTTAATCACATATTCCGGTTAGGTGATTAATTGATTTTGTAAAGATGCTTGTCTGCACGTTTAATTCATGTCTCTGTCACAATAAGAATCTTTGTATAATGACTGTTATCAGATTGTCAGAGAGAGCCTTTAACAATGAGAAGATAGATCATCATTCTTCATTCTCACACACCTTTTGTGGCATAGTGACAGTTTTCTATGCAGTAGCTTTATAGTACCAGAGTTTAAGAAACAGTATAAACTTCAATGTGAAAAATGAAGGACCTTTTTAAAGCATAGTAACATTAACTGAAGCGTGTGCATTTGTATGGTTGATGGAGAGCAGCAATAGTCAAGGGACACATGAATACGCTCCCATGGGTCATTAAAATGTGATTATGCAATATTGTCACATTGAGGCAGAAGATTCATTGACTCACAGTTTTGAGTCACAAGTATTTTGTTTAAAAAAAAAATTTAAAATTTATGAGGAGCATTAGTAAAGACCCATAGTCAGCATTTCTCCAAGCTTCTTCAACATTTGAACAGGCAATAACTCTAATACCGGTTTAAGCGTTTTGCTGTATTTCCATTGGATAAGGTATCATATTATCCCAGAAGCTGTTTTGTATAAAGATTTAGCAAATTTGATTTTTCCTTATGATAAGCCACTTAATTTCCAGAAAAGACAGAGATATATCCACACCAGTCTTTTTTGCTTTTTCAGCTCACACTGAGATCTCTATAGAGGAATACTTAAAGTGAAATGATGATGGCCTGGGCCTCGGGGAAAGCTGCTAGTTTATCAGTGTGGATACCAGCACTCATAAAAATATTAGACCCAAGCATGCTGTGATGTACAAGTTCCCCCTCCTCAAACTGAAGCTGCCCATTTGGGTTTATTCCATCAAAATACCTTCAAGGCCAGAGGCACCATGGGGTGTTTTGATGGCAGAGACATGGGGAGATGAGAGGCATGTCAGATTGATGTGCCACGCATCAAAGCTCAGTCCAAGCTCACTTCTGGAGGTTCTGGCAGGCAGACTCTCATCTGACCCATTACAGACTCAGTAGGCAGGCAGCTAGTGGAGGGCATTAGCTGTACCCACAGAGAGCCAGCTGTGGTGGTCACGTTTGGACCACTAAGATGAAAAAAAAATTATTAGAATGTCTGATTTCTGGCGATGCAAATATGCTATGATGAGTGCTGGGGTTTTCTAAAATAACTTTTGGTAATATATACATGGTTATATTTTTCTAAAATATATGTAAATGTATGTCTTTTTACACACACATACATATAAAATACAATTTTTAAAATACAAAAATATAAATGAAAGTTTATTCTACAGTATAGTAAGGGCTGGGTTTCTTAAAGAACGTAGGGTTAAAGTTCATATAAAAAAAATTTTCAATGCAAAAACATGAATAAAAGATTATTCTATAGTGAGTGCTGGTTTTCTTAAAAGAATGTATGATAATACATATATTTCATTATGATAATATTTTTTAGAAATACATGTATATTTTTCTGTGTGTATTTTTACACACATTCACATTCTTGAATGTAAAATTTCTAATATTTTTTTAATAATAAAAAATATTGTGAGTTCTATGGATTTTAAAAGAATCTATGGTAACATATTGATTGTATTTATGCCAGCTTAATATCAGAGCAGAAACCAGTGCTCGCCTCAGACGCCCTTCTTACTGTCATCCTCTGGGGCCTTTCTTAAATTTTCTGCTGTTACAGGAACCGTCTGAGGTAACCTGACAGGTTTGTACTTTTTCTAGTTTTCTTTTGAATAGCCCCTCTTACAGTCGATTTACTCCAGACAGTTTGCATCAAAAGAGATTTTTTGCAGAATTCAGAATTTAAATCTATGCATGAGTTGCATAATGTATTTTTAAATAGTTGTTGTCAACATGAAGGAATTAGGAGTTAATCTCAGATGCTGCTGCTTGAGTTTTTAGCAGGGCCAGCTGGGGGCAGGTGATGTATAGCTGTTCCCCATCTGTGTCCTCCTGGGGCGGGTCATCTGGGTTCTCATCCGCTGAGCCAGGGAGAGAAGGGGAGACTTTAATTGCTGTAAATGGTGGTTTGGGTTCGTGGGTTCATCAGACACCTCATTCGCTCTCTCTCTCTCCCCAGCTGGGAGAAGCTCTGAGTCATGGTACATGCTCTGGAGTTCACATTCTCTTATTGCAAAAACAAAGATATTAATAACTGCTCAGTAGTGACAGTGGTCTGTTTAGTAATTATGTGAATGGTTTAACCCAGTGGCTCTCAACTGGTGGTTCATCAGGGAAAATAATGCAGAATAGAAGCCAAACAATGCAATATAATTTGAACAGCTACTTTTATATCATTTATAATAACTTTTGAACAGAATGGAGATGTGTAAATTTTTCTTATTTTGCCTAAATATCATATTTTTTCATTTAGTACTGCCCTTCAGAGGCTACAGAAGATAGTTACATCTTTCCAAGAAGACAAAATAAGTTCAATTTACCCTGATCTTCAAATTCAAAAAGTTTTTACCCCCCGTCTCTTAATGCATTGTGTTTCCTTCTGGAGCATCAGTGAGCGTTTGAACCTTCTTTAATGAGTCCCTCAGCTGTCCTCAGTGTGAAAAGATGGATCTCAAAATCATACAGCCATTGTTGGAAAGGGTTAAATACACAAAAATGCTGGAAAACCAAAGAATTTGTGGGACCTGAAGGATTTTTCAGAAGAACAGTGGGCAGTTTAACTGTTCAGGACAAACAAGGGACTCATGAACAACTATCACTAAACAAAAAAACACAGCTGTGGATCATTCAGGTAAAAACACAGTATTAAGAATCAAGGGGATGTAAACTTTTGAACCGGGTCATTTTTATAAATTCAGCTATTATTTTCTCTTGTGGACTGTATGTAAACACATTTTATATGAAATATCTTATTCAGGTCAGTACTAAATAAATAACATGCATTTTGTATGATCCCTCTTATTTTGGTAAAATAATTAACATTTTGCAGATTCTGAAAGGGGGGTGTAAACTTTTGACCTCAGTTGTGTGTGTGTGTGTGTGTATATATATATATATATATATATATATATATATATATATTTTTTTTTTTTTTTTAATTTATTTTTTTTTATATTTAAAATATATTAAAATAGAAAGCAGTTGTTTTAAATTGTAATAATATTGCTCTGTTTTCCACTTGATAACCATATAATTTTCATGGTCTTGAAGCAAATCCACCTGAGAAAATCCCATCTCACCTCATTTGTGTGAATTATCCTGAAGCAGTACAGGAGATCAAATAGAATAGGTGAAGGACATACTGCCTTTTCATTTTTTTATCGTAAATCCTAAACCTGTCTTGCTGTGGAGGTTCCTCAGTGGATTGGAAGTAAATAGATGTGATCGATGTCTCCTTGTTGCTTTGGGGGGACCAAAACAACATACAGATCATTAACAACATACAGTAGGCTTATATATACTTGCCACTTTGTTAAAGGAAAATCAATGTTTATAGATAATGAAGTGCATGGGCTGGTTGCACCTGCTCATTTGGTGGGTGGAGTCCAACATAAATAGGTGTTGTCTTCCCAAAGGGCGTTTCAATGTCAATGGGACCTTTAAATCTGTGTTTCTAGAGGTCGTTTCCTGGTCACACAGCATCAGGCCTTCATGAGTTACATCATTCTGCCCCTGAGAGGATGAAAACATGTCACTGCATCATATGATGCACTTGTCATCCAGCCCCTCTGCGACCACACATTACCAGACCACAGTTTATATTATGGCTAAAAATGAAAACCCATCATCGGACTTATCCAACAGCCAGATCATGCAAATTGTATAGAGGTGAGATGCGTTGCCTCTGTGGGGATGTTTTTTTTTAAAGCTAACCACCCACACAGGAGATGAGGTCAGTGACAGCAGTTGTGATCCTGTTGTGTAAATGTTTTGAACATGACTCAGTTTGGCTCCGATGGAGCTAGTGCTAATCTGAGTAATGTTTTCTTAACAAATGTATAAGGGAACTGGGGAGGGGGAAGTGATAGAGAGCAGGGGGTCTGCTGAGTTTATGCTGCATGAATTTGTCATAAAATATATGCAGATGAGTTTTGTGGCTGAGGTGATGTCATATTTGTCTGGGCTTTATTTTTGTTTAGTTTATTGTTTTGTTTCCTTTTTTGCTTTTGTTTTGAAGTTCAGGATGTGTTTTGTTTTGTTTTGGTTTAGTTTTTGGTTTTGTTTATTGTTTTTTTGTTTTTGTTTTATTTGGTTTGGTTTGGTTTGTTCAGGGCTTTAGTTTTGTTTCTGTTTCGTTCATTTAAGTTTTAAGTCTGTGACAGTTCAGCTAAAACAGTTAAGTATAAACAGACTTTGGCTTGAAAATAAAGACACAGTGTACAAAACTGATACTGAAACTGTTCTAATGTTCAATCCATTATATCTGATCAACAACGTTTAGTTGTTCAGAGCTTTATTTTTGTTTTGTTTATTGTTTTGTTTCCTTTTTTGCTTTTGTTTTGTAGTTCAGGATGTGTTTTTGTTTTGTGTTTTGTTTTTGTTTGGTTTGGTTTAGTTTGTTCAGGGTTTTATAGTTTTATTTCTGTTTTGTTAATTTAAGCTTTAAGTCTGTGACAGTTCGGTTAAAACAGTTCAGTATAAACAGACTTTGGCTTGAAAATAAAGACACAGTGTGCAAAACTGATATGTTTTTAATATTCAATCTATTATATCTGTGTCAGGGTTGTTTTGTGTGTCTTGTGTTTCCCTTTCTCTTGTTTGCCCATAATTGGTTATTTCCTGTTCCTGTTCTCGTTTGTTTTATTATTAGTTATTTATGTTCCTGTTGTGTTCGTTTAATGATCTCATTACGTTGTGTACTTATAGTGTGTCCTGCCCTGTGTTTCCTGTCCAGTATTATATGTCAGTCCTGTCTGTTGTGTCGGTGTTCCCAGCCTGTGTTGTGTACATACCTGTTTGGATGTCATTAAAGACTCTATATTGGATTATTCCCTCGTCTCCCCGAGTGATATCGTGACAATCTGATACTTTATTATTATTAGGTTATTACAAGTAGTCCTTGTAATTTTGACAAAATTCAGGTGTTTAGAGATTTACAAAGGCAGACCTTGGCTTAAAAATGAGGACAAAGTGTGCAAACCTGCTTTATCATTTTTAATCCATTCTATTCTATCTATTATGCTTCAAAGATTACAGTAGTTTGTGAAGTTTGGACAAAACTATGATAAAATCTATGACAGAAACATAAGTAACATTCTCTTGGTGATGTAATCTGCAAAATTTGCAACAATGTTCAATCACAGAAAACCAGATCTTTAAGTTTGCAAAGCATAAAAATCAAGACTGTAATCAATAATTGTTGTTACACTGAAGCCCAAATTATTTTCTTGAAACTCTCTCATTCTGGCTTTTTTATGTCAAATGAGAGAAAGAGAGGAACAGAGTGAACTCCTTCAAGATTTTCCTCCTCCCCTGTGCTTAAATTCGGGTTGTCACATTATTATTCATATATTCTAAGGCATTTTGGATTATCATTTGAATAGATTAATATTCTTGGAGTATGCAGGCATGAGGAAGAGTCTTTAGTAAGCCTTTATTAGTCAGAACGGCACAATGTATTAGTAATGCTGCTGTCAGAGTTTGCCACATTCAAAAGTATTTAAAAGCTCACCTACACACTAAACCAAGTATGGTTTTGAGATCTTGTGGTCTATGTGATTCAGTATACAATTTTAATGTGCCAAATATGTCTTTAGTCTGAGTCACTTTGCTTTTGTCTTTGTTTCCCTCAAGACAGATACTGAGACAGGAACAGGATCTATTTTATGGCAGAAAAATAACTTCTTCTCTGAGGCTGTTGTCTAGACTTACTAACTGATCTCTGTTTTAGGATCATTTTTTGTGCTGTTCTCCACCTCTCAGAGGACAGATGGAGATGCGGAACACCTGCGAGGCTCAACGGCCACCATTAGAAGAGGTTTAAGTTATCAGGGAGAGTTAGAGATCAGATATGAGCATGACAGCTTCTGGGCAGTCTGAAAGACAACACTCAGTGTGGGAAGACACATTTAACTTGGGTGTGGATTAGTACGAAAAAATCTTTTTTTTTAAGAAATTCTTTGTGAAATACACAGAGCAGTCAGATGAGGTCACGTAAAGTAAGATGTCCTTCCATAAAAAGCATTGGACGTTAAAATATAGGATGTGGAATGTCCCTAAGAGCAATATTCTGACAGAAAATTACATTAGGTAAGGAATATCATTTATCAAATCTCTGAAATTAGATGATTTACAATGTACAATGTTTTGATAGAAAGACTGTTTTTGACTTATATGTTGTCTTTTTATCTGCCGTCTTCAACATCTTATTCATATTCTAATAAAAGCTCTTCCAGTTTAACGTGATCTTCTTTTTTCTCTGAATGAGAAGTTGTACATGAGCCATGTGTTTTCAGCTTTCCAAGACCAGCAGATTATGCTCACTGATTACTACAAAACACGTCTCTCAGAGGGGTAGGAGATTTCCTTCTAATCCTGCATTATCTCTTTGAGTTATGCTGTGGATAGCAGTATTTTTCTGTCATACGGTACACGTGTGTTGTGTTTGCAGACGTCTGATGAAGTGAGGTGCTGTCTGTGTGTTTAGCTGAGCTTATTTGGCATTGCCAACTTAACATATTTGTAGCAGCATTTTAAAGAAACAGTTCACAAAAAAATAGGTATTCAGCTTCATTTTGTTCTAAACCTGTATGACTTTCTGTCTTCTGTGGAACATTAAAATTTATTAAAAATGTCCTGGCCACTCTTTTAAATATAATGAAACTCAATAAGAGTTTAGGCTTAAAAAAACATGGAAAAAAGAGGTTTCTCGTGTGCTATATTCCAAGGCTTCCAAGCACTCTTTAGTGGGTTTATGTAGGTTTAGTAGGTTCATTCTTTTGTTGTCTCATATTATATTTTTTTGGGAGACAAATCTTGGATGGTGGATCTTTTCAATGGATTAGTTGATCTAGTTCATAATCGGCTAGATCCAGCACATTAACTTTTTATATCTAAGTTAATATATATAATTTATGATATCAATCTAATGCAATATTTGTTTATAATATGCTGAGTACCAAATCAGGATATTCATCTGATATCTGAAGGATCTTGTGACACTGAAAACTAAAGACTAAAGCTTTGCCATCATAATAGTAAATTACATTTTTAAAAATAGAAAACAGTTCTTTATATTGCTGTTTTTATTATATTTTTAAAAGCAGCCTTGGTGAGCATAAGATTCTTCTTTAAAAAACATTAAAAATTATTCCAACTACATATGTGTATATAGACTTAAATTCACATTACATTATATAAATGTACATTATTAAACATTTTTTGTGTGTGTTGCATGAAAGAAAGAAAGTCATACAGGTCTGAAATGACTAAATGATTCAGAATTTTCATTTTTGGCTGAACTATCCCTTTAATTGTTCCATCTGCGGACCATGTGTGGTTTCACCCCTCTGATGTGACAAGCCGGACACTCTGTCAAGATAATACTTCCTATATTAAATTCCCATATTATATTTAAAAGAAAATTACCACTGTTTCCATGGTTTCCCATTCATTCATCTAATCCACTTCCTTTACATTGAGTGCTTTTAATAGATCCTTAACTTAAGAGAAACAAGCTCTTGAATACATAAACCCCCTGGAGGCTCAAGAGCGGATGTCAGAAGCAGACAAAGAGAAATTTGTTCAAAAAAGCATGTAAGGGTAGGATTACAGTTTTTAAATGGGATATAGGGCATAATTTGTTAGTGAATTGGTTGCCTGAGCAACAGTCTGCGATGGGGAGGTGTGTGTTTAATTAAAGGTCCACTGAAATACTTTGAAACACGCAGCGTTATTCTATGTGTTAATGTCATTTTAACTGAAACAGGAAGATAGGGCGGGACATATCAAGCAGCCCCGCCCCTTTTTAAAATAGCCAATAGCGTTCATTTATATCACAGCTCGGGCTAAAGCCGTTCAGAGCCGTTGAGCTCTGTAAAGCCGCATTTGACAGGGTATGGCAGCCACAATCTCATCCATATTGCTATAAAATATAGCATTCTGTGTAGAATTCAAATAGGTCTGATACGTTTTGTGGTCTGCGCTGACTTGTGCATGTGATCCGCTCCGTGTATCGTGTCTCTGGACCGGAGCAAAGTATGTGTGCGGTGCAGTGGTTAGCGTGACACAGCACGAAACCAGACTTCTTTTTTTCCTCAATGGAAAGCATATTTACACTGTCTGAATTGTTCCCTGTCCCCTACATAGTGCACTACGTGCCATTTACCGTACAGAAAATACTAATTCTGTGAACAAGTGATCGACTTCAGCCATGGCTTCAGTGTCTATTTATAGTGTAGGGGGCGGGCGCTTCGAATTCTACAGAGCATTTGATTGGACAGAAAGTTTGATGAGAAGATGAAGTACGATGTGACGTCAAAAAAGTCGTTGAGCCATTTTGGCGGAAGTGACGAACTGCAAGATTTGAATGCTTTTATCTTCTAATTGCGAATTTTGTCACTGTTTTGGAGCACACTGGCATACAGAAAACCTTAAGACTAACATATTGATACTAACACCCAAAATACTTCAATTTTGATTTCATGGGACCTTTAAGGCATATGGAGCTTATAATATGACAAAACAATTTGAATTTGAATTGTGTAAATTTGAATTATTGACAAGTGTCATTTAACAAAACTGAATATTATGTGGCATTTAACATAGTTCTGAATTTGATTTTTTTAACTTGAATATTGAACATTTGAAATTTAACACAACTGATTTTTTTTTTATGGCAGTTTTTTAATAGACGAATTTACAAACATCAGATTTTTTGTTCTGAATTCTTAGACTGCAAAAATCCAGTTTTTAAAAATACAGCTTCAAGTTTTCAAGATGAAGAAGAATTCGGAACATCAAATTCAATATTTAAAATTCAAAGCGCAGAAATTCAGATCGTACAGAAAGTAGGTCAAAGGTCATCCACAGGGAAAAGTAGATGATCTCTGAAAAGTCGAACGAAGCATTTACTGCGACCAGGAGGAGACATGTTCGGTTCACTTAGGCTAGTTTTGTTGTGGCCACGACATATTAACTCGTGGGAGCGTGATAATTTGTCGTGGCTACGAGATCATTTTGTCGAGGTAATGATATCCTGGAATCGCCGCGCGGCTGCCGCTTTTTCTCGTAGTGGAAGTGTTTTGTGCGGTCTCGGGACAGACATTGCCATAGTTGCAAACAACAAGGTCACATTTGATTTTACTAAAAATAAACAAAACATAACGGAAATTTATTACATATGTTATTTGCTATTTATCATTTCATAGGACTAGCTATAGCGTAGTTTTCATGTCAGACACAGTTAACTATGACATTTTACACAAAATTGTATTTTTATTTGGCAAACCAACTCGTACACGCATGCTCTGGATTTTTTTCTTTGTTTATATCTCTGTAAATGATTGATGGATCATTTTGATGGATCATCCAATGGGAATTCTATTACATTTTAAATGATCTTCATCATGTTTTCAACACTACCTACATGAGCTCAGTGAAATGTTCTATTGGTTGTTAATAATCTGCCCGGTAATTGGTTAAAGCCGACAAAAAAATAAAAATATTTTTTTATCTCTGGCTGTGCCTGCCGCGAAGAGCCGTGGAAGAGGCAGGATTTTGGGTTCACGAACACCGCCAGCGAAACCGCCTACTTTCCTGCTATTCACAATTTGAATAAAAGTTTTAATAAGTTTTGTATATAAGTTTTAATGAGTTTTGCTAAGTGCTATACAAATAAACTTGAATTTTGTCTAGCTCATGTAGGAGATTTAATGCGGGTGTGGTTCGGGTCGGATAACAGGTTGGGTGTTCTGTCAGTTACAGCGGGTGCGGGTATCAAACAGGACCCGTGCAGGACTCTGCCTCCAGATGCTATGTTGAGGGAACCACATATTTTTCTTGTGGCCACGAGTTTAATGCGTAAACAAACCTGAGTGACCAGCAACCTGGGATTATCAGAGATGGATTTATTAATATTTAATTTGGAATTAAGAGATTATTAATTAATTAATTATTTAATTAATTAATTAATTAATTAATAGAAATTATTACATTATGAAATTATTTTAACCATAGGCCTAGGCTACCGGACTGTATTGCGCGTGATGTATACTGCATTCGAATGGTTTATCATGAATAAATTACATAAAGTACATATAATAATATAGGCCTACAAGAAAACATTTTTATCCATATATTTAAATTTTTACATTCATTGTTATGCATTTGATTTATTTTCCCTTCATTTTGATCTCTTTACTTAACGTTCTGAATAATAATAGCCTACTGTAAATGCCAACATGCCAATAAAGCTTTGATTATGCTATGACTTACGGGAATTTTTGCTGGAAGTGCAGTTTAAAGGTTGAATTTAACATATATTTAATTTTATTTTGCCTAATTAATAGACTATTAGAAATATAGTGTTTCGTTGAGGAATGAATCATTTGCGTAGTTTCATTTGTAAATGAAAACACAACATGCTCATTGTCACATACGGCCGTAAATACACTCATAAAGTCAAAACTTCACTGGCATAATTGTCAGGCGCTTACAGTATTTGCAAAATATGGTAGCATATTAATAATACTAGCATAATTATACAGAACGTTAATTAGGTAAAGCTCTACACGAATTGAAAGGGAAATAAGCATATATAACAATAAACATATAAATATAGCCCTAACCAGTTAATATAATAATATAATTATAATATTAATATTAGCTTATAGTTTTATAATAAGAATGTCCTTACCCCGACAAAATGATCTCATGGCCACGACATATTATCACGCTGCCACGAGTTAATATGTCGTGGCCATGACAAAACTAGCCTAAGTGAACCGAACATGTCCCCTCCCAGTCGCAGTAAATGCTTCGTTCGACTTTTTGGAGACCATCTACTCTTCCCTGTGGATGACCTCTGACCTGCTTTCTGTACGATCTGAATTTCTGCGCTTTGAATTTTAAATATTGAATTTGATGTTCCGAATTTCTTCTTCATCTTGAAATCTTGAAGCTGTATTTTTAAAAACTGGATATTTGCAGTCAAAGAATTCAGAACAAAAAATCCGCTGTTTGAAAATACATGTCTATTAAAAAACTGCCATAAAAAAAATTCAATTGTGTTAAATTTCAAATGTTCATTATTCAAGTAAAAAAAAAAAAAATCTAATTCAGAACTATGTTAAATGCCACATAATATTCAGTTTTGTTAAATGATACTTGTCAATAATTCAAATTTACACAATTCAAATTCAAATAGTTTTGTCATATTATAAGCTCCATAAAGGCAAAGCACGATGAATGCAAATTACAGCCCCATCAGACAGCTCAGATGGACAGCCCTCAGTGTTTGAGTGAGCGGGGGGAGGGGACGGGACGGGACGGGTGCGTAAGAGCACAAACGGGGAGGGTGAGAGACACATAAAGAAAGAAGAGAGAAGAAAAGAGCAGTAGAGTAAGAGCAAGAGAGCGATACAGACAACAAATGAAGTGATAGTGGGAGGATCAATGCTTCTAGCAGGTGTGCGACTGACTCGAGAGGCTCACCGCTGCAAGACGAGAGAGGCGATCCTACGTCTGTCCGCACGCAGTGAGTAATAGCATTGTATATGTGTACAGGAATATGAAGTGTGACAGTTGTAAGGGGTTTGGTGTGTCTGGCATACGACGTGAGATTGGTGGGACGGCTAGAGCATCTGGCAGGTGTGCAGAACATGTCGAATATGCTTTTAGAGATGAGCAGAATGCCAGAGTCTTCATTAACACATATAGAGGGATGCTGGGAGAGACAGCAGTGAGTGCGTCTGAGCAGTAAGTGACGTTCGTTCACGGCTCATCGTTTACAATTAACTTCTTAACGGGTGACCTACCAACCTCTTTAGTCGTGCTCCGAGCTTCAGCGCTCAGGAATTGACTTGTGAGCTTTTCGTGCTTTGTACTTTTCTCCAGCACCACATTTGAAACTGTAGTTCATATTTCATTAGTTTCTCCTCCTCGTTTGTGCATTTCATCCTGCATCTGCTGTGGTTACTCAAACTCGCTGAAGACAGAGGTGAGATGCTAATGAAACACTGCTGCGTGGCAAAACCCCAGGAGTGAATGGTTTACGTAATTTCACATGGAACTGCACTCTTCTCATTCGCAGACTTTAAATATCTGATTTACTCTCAATCGAACTTCACTCAGGAGGAAAGCAGGGGAGAGGGTGGGGTTTCATTTGAGTCTTTAGATATTAGCAGCCGAGAGGAAAATGATTTCATCTCTTCATCAAATCGACAATTCAGATGTTTAAATAATTCAGGTGTTTAATAAGATAGAAATTACAGATTGAAAGATGTGTATTATGAATTCATCTACCTGGAGTTTTTTTCATTAATGTCAATTTAACTTAATGATGCTCTTGTGTAATAGTGATGCACCACTGTCAAAAATTTGTGGTCATACCATTAAACAAAATTAGATAAAATTATGATTCTTAATTAGAATAATTATTAAAAATAAATGTAATTTCCATGGTCTGTATTTAAATGTGATACTGTTTTGTCTAAATAGAACAACAAAAAACTCTAAACTAAAAATAAATACTGTAAATGTTTTTCATTGAACAAGTGAATTTCTGCATCAACTATTTAATGTACAGTATGAAAAATGAATATTAATGTTGAGATTTGCGAAAGGCATTTAATATTTTTTAAATTATTAGTGTTTTAAAAGATTAAGTATGCATTAATAATGGAAAAGGTATATCCATATCAATTATGGATATTGATCAAGGTCACACTTTATTTTAAGGTCCAATTTTCACTATTAACAAACCATTAACTATGACTTTTGCCTCAGTAAACTCATAATTTGCTGCTTATTAATAGTTAGTAAGGTAGTTGTTAAGTTTAGGTATTAGGGATGTAGAATATGGTCATGCATAATATGTGCTTTATAAATACTAATAAACAGCCAATATATTAATAATAGACATGCTAATAAGCAACTAGTTAATAGTGAGAATTGGTCCCTATACTAAAGTGTTACCACGATCAATTAAAACACTTCTGCTGTTGGTCAATAACCAATATAATACCAATATATATTGTGCTTCCTTATTTTGTAAACATCATGACGAATGTGTTTTTGACAAATGTTGATGTTTTACTGAAAAATCTAGCATTATTTTAATGAAGTAAACTTTCTAACACTGAGCATCAAAAAGAAAAGTCATAATTGAATCTTTGGCACTAATACAATAGTAATTGTTTCTCCATGATCAAGTCTTTTGAATGTCAAAACAGGTTGTGTTTGAGCATTAAATAACGATTTATATAATAGTATGCATAATTTCATGGATGTACTCCAGTAGTGTAGTTTCACAGGGCTTTGATGCCTGCAGACTTCAGTGAGGATTTTGTCTGTTTGGTGCATGGAATTGGATTCTGGGCTGCTCAGCTGTAGGGAGTGAAATAATGATCCTGGTTGTGAATGCAGAGCGTTCCCTCAGCAGTCCGGTGGGAATTTCTTGCCTGTGTGGGAAAAGAATTAGTACATAGGAATTCTAATCACTTTGTACTGTAATACACCAACCAGATCTATGTATCAGTTTAACGGTACAGTAAGTTACCACTACATTACAGTAATTCACCACCACATGCTGAGCCTATAATAATCAATTTTTACAGCTAAAGTGGGATGTGCACTTCCAAGATCCTTTCATTGAAGTTAATTTAAAGGATGCACAGTTAATGGAGGATGGTTTAATTAAGGATATCAGCACAGTAGAGCTTTCTGAAGATGTTCGTCGTTTATAGAGCTTTTCTTTTATCATTTGTTTTGGAACTGAGCTGCGGTTCATTTAAGGTCTGTGTTCCAGCACTGCCGATCACTCCCGCATTACGTCACATCCATTATCCACAGCAGACATCTACGCCACAAGACATCTCTGGATCAGTTAAAGGCAAAAGTTCACATGAACAACCATATGTGGGTTATAGGGCAATCTGGAGGTTAATTTAAAACAAGCCTCAAATGGTGGCTTGCGGTAATGCATTAATATGAATGCTAAAAGCCAAATGGCCATGTCCTAAAAATCTCATTTACCTTTAAAGTAGCTGTCTGGTTTTGATGGATGGCGTTGTTGGAGGGGATAGAATATGCAAGCAATGGGGCAGCTGCTGTAAAGCTCAGACTCTGGGTTTATTTCCCACAACAACCCATAATAGGCATCAATGAAACTGACATGAGAACTGTTGAGAAGTACAAACTGGAAAGTTGCCTCTTTATTTGAGAGAATCATTACAGGTCTCCTTTTGACCTTCTCTTACAAACTGGAGAGATTTCAGCGGTGCATATTTGTAATAGTTCTCAACTTTAATAACCCCTCCTTGATGTCAGAAAGAAGGATTTTCCCAGATATGGATCTTCAGACCAGTCTTTTTGCCAAAAGCAATACAAGCACCTAACAGGTCCTGAGGGGCAAATTCAGTCAAGAGTTGCACCACCTTTTTACCAGATGCTAAATGCACTGAAACACTGCTGTACTGTGTTAAAATAGAAAAAGTGTGTATTTAAATGTTAGAAACACTATTTGCTTGGCACATTTAATTACATTTTTTGTTTAATTTTTAATTTTATTTGAACACATTTTATTGACCACAAAGATTGTGAATTGCACTGTGCAAATTGAATTCAGCTCTAATATTATGTGCACATTTACTCTATTACCTGATTTGCATAAAATCTCTTAGTGGTGCTGTACTAGGTATTCTTATTCAAATCTCCCTTTAATCTTTTAAGTAATTTTTTGTTGCAAGTGCAGCATTTGTTTTGTTAGTGTGTTAGCATACAGTTTCCTTTAATTATACTCATTATTTTATATCCATATCCATTTCCTAAATTACCATGGAGGATATGTGTCACAGTGATCACAGTTATCTTGTTAGAGTTACATTTTTATGTAAACATTTTGTTTTATTATGGAGCATCCAAGGTCATTCTTCAGCTCTCTTACATCGCCCTGAACCGTATTTAGCCTGCAATGTAATACAATCTGTTTCTCTGCAACTAAAGTATAATGGGAAATCTAATCATGGCCTCATGTCAAAACAATAGGAGTCTGAAAAAAATTTGATTATACCAGCCCCCGCATATTGCACATCACCTCTTCAACTCCATGGAGCTTTGCACAGATGGAGAAACCTGCTAATCAAGTCAAGTCACTATTATTTGTACAGCGCTTTTAACAATGCAAATTGTGTCAAAGCAGCTTTACATCAGCTTGATATAAAGCTGGGTGGCTTTACATCATCTTTACAGTATTAAACGGTGAAATAGTGTGTCGAAATAGTGTCATTCTCCTCTGGCCAGACAAAATCAGCAGTTTAAATCTAGGCTGCAGCAGAGTCAGATTGTGCAAAGGACTCATCTGGTTCCTGTGGTCTTGTCCCGATGGCCGTCTAGGAGACAGGGTCTTCATTCGGGATCAGTCTCTGAGGCTCATCTAGTTGTCCTGGTCTCCGCTGACGTTCAGGGCTGTAGAGGTCATCTCTTGGTGCTGATCCACCATTTGATCTGGATACGGACTGGATCCGGGTGGCTACGGTGACCTCGGAATAAGAAAGAAACAGACTAATATTAGCATAGATGCCATTCTTCTAACGATGTAACAAGTACATCGGGTGTTTTGGGAAGTGTTCCCGGTTCCGGTTGACCTAATTAATGCAGCCTAACAATCCTTTAACGGATTTCAATTATAGAAATGCGATAGTGTATTATGTGTAAACCAGGATAAAGAGATGGGTCTTTAATCTAGATTTAAACTGACGGAGTGTGTCTGCTTCCCAAACAGTGTTAGGTAGATTGTTCCAGAGTTTGGGCGCTAAATAGGAAAATGATCTAAATGCAAAGCCTGTTCAGCCGTACAGCCATGTGGAGGGTGATGCAATTGTCATTACTCAGGTTATCACAATGCTAAAGCTTCCTCTGCTGTGACCCCATGGCCTTTGACCATTTGACCATCATGTTAATACACATGATTGACATGCCATGCAGTTAAATGAGAGTGATGTAATTAAATGCCAGATGCTATTAATTAACAAATGTCAGGCCGGTTTCTCAGGCAAGCCACCCCATGGCCTTTGACCATTTAGATCAGTGGTTGTCAACTGGTTTTGGACATCAAGGACACATTATACATCAAGTAGTAACAAAATGTCCTTACGCTCAAAAATACTTTTTATATTATACTGTTCTATATTATATTATATTATATTATATTATATTATATTATATTATATTATATTATATTATATTATATTATATTATATTATATTATATTATTACATTTTATTTTATTTTATTATTTGGGTGTACAGGAAGCATTTTCCTTCTTTTAAAAGTTAATATGCCTGTTTTTGTATTTTTTTTATTTAGGCCTGAAAAAGTTAAGGCGATTAATCATTGACTAACAGTCTACAAAGAATTTGCATTTTGTGCTGTTTTTCCTGCTGTGACCCTTTTTACAAAAATGACGGGTGTGAATTTGTCTGTGCGCACATGTGCTGCTAGACTGAAGTGTGTCTCTCATTACAGGAAACAGGATGGAGGAGAGCCTTGCATCTCTAACACACTAGATCCTTCACTGTTCCAGCCATCACTGCCTTACACCGGCCCTGCGTTCCTCAAGGTAGAGTGTCACAAAACACTTGCCTGCCTGCGTGCTGAGCATCCTCTCATCCTGCCAGTGCTTGACTTCTGCTTGCTGAGTCTGTCTCACCTCTCCTGACCCATCTGCTCCATTACTGTGAGCCTGTATAAAACTAATACTGATTTGCATGAGGCCATTTTTTGGAGGCATGATTATGGACTTTTCTGTTTGTTATTAATACACATGATTGACATGCCATGCAGTTAAATGAGAGTGATGTAATTAAATGCCAGATGCTATTAATTAACAAATGTCAGGCCGGTTTCTCAGTCACACCCCTTATTCCAAGAGACAAACTAATGGCTGTCAAAATAGCATTGATTAGGAAAGGTCATTTATCCACTGACAGTGGCTTATAGCTCCAGGGACTCAGAAAACTGCTCTTGTGACCCTTAAAGGAACAGTTCAAACAAAATGAAAATTTTGTTATCATGCACTCACCCTTATGTTGTTCCAAATACTACCTGGTCTCATGATGAAAACATACCTCTGGGAACTTTTTTGCAAGAAACGAAATACGTACCAATAAGTACATATTACTGCAGATTCCAACAGAAATTAACACTAGAGGCGGTAAAACAGCGAGCACTGGTAATCGTTTTCATACACAATAATGATTACAGTTCCATAAGTTTCGCTATCTGGATGTAACAAGCTTGCTCGGTAGCTCAGCTGGCACAGAATTGGACTTAGGATGTGGAATCCTTGGGTACGCATCTCGTCAAAAACATGACTCACGATGAAAGAGCTGAAAGACGAGAGATTGAAAAACAAGCTAAAATAGCATGCTTGCAAATTGTGTTTTTTACATCACATTTGCCTTTGTTCATACTGTCGGGTAGGTTTATAGGTGTAATGCAGATGGTACGTTATTTTAAAATATCACAGAGCATTAGGCTAATAGCGCCACTCAACAATCACATAAAACATACCATATGTTCGTTCATCTGTTCGAACCGAAAAAAAAGAACACTATTTTAGCGCCACCCAGTGGACATTTCACATCGAATATGTCACGAAATGTACATGGTGGTACATATTTTGCATCTTGCGAAAAAGTTCTCAGAGGTATGTTTTCATCATGAGACCAGGTTGTCCAAACCTGAATGTCACTGAGCACAAAAGAAGAGATTTTAAAGAATGTACTCTTTTCCATGCAATTACAGTGACCGAGTATAATGCAAAACAAAAACAATATAATGCAAAACACTATAAAAGTATTATAAAGTGGTCCATGTGGCAATAGTCCAAGTATTTTGAACCTATACAATAGCTTTGTGTGAGGAACAGACTGAACTTCATAAGTGGACTGTTAAGCGACCGGATCATTGAGCCAGTGAGTGTGAATCATTTGGGCTTGTTTTGTGAACTGGAAATTTTTCCTTTAATATCACTATCATTACACTAACAGATCTATGCCAAAATTTTTAATGAAAAACACTTCAGTTTTGTCCTGTTCCTCTCATAATGCTTTTGCATGACATCAGAACACTTGGTTGCATGAATCATATGAACCACATTTTTGATAATTTAATGGTACTTTTTTCTGCTATTTTGGAGCTTGATAACCCAGTTCTCTTTTACTTTAATCAAATTTTTAAGTGTGTTTATCAAATATTCACCTTCGTTTCATTAAAAAAACTAATTCATAAAGATTTGGAACGACATAAGGACAAGTAAATTAATTATAGAATTTTCATTTCATTTTGAGTGAATTCCTTTAACTTCAATATCTTAAATACATTTTCTGAGGTGCTTCACACCAGACTTCTTTCACAGAAGTTTTCACTTTTACTTCTACACAGACAGAGCTTGTAATCAGCTTCTAAAATGCTCCTTCAAGTGTTGAAGCTTTAGTGCTTGTGCTGATGAATTACGTAGCCAAACTCATGCATGAATTTTAACTGCATGGTTGAACTTTAGCTGATGGAAAGCTAAAATCTCTTTTTAGTTTTTATTTTCATACTGAGCTACTGCACAAATCAAATTTATTGCATTTTAATATTTACTGATCCACCGATCATCTAACACTCTCAACAGTCCTAAGAGCTAATACAAGGGCCCTTTAAACCCTTAAGTCAAATGTTATTAGTTTCATTGTTGAGCCGTATTTTGCTTGGAATTGTTTGGCGATTGTGTCTGATAAAGTTAGATTTGAGGGTCAGGTTCTCAAAGCGCATAGCTAAAGAGTAAGATCCTTTGTGTATTGTGTGCAGTGTGTGTAAGTAGTTTGAGTGATCTCTGTGTGTGTAGGAGATTTTAGTGCTTTTAAACTTGGTGCGATGAGCCTGCGATTAAGAGGATAAAGTTTGGGTGATGTCAGAAAGCTTTAATGGCATCCACAATTCTGCAACGTAGCTTATCTACAAAATAATGGAGGGTAATCTCACATGAATGAAATGGGAGAAAGAAAAGGAATGGAAAAAGAAAAGAGAAGATGTCTTTGGAGGTCATGGCATTAATTTTGAGTCTATCTTACAGTAAAAGGAAAGGTTTGTGGAAAGGAAGCATCCTTCATTGTATTCCATGAATTTCCCGTAGGCAATTTTATTTCTTGGTTCTTGGTTATGTTTAATTAAAAGGCTTGTTCACCCAAAAATGAAAATTCTTTCATCATTTACACATCCTCATGTTGCTCTAAACTTTTATAACTTTCCTCTGTGAAACAGAAGGTGGTACTGTTTGGTTACCAACATTCTTCAAAATACACACTCATAAAGTACTAATTTGGACCAACCTGAAGGTGTGTAAATTGACAGAATTTTCATTTTTGGGTGAATCTCTTTAAGTATCAACTTTGCCTGATGTTTCTCCTGAAATTTGAGAAATAAAAATAGATTCAAATTATGTAGTTGTTGACAGAGTGAAGGTTTAAAAAAGCTCTTTTGGTAGGAGATTTTAGCAAAAACCAATTTGCTCAATTTGCTCTTCATTTAATTTCATTGCTGTCTAGGAGAATATTTGAAATTATAACGAGATCTCATTTGTGCTTATTCTGTTGGTTATGAGTTTCATTTGTGATTGTTTGTCACTCTTTTATAGGTTTCTTATGTCATTATTTTTCACTTGTTTGTGCTTATTCTGTTATAATGTTGATAATTTGTTGATAATGTTGATAATGCTATGAAGGCTAAACAGGTGTGCACCAAGAGACCTGTTTGTTCAACTTTATAGTTGCATTGCCAGAGCAGTTCTCTGCTGGATTGTGCTTTGAGCAGTTTGATGTCATTTACATTAGAGACTGCCAAGTCAGAGAGGATTTTAGTTTTACACGCCGTCTAATTATGTGTGAGATGCAAGTCTTTTTTTCCCTCTGACGTACATGCTGCAGGCCTGAGACGCCCTTCTGTGAGCTGCTGTTGTTACAAGGCTAATGGGAATGTCTCACCATTCTTTTTTCATTGTTTCGAAAGCACAAAAAAATTATCCAAAGTTACACACAGTAGCAACAATGGCCTGCAGTGTTAGCATGTGTTAGATCAACTGTAAAACGAGGAGCATATGGGGCTGCTTGCCTCCACATGACACTCCTCTTGAGAGAATAGGCACTAGCAACTTATAACTGAGATGATGGGCGGTATCTGCGAAGATCTGAATTAAAATAAATGCATTGTCACAAACTCATGATTTGTAAGAGCTCCAGTGCTCATGAGGCTCTGGCCTGTGTCACATTCCCTTGTTCTCTCCCCAATAATTTCCTGTTGCTGTCCTCTATCTGATCTCATAAAAATTTTGAAAAGCCCCAAAATATATATACTGTATAAAACATGATCTTATCCATACAGACCTGTGACACCAGTTGTGAAGCATTGTTTTTGCTCTGGTCCTCATGGCCATGAGAAGAGAGATGTACTGCCATCTGCTAGTCTAATAGCAGCTTCTTCTAAAGTTAGATTTGATTTCATTTGTGCTGAGCTGAGGATGATCATGGATAGGACGGAGAGAGAGTGACTAGAGAATCACATGAAGGGTATCATTAATTAAGGATTGGCCTGATTTCACAGTAGAGATAATGCCTCTGACATATATGTGTATCAGTCCAGTAAGCCCATCAGTCCTTCTTTCTTTGAGCTTCATTGAAAAACAGGCCACAACAGAGTTTTTATGAAGTCCATTTTGACTACTAGATTGACTTTCCCATATAGTTCAGTAGCCACAAAATAGTACACTTCAGCCACATTTAAAAATCAATGAATGTCATTACTTCAAGACTTTTCTGAGCCATTTTTGCCAGTGTGTTTTTTCACTAAATGGTCCCAAGATGATTATTGGTGGATGTATGAAGTCATTTCCCCTCAAGTGAACAATGTTTTATTACTAGAAAGTTTCCAGTGACTTTTTATCTTCATTTTGAATGCTCAACTTCCTATTATTTTATCTTTTGAAATGTAACCTAAAACCTGTTTTGCTTTAAGTTTGTTTGCGCTGTCATTTTCTAAAAATAAATGCCATTGTTTTGATATATTGTTATAGAGGACAAGCAATGACATTTGCTTAAACATACATATGGATAAAGTATCCAAATTGGGACACTTTTGTGTGATTATTTGTCATTATATTAAGCAAAAAAGAAAAAAAAGGTGGTATTTTTTGTTGTTATTTGGCTAAGGCTGAAACAGAGATAACTGTACAAGCTCTTTATCATTTCTTTTAAAATTTATTCACAATGTCTTTTTTTAGACCAGTTAAATAGATTTGTTCATTTCTGCTGAGCCCTGGAGACGTTTCCATTTCCAAATCCACTCGCTGGCTTGAAGCTTTATTAGAATAGACTGCCAGTTCTGTCTGGCAGGTTGGCATGAATCATAGATAACTATGAAAAAAATAAGTTCCTCAGAACATTTTGGAAAAAATCTTCTATTCACTTTCTCTAAGCACTCTAAGAACAGTCACTACAGTCCAACCCAAATCTGCTGATTCATCTGTGTGCACAGCTCTAAAATTTTGCCATTGATTTATTTCTGGATATATTCAAGCATTTATTTCAGTCAAGTTGATATAAGAAAAAGAGCATTACTGTTACTTGTCCACCTATTATACAATATGATATGATTATTCAGCATCTTCAGTGAGGCTAAGCTGTTTATTTATTTACTTATTTATTGACATTTGATTGCAGATTTGGCATTGATTACTGTATTTGTCAATGACTCTCAGCAGGCTATTAGAGTAGGTAGAGTTGACTGGATGGTTTAAGAAGATTAGCTTACAAGGTCAATGTGAACCAATTAATATTCATGAGCTTAGTCTTTTTTTAGAATGTTGTTCTATAGTACATGTTCGTTTTGATCATAAAGGCAGATGACTGATCAAACAAGGTTGTTACATTTTAAATATATATTTTGGTGTGTATATGTATCAGTGATTCCTGTAATTGTTGTGAATTGCTTCTCAGAAGGAAGTAATGAAAGATCAGTGGGGAGGCTGAGCAGGCTCTGCTCGAATCTCCAAATGGAGTTGAAGTGTTGAAGGCTGATTAGAGTTGACATGGCTGGTTTAAACTGGACGTATCGCTCTAATAATAATGCCAGTCAAACTAACAACAGACCTGTTAAGCTGATATAATAAGAAGTCTGTCTTGCACCACAGATCTGTCTATCACTCACTCCTATCCTCTGAGACGCCATCCACCATACTTTTCCGACAAGCCTATTGATCGCACACGTACGCGACAGCGTGTTTAATTAAGATTTTGTCCTATGACTCAGGAGCCAAACTAAAGAATGGCCTCTGCATGCTGATCACCTAAGTCATGAATTGTTTATAATTGATGAATTGTTGCTAGTGCTCTGCTCTCACCCAAGATATCAATTTATGAATCATAACTCGCCAAATTGGAGAGGAAGTTGATATGTTACCCTCCACTTTTAATTTTCATCTGCATTTGGCAGGTTGTTGGATGTTAATTTCAAACCTTGATTAAGATGTTGCACTAGGTTTTGTAAGAGAGTTGATGAGTAAGACTCTGCTCAGGCTTGTCTGACTGAAAGAGAGCAGATCCAGACTCATATCAGCTCCATTTTATCCTGAACTTCTGCCAGTAAGAGAGAAAAAGTGCAAGACGGAGAGAAAGTTAATTCTGTAGGAATGCAACATCTCCTCCACAATTCATTCTGTTCCCTGAGAGAGGAAAGACTCCAGAGAACCTGGAGTTAAAGGATCTTAAAGCTTACATACACCGTTAGACTTCAGGTTACAGACATGCACGCACCTCCCAGAGTACACACAGCAGTCTAGTGCTGCCCTGCTGGAGTTTCTCACTTTATTGACATGGAACCTGCTGCAGCACTCAGGGCTGGATGTTTCCTCTCACTTCTGAGGACAGAGGACTTTGTAGATTTACAGCCTTCAGACAATATTTGGCTTTTTGACTTTTGAAGTTTTGGTTTTACTTTTTGAAAAATGGCTGAAAGTCTAAATGCACAGCTCAACCCACAGCAAGTGACAGTTGCTCACTGGAAAAGACCTGATGCAGTAAGTATGTGAAATCGGCAGTCTGAATGAAAATATTGGATAAATGTTGAGAGGTAATATCTGATTTTGTAGCAGTGTTTTAGCACACATCAGAAAAAAAACAGAATTTTTTAATAAAATTTTGTGCAACAAAATATTGCTAAAACCAACAGCAATTAATTTGTAAAATAAATACTTATAATGAATGATTATCGTGAGTGGGAAGAGAGCAGGATATATTTTATTTGTGCAAGTTCTGGCATCTCAGAATATATTTCATCATGCTTACCTGATACATTGTCATGTTCTTACAGTGAAATATCAAAGGCTTTCCTTTTCCTTGCACAGCAATTTTTTAATGCAAGCAAGAAAAGAGAATATGGATTTTCTCCCATCACTGACAGAGCTGCTATCAGTATAGACTGACATGCACTATAATTTTGCTGCAGATTCATCTTTTCAAGCTAATCACAGTCCATCATGTTCAATTACCTTTAGTTTTATCTCAAGATCAAATGGATTTTGCCTTCAAAATGGTCCTTACATCCATACATCCGCTATTTGAGAGGCAAACAAGGGAAGCTCATACAATTCAAAAGATTAAACCTTTTTTGCAGTACAGGTTACTGTAATATATTTCTGTATTTTATGTTTTCATTATATTTACAGTATTTCTGTAATAGGTGTTCATCTGTGTATGTTTGTTTAGGGAGGATACTGGTTACTTTGAACCATAAAGTGCATATGGTTTGGAGTTTAGTGGTATTATTAAATTACTTTATGATCTGTTGTTTTGGTAAGTCATTTGTCTGAAGAGGCTCTTAGTAATGTGTTTGTGTTACAGGACTATCAGTCTGACTCGTCTGACCTCGTGTCAGTTTTTTTTTTTTATCTGACATGATTCAGTTTCTCTGAAGTTTGTTTTTGAGGCAGCAGTGTAAGGTTTGTTTGCTGATGGTGGAGGACTCACACAATGTGTTTAAACAATGTGCTACAGTACACAATGTATTTGTTCCAAGACTGTGAGAAATTCATCCAATCTTCATTCTCCACACATCGAAGATAATTGTTTCCACTCTCGTTCACGTTGTCTTTGGGTCTGTCCCAAAGGCTGGACAGAACTCTACTGTCTGTTTCTTGGAGGTTCTCCAGACTAGAATAAGTTCACTAGAGTTAACTGGAATCACATCAGCTGTCAGTAGATAAGAATATGGTTATGTGGGAATAAATCAAGTGAGAAGAATTAAGAAACAAAACAAATGTATTTCAGATGTAGAAGTAAATATTACACTTGATCCTCAGATTTTAAAAAAAATTGCCTCATGCTGTGAACGCTGTGTCATATTGCTAACTGGCATTATGAATACATGGGAAATGACTGCAAAGTACTTCAGCAGCCAATTATAACAATTATATCCAATTATAATTTTAGCCAGTAGTAACCAACTTCATGGTTAGAAAGACAGGCAGCTACAAGCATTTTATCCTAATATGAGTGCCATTGATTAAGCTATCTCTGTACTCTTTCTGCATCATCTAAAAATGACATGCTGCCATCGGGCTAGAGAGGAAATGCCAGTTCCACCGTATCCTGCATGCTGGGCCAAAACTAACCTTGCCACCAGCCAATTTTGAGTGTAATTGGCATTATTAACTCATGGCTGGATCTGAAAACGCTATCATGCCCCTAAACAAGGTTGTGCTGATGTTCAAATCGATTTTTGTGGGAAACCTGGTAAAAATAAGGTCCTTTAGTTAATGTTAGTTAATGCATTAACCAACAATAAGCAATGTTACAATATTTATTCATCTTTGTTAATGTAATTAAAATGCTACTGTTCAGTGTTGCAGTAGTTCATGTCCATAAAATAATATTAACAGATACAACTTTTGATTTTAATAATGTATTAGTACGGTAAATGTTGAAATTTACACTGCAAAGGTGGCACAGAAGCGCTTCTGAAGTGGTATTTACGTGTCTTTACAGGCTGTTTAATCCTGCTTAGAAGAGGCATAAATGCATTTATATAGCAATCACAACTGTATATTTTGATGCTAAGGTCATAGCTGGGATAATTGATTCTGGATTTTATACAACATTGCATCTTTACACTGAATTTTAAGCAGCCACCAAGCAGGCTTAGCTTAGTTGTGTAAAGACTCTTAAGATTAATTGGCAGGTCTTCCAGCCAATTCCATCAAACTTCTACAATTAATCCAAAATGCCGCTGCAAGATTAATCTTTAATGAACCGAAAAGAACGCACATCACACCTCTGTTCATCAATTTGCACTGGCTACCAATAGCTGCTCGCATAAAATTCAAGGCATTAATGTTTGCCTACAAAACCACCTCTGGCTCTGCACCCCTTTACCTAAATTCAGTACTTCAGACCTATGTGCCCTCTAGAAGCTTACGTTCTGCAAGTGAACGACGCATTATTGTGCCATCCCAAAAAGGCACAAAATCACTTTCACAGACTTTTTCATTAACTGTTCCCATCTGGTGGAATGACCTGCCCAACTCAATTCGAGCAGCTGAATCCTTAGCCATCTTCAAGAAACGGCTAAAAACACATCTCTTCTATCTTTATTTGACCCTCTAACTCTATCACTCTCTATTCTAATGCTATTTTATCTATCTGTCTTCTTTTTATTTAAAAAAAAAAAAAAAAACACACACACACACACACACCCTTGACCCTCTATCAATTACATATTTATTCTCTAACTGCTACTTTTTCTTTAAAAACTAACTGTAGCTTTCTTTTTTCCATTCTATCTACTTTTTATTCTTAAAAAAACACTAGGTTTCTTTTTTCTATATTCTATCTACTTGTTTTCTTTAAAAAAAAAAAAAAACTTATGTGTACTGCATTAGGCTAACCGAGACTTGTCATATCGCTTGCATGTTGTTGCTCTTTTGTTGGTTTTGATTGCTTCTATTGTCTTCTTTTGTAAGGTCGCTTTGGATAAAAGAGTCTGCTAAATAACTAAATGTAAATGTAATGTAAATGTAAGATTAATAAATGCTTTAGAAATATTTTTCATTGTTAGTTCATGTTAATGTAGTTAACTGATTGAGGTGTCTTACCACAGCTAAATTAAGGCTGATCTATGCCTGCTTAAAATTCAGTGTAAAGATGCAATGCTGGATAAAAGCCAAGGTAAATTATGCCTGCTTTGTCTCACCTCAGCACCTAGTATGAAAGTATACAGTTGTAATTGCTATGTAAATGCATTTTTGCCAGCTCTGAGCAGCATTAAACAATCTGTCGACACACTGTGTCACCTTTGCAGTGTAAATTTGGCATAATGTTAACAGAGGGAACCTTATTGTAAAGTGTTACCGGAGTTAAAGCTGCTCTATGCCTGCTTAAAATTCAATGTAAAGACTCAATGCTGCATAAAAGCTAGTCAAAATTTTGCTTTGACACACCTCAGGCGCTAATATTCAAGTACTGTGTGGTGCAATCGCTGTGTAATAAATGCATTTGTGCTACTCCTGAGCAGCAAGAAAGTAGCAGTCTGTGTAAAGACACCTAAATGCCACTTCAGAAGCGCTTCTGTGCCACATGTTCAGGGTAAATTTGCCGTAAGTTTGATATGAGATGCAGGTATGACTGGTAAAATGCAGCGTGATGCAGGTAACAGAATGGATGCAATCTGAATGTTTTAAATGCCTGATTCCTGATGAAGTCTGAGTGATAAATGTGATATTTTCAGCAGGCAGCTGCAGTTAGATGTATCCTGCACTGTTGTTGGCCACACTCCTCTCATATCATGGGAATGTAATCAGGGGTCAACTCTAAACTCATCTCATCTCATTTCATCTCATCTCCTCTCCTTTCTTCCAGACTACTGATTTATTTGAAATGATTGAGAAAATGCAGGTAATGTGTTTCTTTTACTTTTCTCTTTTTTCCTTCCCTCTGCCTTTTATCTCTGAAGTAGATATTTTCCATTAACCCCTTAATCAGCTGTCCTAACTGGCTACATAGTTGCATTTGCATGTTTTTTGTTGTAGTTGAAGGTCATCACTGTAAATAATGAGGGCATTTATTCATTATAAACCACAAGAATTACCCCAAGGTCAGTCACTTACCCAACCACTGCTGCACTGACACTATTCTGTATCTTACTATTGTATCTTATGTTTTTGTTTTGTTTTTTTTTAGTGGGGCAAGTGAAAGTCTGACCCACAGTTATGATGAAAAATATGATATGCCCTGATTATCATAGTTCTGCAGTTGCCAAATCTACAATGAGTACATGATTGAACTATAAAGAGAACAAATTCTCTGTTGTCTCTGATGCTGAAATACAAGATGATCCTGTTGTTAGGTACACAGAGACGTATTGATCTTAGTCTTTTGATATTACTGCTGTTATCTCTAACTTAGGATGGACAGATGTCTATGCAGAAACTATAATAAGTGCACTAAATGCACCATAATCCTTTGGAGAGCAGCATGACATTGAAATTGGATCTGATTTATTGTTGGGTTGCAGCTGGAGGACATTATACAGTAAATGAGAAGCTTAGCTAGATGTGCAGGATGTTTTAAATAACAAACGTGTTGGTATGTATATCACAGCTGGTCTGCCATAAAGATCGCTTGATGGAATCCGTCATCAGATAGATCAGATAGATCAGACATTCAGTCCCCACTGCATCTCAGTGCAGCATTTCACATCTACAGCAGCCATCAGTAGAATCTGATGAGACTAGCTCATACAGTATTTTCATATTCAACTGTACTGAACTGTATAGGGCTTTACTCTTTTGAGTCACTGAGATTGTTTCTTTTTTTTGATGTTCAGCACAGTAGTGAAGTAAGTGGACAAAGGGTTTGATACTTGCAACTTTAAGATGTTATATTTTGTATAATGACTGGAAATAACCTTGTAAATATTTGAATGTCTTCTCCCTGCACGCTCACAATTGCACTTTGATCTTGTGTTCCACTGTCTGTCGTATTCTTAAAACCTGATTCAAGAGAATAAAAAACTTTATTGTCTAAGACTGATCTAAAGGCTTTTTCTGGCTTTCAGTTTGTCTCCCTAAAATAATGTGCTCTTTTCTAATGTGCTCTCCTGAATTACATAATATTTTGTTGTAAATCATACTTGAAATAATTTCTTAAATTTTTTTTTTAGAATACACCCTCTTTAAATACAAATTAATAATTATATTAATTAGTATATTTTTTATATTTGCTAAGATTGAGTTTTTATGCTCACTGTGGGCAATATAATCCTCATTTTTATAGAAATGAAGAATACTTGCATTAAAAAAATAAAATTTAATTATTGTATTAATTTAAACACTGTCTAGCACTGTTTTTGAACATTTACGGTAGCCCCTGAATTATCAGTGCTTAGTGAATAAGATGCGTGAATTATATTTCTAATATTTATCCATCATGTGTCTTTCTCAAGATATATAATTTTAAAGAAATTTCCAGAATTCCTATAGTTCATAAATTGAGATTTTCTTGCATATGCGTTTCATGTATTTTTTTAAAGGCATGAAAATATAATCAAATTCCTCTTCCTCAGTAGATCTAACCTAAGTGTTATTTTTGCTTTCACACGTGGGCTGACAGGGCTGCTATAGGGCTGACAGATTCTCTCTTTTTATCTTTCAGAGCAACAGAATGGACGAGCAACGATGCACTCTTCCTCCTCCTCTCAAAGTACGTTCACCTCAACGGCTCCCTTTTGTCCCTGTACACACGAACATTCACAAAAATACAAAACACGTATTGTCTGAGGGCTACGGACTGCTGTTTTTATCTGCGGGCAGACAGCTTCAAATAGAAGAGCTAGTTATCAGTCAAGCTGGTGCATCTAGTTTTCAAAGACATCCCTAGCCCACTTCCCCCTTGCACTAATGGAACTGCAATCAAATAAGATTAGCTGGTGCTGAGCAATATTCTCTGGCCTAAAGCCATACTGCCTGTATAGAATTAAACTGATCGCACTGAGTACAGATAGTGGGTTAGTTCTCTTAAATTAACCAGCAGATGAGCAAATATAGTGTTTTTTGCTCCTTGGGTCATTGGAGTTTAAAAAGGGTCTGTTGCAACCAAATAAATCTACTGCATTATTAATGTCATCTCCTTACAGACCGAGGAAGACTACATCCCTTACCCCAGCGTCCATGAGGTAAACCAGTTCAGAAAAAAGAGCTGACAGAAAACATTTTGTTGTCGATATCTCATTGCAATTTATTGTGTTCTTGCACGACTGACCGTCACAGTAATTGTTTTTATTCGCTGTCTCTGTCAGGTTCTCGGCAGAAAGAGTCCATTTCCCTTGATTCTGCTGCCCCAGTTTGGGGGTTATTGGATTGAAGGGACCAATCACGAGCTGAGCAATGGGATTGACCTGGACCAGCTCCTGTCTCCAAACTCACGCTTCAAACTAGAGTGCAACACCACCGCTAAGATCTACAGGAAGCATTTTCTGGGCAAAGTAAGGATTTGCTAAAAGTAATAGTTCACCCAAAAATGATTGTGTCATCATTTTCTCACCCTCATGTCACCTGTATTACTGACTTTCTTTTGTTAAACACAAAATGTGAATTTCTTGACCAAAAAAAAAGGCAAAAAAATCAAAGTAAAATTGTCATAAAAGTGGTTCATACTACTCATGCACTATGTTGCTTTATGCATTATATGTTTTGTGCAGTAAAGTTTTGCATTATTAAGAGATTTTCACACTTGAAATAGTTAACCCTGGGTCATTCTAAACCCCGGGTAAAAGGAATCCAGGGTTATGTTGCTTCACGTTTCACAGCAACGATAACCCAGGGTTCACTTTAACTCATTAGTTCACTTCAAGAATAAAAATTTCCTGATAATTTACTCACCCACATGTCATGCAAGATGTTCATGCCTTTCTTTCTTCAGTAGAAAAGAAATTAAGGTTTTTGAGGAAAACAGGATTTTTCTCCATATAGTGGACTTCAACAGGGACCAATGGGTTGGAGGTCCAAATTGCAGTTTCAGTGCAGCTTCAAAGAGTTCTACATGATCCCAGCCGAGGAATAAGGGTATTATCTAGTGAAATGATCAGTCAATTTATAAAAATAACGTAGTCACGTTGGAAAGGTCACGCTTGACGTAGGCAGAAGTAGTACCGAACTCCATCTGATTTTCTCCTTCAACTTCAAAATCGTCCGAAATTGTTGTTTTACCAGGTTTTTTTGTAAAGGGCATTTGATTTAGTTTTTGCACATTCGCTTTCTAAACACTGGGTTGGTACTTCCACTTACGTTGCATGACCTTTCCAACGTGACTACATAATTTGTGAAGTTGTAACCACGCAACGCAAAGCTTGTGCAAGACGAGCATTTATGGTTAAAAAGTATATAAATTTTTATTGCTTTAAGAAAATGACCAATCGTTTCACTAGATAAGACCCTTATTCTTCAGCTGGGATCATGTAGAGCTCTTTGAAGCTGCATTGAAACTGCAATTTGAACCTTCAACCCATTGGTCCCTGTTTAACTCCACTATATGGAGAAAAATCCTGGAATATTTTCCTCAAAAACCGTAATTTCTTTTCGACTGAAAGACATGGACATCTTGGCTGACATGGGAGTGAGTAAATTATCAGGAATTTTTTATTCTGGAAATGAACTAATCCTTTAAGCAGAGTGTAAAAAGCCCTAATGTCTTATAATATCTTTGTGAGAGGAACAGTCCAAAATATAAGTCATTATTAACTGCACATCTGCCTCTTTGGCACGTTCTTGTGAGTTTGAAAAGTAGAAATCTCAAATTCATGGTTAAGCTATTCTTTTGAGTCAGAACTTTTCAGTGAATCCGTTAATTCAGTTCACAAATCTGGTCTGAATGATTAATTCACTAATCGGGCTGTTTAGGTTCTCAGATTCAAGTTAATGACTCAATCAATGATTTGCCCACAACAGTCCACTGGAGGTAAAGATTATCAGTGAGCAATATGTCTTCAGAAGACTTTAAATATAGAATATGAGCCACCACAAATTAAGTTGAAAATGCATAGAAAAAGCTGAACATTCAGATTGAAATCACCTTCATCCCATCCATTTGAATAAGTTTAAATAATGTAATTGTTAACAAATGTAACCTAATTACATAGGCCAATGTGACACTGCAGCAGGCAGACAAAATGAAGATTTATTAGGCTTTAGCTTCAGTGGGCTTAATGTATTCACATCTAATATCCATTATAAATTAGACTAATGTGCATAAAGAAGTGGTCGGTTAGCCCTTAGATCTGTGGGGGAGTGTTGGGACTGAAAACTGAAATGAGTTTGCAAGTGTGAAGATGAATGAGCGCTCACAGCTTTGCCTTCTGCTTCTTCATTAGGAACACTTTAATTACTATACAGTGGACAGTGCCCTGGGCCACCTGGTGTTCTCCATGAAATATGATGTTATCGGGGACCAAGAGCATCTCCGTCTCATGCTCAGGTGTGACCTTCTGTCTTCTAATGCTGCTTTTTATTCTCCATTCATTCTAGATTGCTTCCCCAGCTGTCATGTCTTATTTACTTTTCTCGAATCATTTACTTGTCTCCTGGCCTTGTGTCCTGCCAAAAGTCTCTATCGTGTAGATGAGGGCGGCTAATAAAGGGCTTAGTGTCTGGCACAGTTTCACTACTTTGTTTTGAGATTTGGCTTTTATTGTGGACATTAAACGCAGCACACAGATATCTATTCCTTGACAACTGTGAATGTTTCCTGGGACCCACAATAAAACCCCTTTTCTCGCAGATTAAACAGGCCAAATGTACACGCCACCCTCATTTCCGCATTAGGCACCAGATGGACAATATAGGGCAATGTGTGTGGGTGGAGGGAAGACAGCAGGATGTTCCTGTTATCAAATCCATGTGACACATTTAATGATGCCACAATGACACTGAATTGAAGACTGTTAACAAGTGTTACTGTTGTAGGTCTGGGCCGTGTTGTGCTTTAATTCCAATAGAAACTTTTTTTGTTGTTGTTTCTGAGCTGCCAGGGATGAGGATTTATGTGTATTTTTAATGCATTACTGAAGCGAAGCAAAACTGAGAATGATAATAAATCTTGTTTTCAGAGAATATATGTTCAAATAAGTTTATTAAAACCAGAAATAGTTATTTTCTTGCATCATAAACCTCACAAAAATGTGTTATATTTCATTCCTAGTACAAGAACAGTGAATGGACAATGAATTTTGGAAAGGTTATACAGGTGCATCTCAATAAATTAGAATGTCGTGTAAAAGTTAATTTCAGTAATTCAACTCAGATTGTGAAACTCGTGTATTAAATAAATTCAGTGCACATGGACTGAAGTAGTTTAAGTCTTTGGTTCTTTTAATTGTGATGATTTTGGCTCACATTTAACAAAAACCCACCAATTCACTATCTCAACAAATTAGAATATGGTGACATTCCAATCAGCTAATCAACTCAAAACACCTGCAAAGGTTTCCTGAGCCTTCAAAATGGTCTCTCAGTTTGGTTCACTAGGCTACACAATCATGGGGAAGACTGCTGATCTGACAGTTGTCCAGAAGACAATCATTGACACCCTTCACAAGGAGGGTAAGCCACAAACATTCATTGCCAAAGAAGCTGGCTGTTCACAGAGTGCTGTATCCAAGCATGTTAACAGAAAGTTGAGTGGAAGGAAAAAGTGTGGAAGAAAAAGATGCACAACCAACCGAGAGAACCACAGCCTTATGAGGATTGTCAAGCAAAATCGATTCAAGAATTTGGGTGAACTTCACAAGGAATGGATTGAGGCTGGGGTCAAGCCATCAAGAGCCACCACACACAGACGTGTCAAGGAATTTGGCTACAGTTGTCGTATTTCTCTTGTTAAGCCACTCCTGAACCACAGACAACGTCAGAGGTGTCTTACCTGGGCTAAGGAGAAGAAGAACTGGACTGTTGCCCAGTGGTCCAAAGTCCTCTTTTCAGATGAGAGCAAGTTTTGTATTTCATTTGGAAACCAAGGTCCTAGAGTCTGGAGGAAGGGTGGAGAAGCTCATAGCCCAAGTTGCTTGAAGTCTAGTGTTAAGTTTCCACAGTCTGTGATGAGTTGGGGTGCAATGTCATCTGCTGGTGTTGGTCCATTGTGTTTTTTGAAAACCAAAGTCACTGCACCCGTTTACCAAGAAATTTTGGAGCACTTCATGCTTCCTTTTGCTGACCAGCTTTTTAAAGATGCTGATTTCATTTTCCAGCAGGATTTGGCACCTGTCCACACTGCCAAAAGCACCAAAAGTTGGTTAAATGACCATGGTGTTGGTGCCGCAAACTGATCACCTCCATGCCACGCCGAATTGAGGCAGTAATTAAAGCATAAGGAGCCCCTACCAAGTATTGAGTACATATACAGTAAATGAACATACTTTCCAGAAGGCCAACAATTCACTAAAAATGTTTTATTTTTTTATTTTATTTTTTTTTTTATATTGGTCTTATGAAGTATTCTAATTTGTTGAGATAGTGAATTGGTGGGTTTTTGTTAAATATGAGCCAAAATCATCACAATTAAAAGAACCAAAGACAAACTACTTCAGTCTGTGTGCATTGAATTTATTTATTTAATACACAAGTTTCACAATTTGAGTTGAATTACTGAAATAAATGAACTTTTCCACGACATTCTAATTTATTGAGATGCACCTGTATAAGAGCAAAGGCAGCTGTGAAAATAAATCTGCATCATTTATCTTTTTGATCTTTCATTCAAAAAATGTACAAAATTCTAACCTTTCATTGCAGTAAAACCATTGAAAGTGAGGAGAAACTCACGTTATGGAATAAATGTTTTTCTCCAATGCTTGTTGCCCACAATTATTGGCACCCCTATATATTCTTATGAGTAAAATATCTCTGAAGTATATTCCCATATTTTTAGCACACCAGGGTGACTAGGAGCATGAAGTTGTCCAATCATGTCTTCATGTTACACAGGATTATAGATATGAGGAACACAAAGGCCAAGTTCCCTATTCATCCATCACAAGAAGTAAAACCAAAAAATAGAGTTCTGAAGTGCAGAACAAGATTGTTGAGCTTCACAAAATAGAAAGGCATTACAGGAGAAAACTTTGGGTTTTGAGATTAGGATTGGGTGCCAAAAATTGCGGCCAATGTGAACTGGAGAAAACATTTTTTTTTTCATAATGAGATTTCCCCCCAGTTTCCTTTGTTTTACTTCAATGATAGGTTAGAATTTTTGTTTTTGTTTTTTTCATTAAAGATGAAAACGATAAACTATAAAGATTTATTTTCATAGCCACCTTTGCTCATATTTACTATGGGTACCAATATTGGTGGAGGGCACTGTATGTATATATATATATATATATATATATATATATATATATATGATGTATGTATGTATGTATTGTGTTTTTAATTTAAATATAGAAATGTATTTTTGCAGTATAAAATAAAATTTGTCATTGGGGTAGGAAAAGTAAATCTAAATATCTTCTTCAAAATAATACATGATGCTTAATAATTAACAAATAATTTGAAAAGAATGAAAAAGGAAAATAAACATAAGAAGCTATTTTGCTTATTAAATAAATGTGCCTAATATAAGAATCAACTTTTAACTTAACTTTTAAACTATTTAAAAGTAAATATGTATATATTTTTTAAATTTAAAAATATAATTTCCATGTTACCTTTGGTCAATTATCTTTTGCTTTTAGAGGAACACATGAGTGGAATAGACTCCCAGTAGAGCTGAACGAATTAAAACTTTTAACAGGACACTCTGGTTTCTCAAAAAAGCAGAAAATATGGTTATTGACCCATCAAAATTGTGAGCATTTATAGTGATTTATGGATATGGTATGGAAGTCTGTAATTTTGTGTTTCAATATTCTTAGTTTATTTTTTTCTTCTGCTTTCATATTTTCTCCTTGTTCTTAATTGGTGTATCAATATTCTTTGTTTATATTTTCTTCCTGTCCTTAACATCAACCTGCCAAAAGGGACTACGGATGAAAATTAGCCAGTGTTGGCTAAATCTGGCGCATTTTATATATTCACCATATATATATATATATATATATATATATATATATATATATATATATACACGCACACCTTGATTAAATGCTTTATGATCATTTTGTGTCTACAAATGTCTTTCCTTTTTTTTACAGAACTAAAATGAAAACATATCACGACGTGATTCCAATATCTTGTCTGACTGAATTCCCCAACATTGTCCAGATGGCCAAGGTGAGAGTGAATCAAGCGCGGAGGGGGTGAAGGGGTCAGCACTATTGTTTTCAGGCCCTCCAATTCATCACACTTTTCTCCGAGTGACATGACTGATTGTCTCATTCTCCCATGAGCCTGTTCTGTCCTGCCTGGACAGACGACCGTAGCGTTGCATCACTTTTGCAAGATCAAATGAGAATGAGGAACGAATCAATATGTGCTTTCTCTTTTCATTATTATCAGCTCGTCTGTGAAGAGGTGAACGTGGACCGATTTTTCCCGGTGCTTTACCCAAAGGTACGCAACCCTACACAACACAATTACAATCAATCTTTTTGTATGACCCACCAAAGTGATACGTTTAACTCACTAACACATATTCCTAAATCATTTGTCCTGGTTAATTAAAGTGTGGCACTGGGAAATATGCTAGTTTCTGTGAAAGTATTGCTCGTTATCTCTTTGGGTTTGCAATGTTGACAAAGCAGTACCTAAAGGACATTCATCATGCTATTGAAAACATCTACTCTCCCACAGGCCTCCAGGCTCATCGTCACTTTCGACGAACACGTCATAAGCAACAACTTCAAGTTTGGAGTCATTTATCAGAAGTTTGGACAGGTGAGTCGCATGGGAAACTTTATCACCGTTAGCTTCTTCACAACTGATTTCCTCTCATTTAGTCGACGCACAGAGATGAATCGGTGCTGTAACTCACCATCATAATTCATCTTTATTTAGTACAAGACCGATCTTTTGAATCAAACAAAGTAGTCCATCCTCCTCTCGACCTCACAATGGCTCCTCTGCTTAGACAACAATCAAGCTGTTGTCTTCATTTGTCTTTTATTAAAATCATGAGGCTATTGTTCCCAGAGGAGAGCTTTGATTGCATTAAGACAGATCCTTGACCTTTAAGGCCGCAGAGAGTGAGAGGTGCCTGAGAGGTTCTTCAAGGATGCTTGCCAGCAACGCCCTTTGCGTATTAGCATGACAGCGGAGGCTGCGAGATGCGCTCGAACAGCCTCTTCATCTCATGGATCGGTCAACCTTTCCAATGTGGGCAGCAAGAACACCGAGGCCCTTAATGGGACGTTCTCACTTCTGAAACGCACCTCATGGATCAGCCCTTAAAACTTCCACTTGCCCTCCTTGACTCTAAATGGGAGTCTGTGTTTATTCAGAAGAACAGTTTTCATCAAGCTAATTGACTCATGATGAGCCATTTAGGTTTGCTAATTTTAGAGTTTGCTTTTGTCCTCATCAAGATGTTCTTGCGTTTTTTTGTGTGGGTTCGTTTCATATGGGGTTTACTGAAAGTTGGGCTTTGTGCTGTAACATAAAGCGCCGCCATTATGTGTTCTTGTTATTTTTGAAAGGCTGAACTACTTTGTTATTTTGTTCAGTAATTGAAGTAATGATAATGCATGAAGGTTCTGTGTTGTGTTGACCTTCTGTTGTACCTGAAGGGTTACTGTGTCTGCTGCCAAGGGCACAATACAAATGTTTGTTTGAAACTTTTAAGCATTTTATGTGTTTTTGTCTGTGTAGACCTCAGAGGAGGAGTTGTTTGGGAATAACGAGGAGAGTCCTTCTTTGGTGGAGTTTTTAGAGTTTCTGGGACAGAAAATCGAGCTCCATGACTTCAAAGGGTAACACTCTCTCTCTCAATATGGCACAAGCGAGATGTAGACGCACTAGATGAAATGTTTAACAGCACGAATTAATTAAAACAGAAGCTTTGGATGTTGGTGTTTGTATTTGTGCACTTCTGAGAAGAGATTTCACTAAGAATGAGCTGCACTTTCTTATAGCGCTGTTATTATGAAACCAGTATTATTATTATCTAAAACTAAAATGTTTTTGTTAATTGAAATAAAGATGAAAAATAAAATATAAATATTACATGAAAAACTAAAACCTTAAAATCTTGCCTTGTCATCTAACTGAAATAAAATGTTTAAGTTGAAGGATATAATTACTAAAACTAAAACTAAAATAGAAGTAAATTAAAGCTAAATAGAAATATTTAATGAAAATGACAAATGACAGAAGCATTTAACAAAATTACTAAAACTTATCATACAATTAAAATGTACAATTAAAAAATAAATAAATAAATATTAGTAAAATACTAATACTAATATATACTAATCATATGAAAATAAATAAATAACAAAATAACAGAACGGCGAGCCACTTAAAAATAAAGGAGATTAATTTATATTATTGATTTCATTAATTTATTAATAATTATTTATGAAATAATTTAAAATAAAGATGTTAATAAATCACTTTTAAATGGTCATAAAAAATAAATACATGCTGGTGTAATTAATGTTTAATTAATTTTTATATAGTGAAATCTAACAATAAATAATAAATTATCTTTTAATTTGACAAATAAATACTGTAGACATATTTAAAACCAATAGATTTTCTTTATCCTTTTTTTTTAATTAAATCAATAATTTATTCCTTAATTTTTATTTACATGTGACTCCTAATCCTCCATAGATTGTGAGTGATTACTGAATAATAGAACACAAGCTTTTGTGCAGAAATTTTTCCACGTAATTGATTAGCAACAAAACTAGGATTGGCTGTCTCTGTGAAGTTTAATGCTAACGATAGCCTACATGTTTGACTGCCGAATCTTTGAATATGTTTTCTTCTACTAGGTTTCGTGGAGGACTGGACGTGACACATGGACAGACAGGCTCTGAATCTGTGTACCACAATTTCCACAACAAGGAGATCATGTTCCACGTGTCAACTAAGCTGCCTTACACAGAGGGCGATACACAGCAGGTACTCACAATGCTGAGAGGGTCACTCATAGCACATGTGTTTTCCCTGCTTCTAGATCCTTTAATCAATACAACTGTGATAAGCATTAGTGGAACAAAATATAATCAGTTGTCCCTGATTATCCGTCTTTGAAGATACCGTTCAGATGCAAAATAAAATAACAAGCCACATAGGTATGAGCCATCTGGATTGAAAGGAGGGGAGAAATCCATTCCTTAGCACTGGGGCAGATGCTGTTTTCTGCAGCCCCACACTGCTGATGTGCTGGCAGATGATTGTTGACTCACAAAGTGACCTTTATTCTGCACCTTCACTGGCAGTGCTGCGTCCTCTGAGGAAGAGTGTTTTTAGAGCTCACTCCTCAGGGAATCTTCTACATTTAGAACACATGAAGCGTGCTCCTCTCTCTCTCGCTGTCATGTGTGCACACACTCTGCAGCGATTGGAGGTTGACAGCAGATCGAGTTGGTGAACTGATGTCCATGTTTAAATGAGCGGCAGCAACCTCTGTGTTTGCCCTTGCCATCCATCTGTTGAGACATGTTGTGAAAAACAACTTCAGCACATGGCATCACTGACACATAAATTAAACTTCAAAAATTAATGATATTTATCATCAAATGTCTGCCAGAAGAGTGTTTAACAACACTCATCAACACTCATCGTCCAAATATGTTTGGACTGGCTCATTTAATTTCTAAGCAATAAAGTGCAAGATGTTGTGCTATAATTTGAATATATTCAAGTATAAAATGTGTAGCTGACATAATATGCAATGGATATTCAGAATATAGCACATATACTGTATAAGTGCCTTATTGATTTTATAAAATGGCATAATAAAAATATTAAAGATGCAATTTTTCATTAAAACAGTATTTTTAGAGCTAATTTATTATGTAAAATTATTCTTTAGAAATATACACTACTGTTCAAAAGTTTGGGGTCGGTATTATAATTATTTTTTTAAATTACTACTTTTAGTCATCAAATACACATTATCATTGATCAAAAGTGACAGTAAAAACATTGCAAAAGGTTTTTATTTCAAATAAACACTGTTATTTTGAACTTTCTATTCGTTAAAGAATCCTGAAAAAATATTAGAATGATTTCTGAAGAATCATGAAAATTCAGCTTTGCCATCACAGGATAAAATACATTAAAATAGAAAATATTTATTTTAATAATATATTTAAAATATTACAATTAAATATTTTAATTTATTTGTATTTTTGATCAAATAAATGCAGCCTTGGCGAGCATGAGAGTTTCAAAAACATTAAAATATTCTTATAGACCCCAAACATTTTAACAGTATGTAGGTTAGTTACACACTAATAGTTGGCTTTTTTATGAAACTATGATGAACAAGTGTTTTGCATTAAACATAATTTTGTATTTTAGTAGAGTGCAACACTGTTTTGACCAATCGGCATCCAGGACCCACTTTTTTATTCTTCTTTGACTTGAAAACTGCTGATACATTTTAAATTAAGAAATCTGATTTTAACAGCTGTTTAGTGTTAGAGTTTGCAAACATGTTGAAAGTGCAACTGTTACATATTTAAATGAAGGATTATTAAAAAGTAAACTCTCTTGTTTTATTATCACAGCTACAAAGGAAGAGGCATATAGGAAATGACATTGTGGCCATCGTGTTTCAAGAGGAGAACACTCCATTTGTGCCAGACATGATTGCCTCCAACTTCCTGCATGCCTATGTAGTGGTGCAAGTTGAAAATGCCTGTTCTGACAACGTCCTTTACAAGGTACATCATCACAGTAATACTGCAATCTAGTGCTTCTGTAACACTTCTCTGTGAGTCAATAAATGATACACGCATTTGTCATTCCTCAGGTTTCAGTAACAGCGAGAGATGACGTCCCCTTCTTCGGACCACCCCTCCCCAACCCAGCCATTTTTAAGAAAGTGAGTTGATGAATCACAATACATGGAAGTGGAGTATTTGTGCATTGCACTAGCAACATCAGGGTCATGGGTTCAGTTCCTAAGGAATGCACTAATGAAACATATACAGTAAATGCTCTTTAAGTGGCATTTAAGGGAAAAATATCTGCTAAATACAGTTATATTCAATTCAAAAGTTTGGGGTCAGTAAGATTTTTTAAACGTTTTTGAAAGTCTCTTATGCTCAACAAGGCTGCATTTATTTGATCAAAAATACAGTAAAAACTGTAATATTGTGAAATAGTATTACATTTTAAAATAACTGTTTTCTATTTTTATATAGTTTGAAATTTAGTATATTCCTGTGATTTTACAATTTATTACTATGAATTTCAGTGTCCACATGATCCTACAGAAATCATTCTAATATACTGATTTGGTGCACAAGAAACATTTCTTATTATTATTTATTATTTCCAATGTTAACAACAGTTGTGCGGCTTAATATTTATGTGCAAACCATAATATTTTTTGAGAATTCTTTGATGAATATAAAGTTCAAAAGAAAGCTGTTGGTTTGAAATTGATTTTTTGTAATATGAATATCTTTGCCATTACTTTAGATCAATTTAATGCATCCCAGCTAAATAAAAGGATTCATTTATTTAAAAAAAAAACTTAAATGGTAGTGTATGTAATGGAATAAAAAACGCCTCTCCATCCATCTGTATCTCTCTCATTTGTTCTCCTTCTGCACCTTCCTGCCTCTCTCAGGGTCCAGAGTTTCATGAATTTTTGCTTACCAAGCTGATCAATGCTGAATACGCTTGTTACAAAGCTGAAAAATTTGCCAAATTAGAGGTGAGTGCCATTAATTTGTCAGAAATCAGTGCTCATATGCAACACCAAGGTTATGGTTTCAAATGTGATATATTGATAAAATGTATTTTATGATATATATGACTAACAAATGCATACTTGTAACGTAAATGTCCTCAAATAAATTCACGAGCCTCATCTAACATTAATTTACTATATTCAAATGTATTCTATGTCTATACACAAGTACACTATCCCACTTTTATCACCAGGAGCGTACCCGATCTGCCCTGCTGGAGACACTGTACGAGGAGCTGCACATCAACAGTCAGGCTATGATGGGGCTGGGAGGAGAGGAAGACAAACTGGAGAATGGAGGAGGAGGGGGAGGGGGCTTCTTTGAGTCTTTCAAGGTAATCCACAAGGACACAGGGCTCTGAGGTCTCTGTGAGGGCACTTACATCCAGAATAGAGGAGGATGGGGATGTTTGTGAAGCTTTACTGTGGCTTGCTTGTTAATGCTGGACGAGGTGCATTTGGATTGTGGACATAAATAAATGCTAAATAAATGACATGAAATGATTTGTTCATTCAGAGCAGTGTTACTTTAATGTCATTATATACTATTATATTTCTATAACATTGTATATAATGTTATTTTTTTGTTGATATTTTAAATTAGATTATATATTTTCTGTTTTCATTTTAGTTAAAGTTGTGTGACATTTTGATAAGTTTCTGTTTTTAATGTCTATTTAGTATTATTTATTACCGGTAGTTTTGATTTAATTTAGGTTTAGTTATTTTAGTACTTCAGCTTAAACGAAACTAAAATAAATTCAGCCTTAGAAACTAGCTTTTTAAAGTTTTTTGTATTTTATTTTATTTTAGTTAATAATAATAACTCTGGTTCAGACTGGTCTTTTTTTATTTATTTTTTTATCTTGTTGCTATTATTCTGTGAAGGTAGCATTTTTTCTCTCTTGGGATTTAGATGGCGGCGTCTTTATGACTCCAGCTGCCAAGTGATGTAACCGATGCTACCTAAATTAAATTACTCATTACCATAATTAACACTAATTAGTCCTATTAGCACATTGTCGAGCTTAGATGCACTCATGAGATTTATCTTATGCTCTACAGTGTTTTGCTTCCTAAAATACTTTGCAAATTAATCAGTAGTATATGATTAATCATACACGACACAAATATTTCTCTGTAATGTTCAGCATTATGCCTGATGAGTATATAGAGGTTATTTTTTCATGTAGACTGAATTTTCCATAGCTGTAATTCATTGTATGTGCGTTGCAGCCGGGTTTATAATTGAAGGTGTTCAGTGGTGTTCATACATTGATTGTGGTCATCCAGACATAAAAAATCAATCAGACTTCTCATAAATCATTTTCATGATCTGTCTTTTAACCTATTATATTTGCTTCCGCAACCACTTATTCACACAGTTTTCATCAGCAGCTGTCTATAGGCGAAATCATTAGCATAGACACAGCTCATTCTGGGATTTTCCAATGAAATCGGGCGGCATTTTAGTGGGTGATGTTTAATCAATATCCATTAACACTCTCAGGCGGTTCTGCCCCCTAATGGTTGCAAGCTTCAGTCGTGAGTAGCCAAGCTCTCTGCTAGCTTCATCTGTCATCCCTTCGGCCACTTGCTTTTTTCTTTTACGAACAAATCTCGAGTCGTTTTAGCTACTTGATTCATTGCCTTCAGACCCACTCCATTGGCCCTCCCTGTCCTGCCGCTGTTCACCGTGTCTCCTCCTCATCTCTCCCTGTGCTATAGCGGGTGATCCGCAGCAGGAGCCAGTCTCTGGACACCATGGGCCTCAATATCAGGAAGTACACAGTCTCCAATAGTCACAGCGGCAGTTTCACCCACAACAACAACAACCACCACTCACCAGAGACCCCCAAACCCCCTGGGATAGTAAGTAACCCCCTGCCCTACTGGCTTTCCAATGGGCCAAACTATGCTAGTCCCCTAGCCCCCTCACTTCCCTCCATTATGAGGTAAAACCCAGTCCTGGTTACACATACTTCACTAATTCCTGACTACACTGAAATTTAAGCACACGCACAGATCCTCAGAGTTGCCAAACTGAGAACAAAACAACACAACGAAGATGAAATAATTCATGATTAATCAGCCAACTTCGATTTAATTAATGCACCGATCCCTTAACATTTTTTTTCCTCATTCCCATCATGCTTTCTGTCTGCAAAGGGTCACTTAAATGCACTGGTCTTGCTCATATTCGCTGCTCCAGCAACAGTCAGTATTTCCTGAGTTAAATGGGTCAATGACATGACGTTCCTAACTATTAATTTATTCTAAAGTACATTAGAAATGTAATTAATGGATTCATTGACTTCAATACATCTCTTCTATGATAAGCATGTTTTTAATTTCTGTATTAAAATTAATTTAGATATCTTTTAGGATAAAATAAAATAACTGGATGTATTGAGACATACATAGATATTCCTCTCTCTCTCTCTCTCTCTCTCTCTCTCTCTCTCTCTCTATATATATATAATATACACCGTGTGCCGAATTATTAGGCAAGTTGATATTCTGGTCATATTTTTTACCAAGAACATTTCACCAATTCCAAACCACATCAATCTTAATAACTACTATTGACTTTGTATTTAATCATATATAAGTGATATATAAAAGTGTTATATAATTCCAGAAACTGGCAGTAAGTTTTAGGAGCTTATATTAGTCAATCTCTGCAAGACTTTTCAGAATAGGAGATGGACTAAAAATGAGCTCCTAAAACTTACTGCCAGATTCTGGAAGATCAATTCTTCAAACAGTGGTACAAGAGGATGTGGTGCTGGTCCTTCAAGAGTCACTCAAAACTTATCTGTCCATAAAGTCTATGAAAAATCAGTCTTAATGTATTTCACAACACTTCAGCATGCTATTCTTATTAAGTGAGGGTCGTTTTTTAGGATTTTTTACCCAAGCAAAGTCCCTGAGAACCTGACACATTGCACTTGTGGAGACTCCGGGAAGGTTGCAGTTCTGGAAAATGATGGCGCTGGAGACTAAATGGTTCCTGATGGTTTCTCACCTAATTCCTCACCTTAATTCTTTATTCTTTTGCAGTTAACAAGTGTCTTTTCTTCTCCACCTGTTTTTTCTGACTCTGCTGACCCAATGAGCATTTCGCTGTCCAATGGTCATGCCCTAACTTTTCAAATTCTATTATTGCATTAGTATTGCATCCTTCTCATGGGCATTTAATAATTTTTGACTTTTTGTCTGAGTTAAATCTCTTTTTTTGGCTCATTTTATCTGTAAAAGAAAACCTGCCTAATAATTCGGCACACCTGAATATGAGGAGTTTTTGACTTCCAGCCTTCATGGACAATTATATATCACTTATAAATGATTAAATACAAAGTCAATAGTAGTTATTAAGATTCATGTGGTTTGGAATTGGTAAAAATGTTCTTGGAAAAAAAATATGACCAGAATATCAACTTGCCTAATAATTCGGCACACGGTGTGTGTATATATATATATATATATATATACATATATGGCAAGGTATATATGGCAAGGTACACTTAAGGTTTTCTTTTTATACTTTGATGTATAGAGACATACATATTAATATAATTTTTTCTTGTAAATGTTCATGTGGTGCAACTCCCTAAAAAAAAAAATAATAATATTATTATTATTATTATTATTATTATTATTATTATTATTATTATTAATTTATTTATTTATTTATTTTTTTATTATTTTTATTTTTTTATTTTTTTTTTTTTTTTTTTTTTAACAAATCATTTGTAATTTTTTTAAAAGTACTACCTTGGAAAATATATTTAAAAACCTTTTTGAAAATAATGATGGTTGCATGGCATTTGTCACATGACATTTTTTCAGGCCATTTTATTTGAAAAAAATTATATTAAAGTTTTTCAAATCCATCCATCAGAACCTGACACATATGTCTTAAACTGGATTTTCTAAAAGTGTTTTCATTTTCTTTATTGCAGACACTTGTACTGTATAAATATGTCATTGACCCAAAAGCATGTTATATGAATTTGTGCTTTCCCCAGAGAAGACTGTTATTCCTTTAACCCCTGTTATAATCACAAGAGGTACATGTGTGTTATGGTGAAGATGAGGTCTTCTGAGGGGTGCATGAAATAAAGTGGTCTGGAATGTGTTGCATGTTGCTCATTAGGGAATGAAATACTGTCAGATAGTCTACAAGGGGTCATGTGAGAAGTTATTTTGTTATTTTCCTTGCAGTGTTTCTCAGGAATGAATATTATCTGATTTTGAAGTAGGATAAGGCGGCCTGCAGCAGTGTTAGTATAAAGATGGTTGTGAATGTTTTGACCTTACCACATCCCCCACAGGATCAGACGCACATCAGCACCACATAAGGACCTGCTGGGAGAATTACATATTTATGTGTGTGCATGTTGAATGGATTCTGCTGTGCCATTGTTTTAATATGCAGGTGTCCTGTTGGTAAGTATAATGCTTGCACAGCTTAAGTGCAGAGACAGCGTCCTCTGGCCAGCCAGCTCTTGCTCCGTCAAGTGCAGCGGCTCTTAGGTGCTGCTTCTTGCTCTGGGGACTATCACACACTGAGAGCCATGCTAAGTCATGCCAGCGCCCCTCATGAGCACAACTTATATGAGTCGAGTGAAATCCCACTTTCCCCACAGGGACTCACGCCGGAACAGACTTCAGAGTTACTGAGCCATGTCTCTGTCACAGTTAATGTTTTTGTTATTTATAGCACTATCATATGCCATGTCAGTCAAATGGACGTTCTGACCTTCACAAAGGTTATGCAATGGAGAATATAAACCAAAATTTTAGCACAACTAATATTTCGGAATTGGGAATCTCAAAGGTTACAAGCGAAAATTAGAAACGGCGTATATTGATTCATCCCCCTATGGTGATTCAGAACAACCAGGGCCATTGACAGTGATGAGGGGCCCCACTAAGGTCCTCTGTGACAGTGGTTATCAACTGGTTTTGCTTCAGGCGCCAGTACATTGCATGTCAAGTGGCAACCCAACACATACCAAAATTATTTATCATAAACAAGTAAATAAAAACTTCTTTAAAATCACATTGAAACTTGCATAGGTCCAATGATATGCAAAATTATTAACATAAAGTGGATAGTAAAATTAACAGTTTTGCAAATTCAGTTTTTTTAATATTTAATATTTTTTTAGTATTTTATTTTATTTTTGTAAATTTTATTGTAAATAAAAACATCCAAAAATTTAGATTTTTATTTTATTTTATTTTATTTTAGCATTTTTCCTCTTCTATTTGGGACCCTGATATGACAAAATGTAAAGTTTTGTAAATGATTATTTTATTTTATTTTAGCATTTTTACCACTTTTGTGTGGGACCCTGATATGATAAAATTTAAAGTTTTGTAAATTTAGTTTTTTATTTTATTTTGTTTATTTTATTTTATTTCATTTTATTTGTGTACTTTTATTTTATTTTATTTTTTATTATTTTATTTTATTTTATTTTATTTTATTTTATTTTATTTTACCACTTCTGTGTTGGACCCTGATATCATAAAATTTAAAGTTTTGTAAATTATTTTATTTTATTTTATTTTAGCATTTTTTCCACTTCTGTGTGGGACTTTGATATGAAAATAGAGAGGCTTCAACAGGCCAATCCATTTTTATATCACCAGTTGACAGCCTCTGATCTATGATATAACCTGAATATGCACAATTTGCATTTTTTGCAAGTTTAGCATACTGTAACATCTGGCCCAGTTAAACAGAGCTCAGTTACCAAAACATTGCATATTTAACAGCATGATATATATATATATATGAACTTCCTTGTCGGACTAACCTATTCCAGTAATGTTAACCAAGCTAACTGTTAAACTGCGTTCAAATGTCAGCTGTCCCAATGTCACCAAATGTGTGCTTTGTGCTTCTTCTTCAGCTCTCTTGTCCTTCACAGGTCCCCATACCTGCTGAGGTTCCTCCGGCCCTTTTTTCCTTGTGTGGCTACTCTGTGTTCATGACAGCTTTTTTCTTGCTGTTCATGCTTTGATGACTGTCTCTCCAGCAGATGTTTGTAGGCTATTTTGTTTGTATAACACATAACCTGCTGCATGGACTCATGATTTCTCTCGTTCTCTCTCTTTCTCTGTGGGCTCTGTGCAGTCATTGCTTGTCCCAGGCAAAAGTCCCAGTAAATATGGACGGCGTGGCAGTGCCATAGGAATAGGAACCATAGAAGAGGTTCATGTATAACTCTCACTCCTCTCTCATATACATCATTTGTTCTCACCGCATGACTTTTACACCATACAGCTGCAGTTACAGTCAGCTAGAGCCCATTTAATCTTTTTTTCAATGCACTGGTCATAACAAAATTAGATTATGCAACTTCACATTAAGGGCTGATGCCATATTTAATTTTATGCAAATAAAAAATGAGGCTGAGAAATGGATGTGCATCAAGCTTAATTGGTTTGACTTTAAGTTTTACATCAATTTTTTAGAAATGAGATTTGTTTGTCCACTGGAAATTGTTTGGAAATACACATATTTTTAATGTTTTGTTAACAGAATGATTAATACAGGTGTATAAAATAATACACCCACTGAACAAATTATGTTTATTTAGGGTTATTATAGCTAACTACAACTAAATGCATAAAATGGCTTTAATTACTTACAAAAAATTTAATTTTATTTGGTTTCAAATATCAATTCATTTAACTTGATATACTAAAATAACTAAAACTAAAATAAAAATTAATAAAAACTACACATTTAAAACAAAAGCTAATAAAAAGACAAAACACAACAAAATTACTAAAACATTGAAATTAAAATGAACACTGGTCTATTCTTCACAGCAATGTTTTTAATTGTTTTCAATTAAATATGGCATTTTACCCTGACTACGTCTACAAGTCTACATCTAACATTTTAATGTTTTTATTTTAATTTAAAAAAAAATTACATTGTATTTTTAATTTATTGCAATAATAAAGTATAGCTGATAACCAATAAATTGTCCATTAAAATTCAATACTATTTTGCCTAAATAAATACAAATAATAAAAATAAAACACTAAAACTAAAATCAATCATTTTAAAAGCTAAAGTGAATTTAGACACCACAAAATTATAATGTACTGTACAAAAATTGATATTCATTTTGAGATTGATTTTGGCGAGTATTGCATTTAAAGTGTTAAGTTATTAAGTAACAAATTATTAGTATTTTGTAAAGTTGAACTTTAGGTGAACTTTACATGATGGCAATGCTCATCTGTAAAAGCAGAGGAAATGGGTATGCACAATTAAATATCTATTATCAGACAATAATCATAAAATATCTTTAATATTGGCTGATAACTGATATGAAACAGCTATATTGCACATCCTTCATTTTAACAGCTATCAAAGCAGATATTTATGCCATACTATCCAGTCTTACTAAACAGGCCATATTCCTATTGTAAGCCACTTTGACAGTAAGCATTGTTCAGTTAGAGAGTCATATTGCACATTTTTATGACCCATGTACATCTATGTAGATTCATCTACATTCAGCAGCATTATTTCAGTGTTTATGTTCATGGTGAAAAGTCAGGTTTCATCATATCTCCCCTTCCAGCATCACTTCCTGCATGTAATGCAATACTCTGCTATGTTTTTAATGTCCAACGTCACTTCTTGTCATGTAGTATGTACTATTCGGTGTATTTCTATCCCCTCGCCTGATAATTGTAGACTCTTTGTAAGCTAATATCATAGAAACACAAAGGAAAAAGGCAACAGAGAGTCTTTCTGAAGCCTTTGAAGCCATTTTAGATAAAAGCCTTTTTGAAGGCCTTTCATTTGAAGTCATAAAGCACTAGCTGTAAAATCCCAGCACTCAGACTTGAAGAGAACAAAGTGTCCCCAGCGAGAGCACAGCTGACCAGTGAAGCTCAGGAGATCCTGCTCCCATCTTTCATCTCTCAGTTCAGGCCGAAACCCTCAAGCATGCACTTCACATCCACCCTGCCAGTCAAGCTACGAAACAGTGTCTTTTGTTCTCAAAAGACTGGAGCACGCCACAGATATAAGAAATAATAGACCACAATTGCAAGTGGTATAACATAGACCTGACCTATACAGGATGTGTTATCCTTAAAGTTTCCTTTGAGACCACATGGTGACCATCACAGTGTGAAGGTGTATCTGTATGAATCCTTGGCTCACTGACCTTCTTGTTCTCTCCTGCAGTCTTTGATCATTCCTGGAAAAAGCCCAACAAGGAAAAAGTCAGGACCATTTAGCTCTCGACGTAGCAGTGCTATCGGCATCGAGAACATCCAGGAGGTCCAGGAGAAGAGGTAAGAGGATGAGGAAAATTCAGAAGCTGCAATTGTGAAGCATGACAATTTCAATGTCACAGATTCGGGCACTCTTGTGCTCAAACCTGCTTTCAGAAGCAAGATCTTCTGTGAAATTCATATATCCACTACATTTCAAAACGTTTCGGCTCAGAAATGTTTAAAGGGGTCCTATTATGCTCTTTTACAAAGTCTTGATTTTGTTTTGTGGGTGTACTAGAATATGCTCTCATGCTTGGTGGTTCGAAAATCGCATTATTTTTCACATAATTTACATTATTACAATACCTTCCTCCCCAGCCTGGCACAAAAGGCTCGATTAGTTCCGGGTTTGATGAAGGCCCACCTTCTGAAAAACAAAATGTGTTGTGATTGGTTAGCTGTCCCAGTGCATTGTGATTGGCGAACAGCTTAGACGGTGTTTCAGTACTGCCCCGCCCCTCGCCAAAGGTCGTCAATATTGCCATATCAATTCAGACCCTGAGAATATTGAAGATGATCGGGCAGAACCTTTGCACGCGCGGATATTGTAAGACATATAGTGGTAACGATATTGTTGTTGTTTTTTTTGGCTAAATCATGTTTTAGATAGGATGTCAACAACAGCTTAAAAATAACTGCATTTACTATGTACAGATAAGTGCAACGGTAATATGTATTATGTTTATTGTTCTTTAATTCTAACATTATAACATGAATTGCAGTGAAACTGTTATACAGTTGAATTTATTTATACCATAGTCCCACAGTTGCACTATTTGTGGCGGCATATATATGCAAATTAATTCTCTGCCAGCGGGAGGCGCTGTTGGAGCAGGAGAGAGCGAGTTTTCCCTGGTAACGCTGTACACAAAGCAGAGCTCCGTTCACAAACGCTGCTTTATCAGACATTACATGCAAGATGAAATGAAAATGACAAAATTTTCTGAAGACAGTCGGTTTCCTTCAGAAATACAGTGATATAAAAACAGCCGTACTGGGTTTAGATTTTGAAACATGCATTTGAATTTCCGGAGGCGGGATTTATTTTAATGATATTCTAATGGGCCAATTTATGATGTCACAAATACAGGAAAACAACTTTGTAGTCCAAAAGAGCCGTTCGTTGTAGTTTTTGAAAAGGGATTTTTTAAAAACGAAATATCTCCCTTTTGAGTGGACTTTGAGATTTGTAACTTTGTAGATCTTTTTATGCCCAAACATACACACTACACACTGACTAAAATTCAAAAAGTAAAAAAGCATAATAGGACCCCTTTAATTAATTTTTTTTTTTTTTTTGAAAGAAATTAATACTTCTATTTAGCAAGGATCAAATTGAAAATTGAAAATGAAAATGTATCAGTTTCCACAAAAATTTTAAGCAGCACAGCTGCTTTCAACATTGATAATAGGAAATGTTTCTTGAGCAGCAAATCAGCATATTAAAACGAATTCTGTATGATCATGTGACACAGAAGACTGGAGTAATGGCTGCTCAAATTCAGCTTTGCCACAGAAATACACAGAAATAAATTACATTTCAAAATATATTAAAATAGAAAATAGTTATTTTAAGTTGTAATAATGTTTCACAATAATCCTTTTTTTTTTACTGTATTTCTTATTTTTTGTATAGGAATATTCACATTCATTGTAATAATATTTCAATATATTACTGTTTTTATTGTATTTTGATCAAATAAAGGCAGTCTTAATGAGTATAAAAATCTTAAAAAACAATTTAAAATAAATCCAAACTTTTGAATAGTAAAGTAGGATATGTGTGTGTGTGTGTGTGTGTGTGTGTTTGAGAGAGAGCAGGGCACAACAATAAAAATAGTTATTTTGAATTGTAATAATATTTCACAATAATCCTTTTTTTTTTTTTTTTTACTGTATTTTTGATTTTTTGTATAGGAATATTCACCTAGAAAACAGTTATTTTAAGTTGTAATAATATTTCAATATATATTTGTTTTTGTTGTATTTTGATCAAATAAATGCAGTCGTAGTGAGTATAAGAATCTTTAAAAACATTTAAAAATAAATAAATTTAAATAAAATAAAATAATAAAATAAATTTAAATAAAATCCCAATTTTTGAATGGTAGAGTGTGTGTGTGTGTATGTTTGAGAGAGAGCAGGGCACAACAATAAAAAATAGTTATTTTGAATTGTAATAATATTTCACAATAATCCTTTTTTTACTGTATTTTTTATTTTTAATAGGAATATTCACCTAGAAAACAATTATTTTAAGTTGCAAAAATATTTCAATATGTTACTGTTTTTATTGTATTTTGATCAAATAAATGCAGTGAGTGTAAAAACATTTTAAAATAAAAATAAAATAAAATAAAATAAATCCAAACTTTTGAATGGTAGAGCATGTATGTGTGTGTGTGTGTGTGTGTGTGTGTGTGTGTGTTGAGAAAGCAGGGCTCAACAATAAGAATCACATTATGCCCCGGGTTAGTTTGAGAGAGATATTATTGACATTGTCAGTACTGACAAAAGGGTTATATTCCACAAATCTTGCATTTATTGATCACATACATGTATGTGCAAAAACAATACAATACTTAAAAAGACAATGACATGTAATAAAAATCAAAGAGTTATAGGCAGAACATAAAGCGTAATATTACACTGAACTTTACACTCCTTTTGTGTGTGTTTATGTGTTTGGTGAAGAATTGCCGCTCTGTTGTCAGAGGACAGGACAGTGCTCTGTCTTTCTCTACCCAGCGTGACTCTCAAGAATGGGAGGCTCGTCGTGGATCCCTCCAAGTATAAATGCCACCATAGAATGACACCTCTTTAACCATAGAGTAGCTGCTTTCCTTACCTGCCCATAGAAATGCATCTGAAATGCTATGAATTATGGCCTTAATCACATTATTAAGCTGGTCACACATGCAAAATTAGCATGCTAACTGATTGGTGGTCTGCTAATTTGTCAGCCAATCAATGTCTGTTTTACTGATTTTGCATGAGCTGGCCTTTGTCTCATGTGCTGTAGTATTTACAGGCCCTTTGAATGATGTTGCTCCGAATTCATGTGTTTCAGTGTAGTGATGTGAGTCGGCATGCACTGTTGTATCTGACCTAACCTAACTCTGAGTAGACTGCAGTTGAGCTAGGACTCTGTCACCTCACCTTTGACGTGTAGAGAGATTCAAACACAATGCTTATGCTGCCCTCTGATGGTGTGTGTGTGTGTGTGTGTGTGCGTCTGCGTCTGCGTCTGCTCCAGCACACAGAAGACTCCTGACAGTGGCCATGCCTCCCAGGACCCCAAGTCTGAAAACTCCTCCAATCAGAGCTCTCCTGAGGTCCTCATCACCACGAACAGGTAAAGTCGAGAAAAAAAAAAAAAAAAAAAAAAAAAAAAAAAACCTTGATGATTTATTTGATTTGTTCACATCTATCAGTAAGGGTCAGACTATCGGTTTGTCTTAAACCTTGCATTTTTATGTCTCAAGGGTTGATTTCAACTTTTTGTTATATTAAAATTACATTCAAATTGTTTTTGAAACTTTCTACTATGCCTTTATTTATTTTGCTAATTTTCAGATGTATTTTTTGTGTAGATTATATTGTTTTCCTTTTATCCCAGACCCAGATTTCCCATCTTAATCTACAAAAAAGCATGATAAAATATGAATTATTACAATACTGATATATTTAGTTAAATAAACAGATATATAGTAATTAAATAAACATCATTCATTTTAATAAACATTTCATATTTAATTTTAACACTTCAAATGTCTTACATCTTACATTTACTGATGTAATGCATGCAAAGCAGCATGATACTATATATATATGTATGTGTGTGTGTGTGTGTGTGTGTGTGTGTGTGTATATATAGGTAGGTAGGATTTTTTTATGGTGTGCCAGGTCCAAAAAGGCCTGTTTTTTATTATAAAAAAACCTGTAAAAATATTATTTGTGTGTTTTTAGGTACACAAAATGCTAGCTATGAAATTAGCTTTCAAAAAAAAATAAAAAAATATATAATTACCATCATTTTCATAATTTGAGATGGGGTGAAAATGACATGATAATGACTGAGAAAAAATTTGCTGGAAAAAAAAAATGTCACGTTGTGGACATTGACAGATTTTACTCATATTTGGTGCTTGATAGGTTTTGCTACTAAACCCTGGCTGTGTGTTTTGGTGGATGCAAGCAATCTGACAACAAGAATTATGTGAGTTTCTCTCTTGTTACAAGTGAAGGCATTAAGAACATGTGTTTGCCTGTATGTGTGTGTAGCTCAAACATGTACTGCCGCGCTCCCTCCATTCCTGAGGCTCATGACCTGTCCCGCTCCTCCTCTAACGCCAGCAGCTTTGCTAGTGTGGTAGAGGAGAATGAAACAGAGGCCACAGAGGACTATGACACTGGCATGGTGAGAAAAGCACATTTATTGTAAACACATTTCAAGTAATGAACATCTCTAAAAACTACATAGTCATTGCATGCAAACTGTGTTGGGCACAAACATGTTCACAGCAGAGACTACCATTTTAAAAAAAACACTAAGACCAACTAAATATGTTTTGTCAGTATGTCTGCTAGAGCAATTTGTTGTGTTTGTCCCATTCAGGAGAGTCTTTCATCAGCAGATACTCCTCATAAACGAGACTCGTTCACATACAGCACATGGCTGGAGGACAACATGAGCACAACCAGTACAACCAGCAAGGGAAGCTCTCCTGGTGAGAGAAACAAGCTGTAGTTTCACTCACACCCTTAACATAGTTATAAAAATTAAACAGTGGTGTCTTTGTGTAGTAGTGTAGCTTATGTTTAAGTGTTTATCTATAAAATAAATGTTCTGTTTCCAGCTGGCAAAACGGATGGTGGAAAGAACCAGGAGCAGAACGGTGGAAAGAACCAGGAGCAGAACCGTACAGACGTCCGCATCAAACTTGAGCGACCGCATGACCACAAGTCCACATCGGTGAGTCTTACTAGCCCAGTCTAAACATAGTGAATTTAAGTGTTGTATTTGCTTTGGTGTAAAGTTACAACACCTATTAGAAGGCATTTTCTTTCAGAAACAGTAAAAAAAATCGTATCAACCCCGAACATTTGAACAGCAGTGTATATATTATGCACACAGTTTGCACATAGCAGCTTCTTTAGTGAAGTATTGGTTGAGTGTGTGCACTCTACTGCTCTTTATTTCTATCTGTGTCTGTTGTAACTCTGTTATTGTTTGTGCATCTGTGCAGAACTGCTAGCCCCTCCTGCTTGACTGCCTCATGGATATCCATCAACAGGTTAGATATACTGTATCATGACTGAATTCATTTTCTTTCATCAACTGAAGATGTAATCTCATAATCTAGTCTTTTGTAGAGCCTATATTATAATATTAAGACACTCTTTCAAAGTTCTGCAAGTAAATGATAAAACTGTTCCATAATTGAAAAGTGGTGCATATTCTGGATCATTTACATATGAATTATGCTTTTTTATTTTGTATGGCTGAATGAAAGAACAAATTTCATAAAATTTACAGAATACAGACAGACTACCTAAGTGTTTTTCTTCAGAAATCATGGAAAATATTTTGTGCTAGTGTTTTTAAAATTTGCCAAAATAATGAATAATTTTTGGTAAATGCAACCTCTGTCTCAGTACCTGAACATTTCAAATGTATTGGTTTTTGCTCGGCAGCCCATATTGCTTTTGTAAGTGATAAATGGTATATATATATATATATATATATATATATATATATATATATATATATATATATACACAGGTGCATCTCAATAAATTAGAATGTCGTGGAAAAGTTCATTTCAGTAATTCAACTCAAATTGTCAGACTCGTGTATTAAATAAATTCAATGCACAGACTGAAGTAGTTTAAGTCTTTGGTTCTTTTAATTGTGATGATTTTGGCTCACATTTAACAAAAACCCACCAATTCACTATCTCAACAAATTAGAATATGGTGACATGCCAATCAGCTAATCAACTCAAAACACCTGCAAAGGTTTCCTGAACCTTCAAAATGGTCTCTCAGTTTGGTTCACTAGGCTACACAATCATGGGGAAGACTGCTGATCTGACAGTTGTCCAGAAGACAATAATTGACACCCTTCACAAGGAGGGTAAGCCACAAACATTCATTGCCAAAGAAGCTGACTGTTCACAGAGTGCTGTATCCAAGCATGTTAACAGAAAGTTGAGTGGAAGGAAAAAGTGTGGAAGAAAAAGATGCACAGCCAACCGAGAGAACCACAGCCTTATGAGGATTGTCAAGCAAAATCGATTCAAGAATTTGGGTGAACTTCACAAGGAATGGACTGAGGCTAGGGTCAAGGCATCAAGAGCCACCACACACAGACGTGTCAAGGAATTTGGCTACAGTTGTCGTATTCCTCTTGTTAAGCCACTCCTGAACCACAGACAACGTCAGAGGCGTCTTACCTGGGCTAAGGAGAAGAAGAACTGGACTGTTGCCCAGTGGTCCAAAGTCCTCTTTTCAGATGAGAGCAAGTTTTGTATTTCATTTGGAAACCAAGGTCCTAGAGTCTGGAGGAAGGGTGGAGAAGCTCATAGCCCAAGTTGCTTGAAATCCAGTGTTAAGTTTCCACAGTCTGTGATGATTTGGGGTGCAGTGTCATCTGCTGATGTTGGTCCATTGTGTTTTTTGAAAACCAAAGTCACTGCACCCGTTTACCAAGAAATTTTGGAGCACTTCATGCTTCCTTCTGCTGACCAGCTTTTTAAAGATGCTGATTTCATTTTCCAGCAGGATTTGGCACCTGCCCACACTGCCAAAAGCACCAAAAGTTAGTTAAATGACCATGGTGTTGATGTGCTTGACTGGCCAGCAAACTCACCAGACCTGAACCCCATAGAGAATCTATGGGGTATTGTCAAGAGGAAAATGAGAAACAAGAGACCAAAAAATGCAGATGAGCTGAAGACCACTGTCAAAGAAACCTGGGCTTCCATACCACCTCAGCAGTGCCACAAACTGATCACCTCCATGCCACGCCGAATTGAGGCAGTAATTAAAGCAAAAGGAGCCCCTACCAAGTATTGAGTACATATACAGTAAATGAATATACTTTCCAGAAGGCCAACAATTCACTAAACGTGTTTTTTTTATTGGTCTTATGAAGTATTCTAATTTGTTGAGATAGTGAATTGGTGGGTTTTTGTTAAATGTGAGCCAAAATCATCACAATTAAAAGAACCAAAGACTTAAACTACTTCAGTCTGTGTGCATTGAATTTATTTAATACACGAGTTTCACAATTTGAGTTGAATTACTGAAATAAATGAACTTTTCCATGACATTCTAATTTATTGAGATGCACCTGTATATATATAATGTACACTACTGTTTAATAGTTTGAGGCCAGGAAGATTTTTATTGTAGAGAAATCAATACTTTTATTTAACAGTGATGCAGTAAATTGATCAAAAGTGAGAGTTAAGACATTTATAATGTTACAAAAGAGTTCTATCTCAAATTAAAGCTCTTCTTTTACATGTTCTATCAAAAAATCACATTTTTCACATTTTCCACAAAAATATTAAGCAGCATTATTATCAGCATATTAGAAGGATTTCTGAAGGATCATGTGACACTCAAGACCAGAGTTTGCCAAATCAGGATTAAAATACATTTTTAAATATATTTAAATATAAACCGTTGTAACTGTAAGAATATTTCACAATATTACAGTATTTTTGATCAAATAAATCCGGCCTTGATGAGCATAAAAGACATAAAAAAAATGACAATTTTCATTGATAATGTAATTAATTTAGTTTATGCAGTGCATATGACAACTCTTAATGCAGTGTCAGTGACCTGATTATTGTCCCAACAGCATTTCCATTAGAAACACCTTAGAGAGAAAAGGAGAACTGGAGTTTATGCCGTTACTTGATGAGGACGACGACAACAGTTGTCTGCAGAAGTGACAACATGTACATGGCCCAGAACCACAATCATGTGACCATACCACCATCAGGACACTCACTACCCTCGCAGACTTGACCAGAAACGGGAAGGAGTTGGTTCCAGGCAGCCAGAGACTGTGCATTGGCCCTCCTCCAGGCTTGTCCTTCCCCCTTGTGAGTAAATTAATGAGAACCTCCTCTGTAGCAGCATCTACTGACACGCCACTGTGCTGGTGAGTGGCTAAACTAGCAGGTTATTTGAGGTCCTAACACTGTGCTGAAATTCAATTCTGTGAAGTTTGTCTCCTATAGAACATTTCATCTGCTTGCACGACGAAAGCTTTTTCAGCCCTGTCCCAAATGGTGGACTCTGCAACAGGGATAGTGCATCTTTGTGACACCTAAAATGACAATTGAGACGCACTACGGTCTCGAGGACTTCACTGCAAGTACAGTACACATCAAATGCGCTATTTAGGACAGGGCCATAGAGACCAAACCATTTCTCATATTCTGATATGCCTATGTGTTCTGTCGTTCAGATTTCAGGTGTGAAACCTCTTGATCTAATGTTCTTTGCAGCTGTGCAATACATCCTTTGGCATTATTTAAGAGTAACAGCACTCAAAAGAAATTTCAAAGAAAAAAAAAGATCTGTTATTTATGAAAGACTGATATTTGCACAGGGATGAAATCGATATTAATATCATTACTGAAAAGCTGCTAATAATTTCATGATGTTATGGCCGATATGAAAATTCTATACTATTTTTTAAAGAAATAACAAACATTATTTTGTAAAGGTAATCTAAATGTAATATATATACAGGTGCATCTCAATAAATTAGAATGTCCTGGAAAAGTTCATTTCAGTAATTCATCTCAAATTGTGAAACTCGTGTATTAAATAAATTCAGTGCACACAGACTGAAGTAGTTTAAGTCTTTGGTTCTTTTAATTGTGATGATTTTGGCTCACATTTAACAAAAACCCACCAATTCACTATCTCAACAAATTAGAATACTTCATAAGACCAATAAAAAAAAACATTTTTAGTGAATTGTTGGCCTTCTGGAAAGTATGTTCATTTACTGTATATGTACTCAATACTTGGTAGGGGCTCCTTATGCTTTAATTACTGCCTCAATTCGGCGTGGCATGGAGGTGATCAGTTTGTGGCACTGCTGAGGTGGTATGGAAGCCCAGGTTTCTTTGACAGTGGCCTTCAGCTCATCTGCATTTTTTGGTCTCTTGTTTCTCATTTTCCTCTTGACAATACCCCATAGATTCTCTATGGGGTTCAGGTCTGGTGAGTTTGCTGGCCAGTCAAGCACATCAACACCATGGTCATTTAACCAACTTTTGGTGCTTTTGGCAGTGTGGGCAGGTGCCAAATCCTGCTGGAAAATGAAATCAGCATCTTTAAAAAGCTGGTCAGCAGAAGGAAGCATGAAGTGCTCCAAAATTTCTTGGTAAACGGGTGCAGTGACTTTGGTTTTCAAAAAACACAATGGACCAACACCAGCAGATGACATTGCACCCCAAATCATCACAGACTGTGGAAACTTGAGCTTCTCCACCCTTCCTCCAGACTCTAGGACCTTGGTTTCCAAATGAATTACAAAACTTGCTCTCATCTGAAAAGAGGACTTTGGGGCACTGGGCAACAGTCCAGTTCTTCTTCTCCTTAGCCCAGGTAAGATGCTTCTGACGTTGTCTGTGGTTCAGGAGTGGCTTAACAAGAGGAATACGACAACTGTAGCCAAATTCCTTGACACGTCTGTGTGTGGTGGCTCTTGATGCCTTGACCCCAGCCTCAGTCCATTCCTTGTGAAGTTCACCCAAATTCTTGAATCGATTTTGCTTGACAATCCTCATAAGGCTGCGGTTCTCTCGGTTGATTGTGCATCTTTTTCTTCTACACTTTTTCCTTCCGCTCAACTTTCTGTTAACATGTTTGGATACAGCACTCTGTGAACAGCCAGCTTCTTTGGCAATGAATGTTTGTGGCTTACCCTCCTTGTGAAGGGTGTCAGTGATTGTCTTCTGGACAACTGTCAGATCAGCAGTCTTCCCCATGATTGTGTAGCCTAGTGCAGTGGTTCTCAACCACATTCCTGGAGGACCCCCATCACTGCACATTTTGCATGTCTCCTTAATCAAACACACCTGATTCAGGTCACCTGCTCATTAGTAGAGACTCACAGACTTGAAATTGGTGTGTCAGACAAAGGAGACATGCAAAATGTGCAGTGTTGGGGGTCCTCCAGGAACGTGGTTGAGAACCACTGGCCTAGTGAATCAAACTGAGAGACCATTTTGAAGGCTCAGGAAACCTTTGCAGGTGTTTTGAGTTGATTAGCTGATTGGAATGTCACCATATTCTAATTTGTTGAGATTGTGAATTGGTGGGTTTTTGTTAAATGTGAGCCAAAATCATCACAATTAAAAGAACCAAAGACTTAAACTACTTCAGTCTGTGTGCACTGAATTTATTTAATAAACGAGTTTCACAATTTGAGTTGAATTACCGAAATAAATGAACTTTTCCTCGATATTCTAATTTATTGAGATGCACCTGTTTGTGTGTATATATATATATATATATATACATATATATATATATATATATATATATATATATATATATATATATATATATATATATGTGTGTGTATGTATAGTGTAGCTCATATTTATTGGTGAGAATTTCTCAAAATTGAGCAAATGATGCAATATGTCAGAAACTGGAGGGTGCCGTTACTCTTAAATAATTTATTGATCTGCCATTATCACTTGTGCATGGAGATATGGGGCATTTTAATGAGTGCAACTCAAAGAAAATATTCATATTTGATTAGCGTCAAAACATGACAGTTTCGTGAAGTGTGACAGATGCCCTCTGAATATATTAGATTAGACATTGCAGATGCCTTACCTTAACCTCAAACAGATAAGAAGTTCAGCCATGTCAGTGTTACAACAGTGAGTTAACATACTAATTCAGCTTAGTTTCCTGACCAGCTAACCAAGCAGGACTAACTGTAAGTCATGGTTTATGCTCAGCTTTGTTTCACCAATTGGACATGTTGATTGTTTATCTGTTTGCCACATAAGCAGCCCATGGTAAATGCTTGAGTCTTGGGTCTTGAGTTTCATTCCTTATGGTGGCTTTTCTCTTTGTTTTTCATAAAAGAAAATTTACAACTGTATAAAAATCCCTAGTGGAGATCCTTTCCTTTTGTTGACTCAATTCAAACTGGCTCTTCTTTGTTTTGTGTTTGAACGTACAGATGGTTTGATGTCTAAACTGTGTGCCAAGGTGACAGTCCTCTTTTAAACACTCAGTCTAGACAGGACTTTTGAGTTAAAACAAATGTGCTGTTGCTAATCTATAAACCAATCATTAATGCCAAAAATCAGTTAATGTGATGTTTGCTCTTTCTGTTAAAGGCAAAAAGCATTGAATGGAGCTTAAATATGGCAGAGTGGTTTGGGGTTGCCTTACTCTAAGTGTCAAAATATATGAAGGGGAAAGCTTAGCAGAATTTTTGTAATGTATTTATGATAAATGATTGGCCTTACCGGCTTCCATTAAACTGCCTTTATACCGTCTTGTCCTACACCATTAAAATGTTATGTAGTTCTCATTACTAATCTATGTTTGTTTTATACATTTTCCATAATTGATCCGTCCTGATGGCTGTGTCCAAGGCCCGAAGAATGCTTTGCAGGATCATTTGGTTCTGTAGACTGAAGTAATGGTTGCTGAAAATTCAACTTTGCCATCACAGGAATAAATTATGTTTTAAAATAGAAAACAGTTAAATTGCAATAATATTTCACAATATTACTGTTTTTGCTGTATTTTTATCAAATAAATGTAGCCTTGGTGAGCATAAGAGACTTATTTGAAAAACATCAAATAATCTTTCATTATGCCTGATTAGGCAGCGGCCTGAGGTTTTGGACTCAGCCATTGTGAGAAGTTGCATTAAAAGAACAAACACTATTTGGGTTAACTCTTTCTGTTTTACACCGGACTAAAAGGCTGTACATCATCACAATAACTACAGAGAATTACTGACACCATAACTACAACCCCTAGAGGTCCTGGGATCAGTTGTGTACCAATATAAAATACTCAAGTATGTTGGAAATATGTTTTTTAGTCTGCTTTTGTTTGCACTGCGCAGGGCTTCTGTGTCCTCTTGTGGTGAGTCATAATTCTAGCACCGTTTATTTGCAGTGTCCTCGTACATGACTGTAATTGCTGTTCCTGTGCAGAAGTCGAATTTGTCTGGGGAATAAAAGATGCAGCACAAAATCCATGCTGATAACAGGGTATGAATTTTTAGACATTGTTGTGCTTTTCTTTTAGCTGCTGCTTCTGTGACCTTTTCCTGTGCAATCATCAATGTAAATACTGCTTTTTTGTACATACTGCCCAGAAAATCTGAAACAAATAAACTTGAGTGTGATATTTCATTGAACACGTTTGTCTGATTGTCTACTTTTCGATTGAGTTTACATATACATTGACGCTTGTGTATTTTCCCATCAAAGCATACAGAATGGATTTATAGCATAAGTATGAGGAATTAGTCATGTGATCTTTGGCTGTATGTGGTTATTACAAAGCTGGAAATGCTATGGATTTGTTTTGTCAATTAACGTGCAAGTACATTCTCCACACCAACAGAGGGCGACATTTACATAATTCAAAATATCATTTCAATAATTAAATTCTTTCAAATGCAGCTGCTGAAAACGTGAAGTAATCAATAAAGGATGTAAAATAAAACTAAATTCCTTGATGAAAAAGATGTTTTACAAATTCTTCAGATGACAGACAAATCACAACACTAGATGTTCAATTCATTTGTGCATCAAGTCTAGACATGATACAATAGCAAAAACATATTAAATACATTTCTCAAAAGCACCCTTTAATCAATGTCAGCCACAATATGTGGACCAAATATGTAAAATATGAGAAAAGTGTTCCAGAATCTCTATCTGACATTTTATTGAGCATAATAACTGGTATGACGCACAATAAAACATGGTCAAACAGAGATATGGAACACTTTTCTCATAATTTAACCTCAGTCTGTATTGTTACTGTTAAAACTAAAATGATTAACATTAATTCTTGGTAACTGAAATAAAGCTGAAATAAAATATAAGTATTAGAAAACAACTTTAAATTAAACTTTAGACCTTAAAACTTTAAATTAAAAATGAAATTAGAAATGTTGCCACAGCAAGTAACTGAAATACGTTTAAGTACTAAAATTAAATAAAACTAAAATAACTTTAATTAAAAATATATAAAAATATAAATAAAAACAAAAAATATAGATATACACTAATATAACATTGCATCATGCAGGATACTTTCTCTTTGATATACAATTTCTACAATGATTGAATACTTGTTTCAGTATGTCCACTATGTGTGCATGGGTCAGAGGTGGGATGAAGATGTGGACTGATGTCAGACACAGCTGGTAAGGTGTGAGGGTGGCCATGAATCAGAGTTTGGAGGAGACCCACCCAGTCTCTCTTCCAGCTCTTGTAAAGCAGTGCTGTTCTCCCAACCACCCAACTGTGAAAACAGTTTCCAGGGTCAGAACACAGACTTATGAGCTGCGCTTGTCAACACGGCTCTGATGACTAGAGCTGATGACAGTTTAGAAAGAACAGTGGAATAAAAGCAGCAGGGTTGTGCACTTATTTACCCTTATGCACTGGCGGTGCATTATGCTGATTCCTTAAGCTTTGTAAAAGTAGACTTAGTTGTTTTTTTTTTCCGTTTATAATATGCACACCAGTGAACAGCACAAACTAGTGCTGATCACATATCACATGATATACTATTTGAGTTCAGTACATTCCTCGATTACATAATTCTCATTACCGTCGCAGAAAGGCCAGACTGCCCATCTACATTACATCTTCCAAACCTGTTGACCCTATTATGACATGATCTCCTGGTACAAGTGAAATTAATAACCCCAGCTGTTTTTCTCTCTAGGTTTGACCCTGACTTAAAGGAATATCCCAGCTTCTGTATCCTGGGTTGCTGTTGCACTCAGTCAACAGCATTTGTGGCATAATGTTGATTATACCACAAAAAATAAAAAAATAAATCAACTTTGGGATTAAAGTGAGGCACTTACAGTACAATGGTACAATACAGTACAATTTTGAGGATTTAAAAGCAGAAAGGTGAAGCTTAATTTGTAAAAAAAAAAAAAAAAAAAAAAAAGTTTTTATAAAGTATTTTTTTTCTGTCAAAACATATTATTTGATTATTGTTATTTTTTACAGTTGTTTTAGTTCTCATGACTAAAAAGTAGTAGGTATAAATGTTAAAATGTAATATTTTCACACTAAAATAATGCTAACATTTGTTTACATATTGTGGCTGTGTTTTTGAGTGAATATTTTAATATTTTCGAGGTTACGGTGACAATGGAAGTGAATGGTACTAATCTGTCTAAATAAATAAATATAAAATAAATCACCATTTTGCCACAAATACTGATGACTGAGCTTAACTTGTATGGAATCTGGAATTTAGTGTGAAAATTTGACTGTTTAACCTTTTTTGTATTATAGTTCGTTCATGATAACATAATACCTAAAATCCTTTAAACAGCCTTGCAAATCAATAATATGCAAGTTTTGACAAAGTTTTTTGTTATACGTATTTAATTTGTACATTTTTTTTAAATAATCCAAAAAGTGGAAAAAAAGTGCCTCACTGTAACTTTGAAAATGGGTTAAAATAAATCTAGATTTGATTTTTGTATATTACCAATATATAGTCTTTTTTTTTTTTTTTTTTTTTTTTTTGTGGATTGGAAATCAACATGCTATGCTACAAATACTGATGACTGAGCTTAAGTTGTATTGAAACTGGAATTTAGTGTGAAAATTGTACTTTTGTTTATTTTTATTTCATTTTTACCTTTTCTGTGTAAAGTTATACTTCATTGCCATGACACTGTAATGCCTAAAGTCCTAGAACAATTATTTAAACAGCATTGCAAATCAAATAATACGAAGGTTTTGACAAAAAAAAAAAAAAAATTATGGAAGTGCTTTTATAAATGTTTAACTTTAATACATTTCTACGCTTCACATTTCTGCTTTTAAATCCTCCAAAAATTGCCCCCACTGTCTACTGTAAGTGCATCGCTGTAACCTTGAAAACAAAGTCAAAATAAATCAATATTTTTTTGAGGTAATCAGCATTATGGTACAAATTCTGTCAACTGAGCTTAACTTGTATTGAACCTGAAATATTTCTTTCTTCCCCTTCTTTTAGTCTGCCAAAGAAAACAGATTCACAGCCCTTCTTGTAGATCCTGTTTTGTCCTCCAAGTATGGATATCACACAGATGCAAGCGAAAAAGAGGGAACTATTACATAAGTTTGTGTTTGCATTAGTGTTTAGTCAGAGAACTGAAGATTTGAGCCCATGTGTTTGGAGTGTAGATGTACAGCGTGAGCAGCTGGCCGTGAGTGTGAAGAGACTACAGCCAATCATTTCACACTTTGTCCCATAATATGATGAATAATTCACACTGCTTTCATCAGCCCTCATTTAGTGGCTCGTTTGTTCCCTCACACCCTCGAAGTCCTTGCTCACACACTCCTCAACGCCTTGCAGAGTCTGGAGAAACTGGCTTTTAATATCCTTTAAAATGTTAAGTTTTCATCACAATATCATTTGATTCTCACTTTACCATTAGACCGTTTAAGCTGACACAGAGGTCCTCTATTTAAACCAACAACTGATCTCTTCACAGTTTTACCTAATACCTCATTTATACATGCTGAACAATGGGTCCAAAAATCTGAGATTACTAAAATTCTTCTATTTTGCATTCACTGTTTGACAAAAAAAAAATCTAAATGGTAAATAAAGACTATTTCAGTATACTTCAAAAATTCACATTTAATTCAATGTTACTTGCAGATTCTTTTAATTATTTGTTAAATTTACTAGCAATTTCTGAGTGAAAATTGTTTCTACAACAAATTTTTTTGGTGTTTTTTAATGCATTTTAAAGAATTAGAAATTATATTTTCAGCATAAGTGACAATCTGGACAAAAAGTTGAACGGAAAACTGGCCCATGATAAAAATTTGTCTTTTTTTTTCTTTCTTTTTTTTTTTATTTTGGCCTTAAAGGCTTTCTTTGAAGCCTCAAAGAGGAACTGTCTAGGAACATTTTACAAAGATGAAGGAATAAGTACATTGAATTAGTGCTGATATTACAACTGCAGTGGGAGACATCAGTATTATACAATCATGTGATGTTCTACAGCGTCACACTTGAGAAATGTGGGGCCGCATCTATACAGTCTATGGGCCGCATTCATAAAATGTTGTGTAGAAACTGTCCAACATTTGATCTTACGATCATTTCTCAAATGTGCGTACATGTGATTCTGAGAACGAAAAAACATGTAAGCCTCTCTTTCAGATGTGAATTATATAAATTGCAAATGATCTTTAAATTGTGCGCAGCTGAAGGGTTTCAGGTGTCCGCTTGTAAACGCCATCTAATTAATGTCATTAGCATTTATTCAACATCCAAATCCTTTATTGAAAAATGGCGAGCAACAAGAATTGCTTAGATTTCCAAATACTCAACATCGAAAAGTGTGTACTGGACCATGACGTGGTGCTAAACACTCTTCCACATTTGACCGTTGACATGTATTTTAGCGTAAGCACACTCTAAGAACAAATCTTTGCATACGCATGTTTTTTTTTTTTTATAAATGAGGCCTGTTATGTCATTCCCGCCATTTTTTATTTGTTTAGAAGAATGTTTCCATGTGGTCTGTGCAGTAAAGCTTGAGCTGGACTGAAGTGGACATGTAACTGAGTGAGCAGACATGGAAAGACATTCCAGGAACCACATGGACAAAATAGCATGTAACTTTACACAGCTGAGTGCCTCACTGATGGAAGGGTATATTCTAGCAGTCAAAATATACATAAAAATAACTTCTAGGCAACTGTGTGAGAGACAGAATCTGATGATGTGGGCAGAGTTTACAGTTAGAAATAGACCAGTCTGATAAAATGATGTACTTGAAATGCCAAGGTCTTTGCACAGACGTTTCCTGAATGTCTAAATACAGTGGGATGAACAAGATGGTCTTAAGAGAATATGACGTAAGAGGACTGTATTGGAAGTTCCAAAGACTGTAAGTGCCAGGCCGTCAAGGCTTTGCTGGTTAGCATGGCGCTGTAAAGTTTTTTTAAAGTCTCTGATGCTCATCAAGGTTGCATTTATTTAAAAGAAATAAAAACAATAATATTGTGAATTTTACAAATTAAGATACATTTTTTTAAAATGTAATTTTAAATGTTATTTATTCCTGTGATGACAAAGCTAAATTTTCAGCAGCCATTACTTCAATCTTCAGTGTCACATGATCCTTCAGAAATCATTCTAATATGCTGATTTGCTGCTCAAGAAACATTTATAATTATCAATGCTGAAAACAGTTGTGCTGCTTAATTTTTTTTCTATTTTTTTTTCCTGATACATTTTTCAGAATCCTATGATAAATAGAAAATTTAAAAGAACATTAGAAATGTCTTTTAATGACTTTGCAGTCAAAGCATCAATGTAGAATAAAAGTTTCAAATCTATGAATGGTAGTGTACAATTATTTACAAAATGTATTGTATTTTTTAATTATTATTCATTTATTTATCATTATGTATAATTAATTATATATTAACTATTTTAACTATTTTATTACTTTATTAATTTTTAAATTCATTTATTATATTTTTTGGCAATTATGTGAAAAGCTTGTTTCACTATTGATGGCTATTTAAAAGTAAATGCATACTCTGGCAATAATAATAATAATAATAATAATAATTATTATTATTATTATTAATTTTAAACAATGCAAGCAACACACAAATTGCAAATATTTTATTATTGTCACGGTTGCCTACTGTGGAGGAACGAGGAGATCGTAGGAGAATACAATAATCACAGTCTTTATTTATCCAAACTTCTGGGAACACAGAACAGGCAGGAACACAAACGTAGCACAACATGAAGATGTATAATACCGGGCCCTGGACATGGGAAAACACAGGGCTTAAGTAATACGAACTAAACAAGATAAGGAGACTAATGAACTAATAATGGAGACAGGAACAGGAAAACCAAATCTGGGCCTAAACACGGGAGAAACAAAGTCATGGGGAACACGTGGAGACAGAAAACACACACAGAACAGTCCTAGCATGTAACATTACTCGCCCCTTCCGGAAGGCGCGTCAAGGGGGTGGGCGCCCTGGAGGTGGGAGCCCTGGAGGTTGCTACAGGACTAGGACACGGGGAATATCTCCTAGGCGGATCATGCACTCCAAGGAGCCATGGCGGAGCAGGGGACTCAGGAGGCCATGGTGGATCAGGGGACTCAGGAGGCCATGGCGGAGCAGGGAACTCAGGAGGCCATGGCGGAGCGGACAGTTCAGGGGGCCAAGGAGGAGCCAGCCATTCAGGAGGCCATGGTCGATGGTCCTTCATGGCCTTGTCCAAGTTGCCCGGCTCGGCCACTCTGGCTACGGGCAAACGCGTGAAGCGGGAGTGAAACAGCCGGCGGGCTTGACAGCGGAGCGGCCGGCGAACTTGACTTCGGAGTGGCCGGCAGGCTTGACACATGAACAGCCGGCGGACTGGTTCTGGATCGGGGCCGGACGCTCTCCAGACACCGGAGGATCCCCTCCCTCCAGCTTAATCCAGTGGTGTCTGGGAGGTCCACAGGGCAATGGTAATTGGCTCTGATCCAGAACAGAGAGTTTAGCGTGGCGTCGTCCAGCGCTGTATTCGCGGCGATCCTGCAGAACTCCACGCATACTTCACGAATGGGAGATCTCTGTGGGCTAGGGCAGAGAAACGAGCGGCGACTTCCATGCCGGGGGAAGAAAAACAGTAAAACAAAAGACTTTCAAAAACAAAACTAAAAACGGGGAGAAGGGGCGCCGCTTACTGTTAGTCGGTCTGGCATTCTGTCACGGTTGCCTACTATGGAGGAATGAGGAATGAGGAGATTGTAGGAGAATACAATAATCACAGTCTTTATTCATCCAAACTTCTGGGAGCACAGAACAGGCAGGAACACACACATAGCACAACATGAAGACGTATAATACCAGACCCTGGACATGGGAAAACACAGGGCTTAAGTAATAGGAACTAAACAAGATAATTAATCCACACAGGTAGAGACTAATGAACTAATAATGGAGACAGGAACAGGAAAACCAAATCTGGGCATAAACACGGGAGAAACAAAGTCATGGGGAACACGTGGAGACAGAAAACACACATAGAACAGTCCTAGGATGTAACAATAATAGGTGATTGTGCCCAGAAATTAACACCATGTGCCTGTTATTGCTAACCTATTGCTTTCTCCAGGTATTATAGACCTCCTTAAGTGTGAATTAAGATAATGTTCTTAACATCAAAAAGCTTTGAATAAGTCATGAAGAGCCCACCCACTCTGTCTCATCAGAACTTACAGATTACACAGCCCCCAATGACTTTGACTTCAAACCGGTGTGTTGTTAACCTTCATATTCACCTCTCTCACAAAGCACTTTTCATAACATCTGGCTGAGAATTTCTCTTTATTTCTTCCATTTGGGCAGCATTTAGTAATGTCCACCTCACTTTAGCTCAGGCGCAGGCTTCCTTATTTGACACATGCTCTAACTAGAGAACGTCTAGACTGCATCCATACTGTTTGCATGACAGGCAGGAAAAGCTTGCCATTTACGGGAGGGAGAGCACATGATGCCGTCAGGGAGAGCTGTTGTGGTTTGTGTGCCACTAACGGCGCAGGGAGTGTCTGGAGGTTTAGACAAGACTGTCCACACTGAACCCCCCACAAAAGCAAAGACTTCCTCTGTCCTAGAATCTTCACCCATCTTTTATTTGTCTCTGAATATCAGGTTGGCTGCTGTGAAATTTGAAAACCATTCCCTTGAACATTACAGACTAAACTCAGTGCCAAAGTCTCAACCTCCGACAGGAAAATACATCATATTTTTACAGCAGCTGAGGTCACTTTGAAGTAAATGAACCCTCCATTACAGAGGAAGGGGAGAGGGGTTAAACGCAAATCTTGTTAAACCTCCACACAGTATGTGTTATAAAACCTCACACAAAGATGTGATACTGTCGATTTCGATTGACTGTGAGCTTTGCAAAATTAAAATATATATGTAACATTATACAATACAGTTAAATCCATTAACATTTGTTCATGGTTCATCTTACAGCAGTTATTAATATAGGTTAATGTTAATTTCTACATACACATTTTTAACATTTCAAGTATAAATTAACAATAGTGTAAAAAAGTAACATTAACCAACTTATATATCATATAATATATAAAAGTTTTGTTTAAATTTTTGTAACTTTGGGAATGAACTGAAAGAATGAACAAACACAAAATACTCTGAGTTAAGAGAGGAATACATTGGCATCACAGTGTCCTCTCAATTACGCTGGAGAATTAATAGACATGAGATATTTCTTTCCTAGAGTTTTCCTAGAGTCAGCATATAAGGGTGTGTCCCCATTCAGATCAGAGGTAATTCACTGCATACACTTTAGATCTATCTATCTATCTATCTATCTATCTATCTATCTATCTATCTATCTATCTTCTAATAATAATATTTCCGATATTTAAAACAGGATAGTTCTAACTGTTAGTTATGTTTAACATTTTTTGGTCACTACATAATTAAAGGGGACATAACACACATTTTCTGCCAATCTCATGTTAATCTTGAGTACCTATATAGTAGTATTGCATCCTTCATATTTCCGAAGAGTCTTTTGTTTTATCAGATTTATAAAAGAAAGATACAGCTGTACCGCTTCTCTCTGAAAACAGTCGAGCTCCTGGAGGCGTGCTGTGGGCGGAGCTAAAGTCACGACCACGCAAAGCTTTTCCGTAGCAATCTTCTGCAAGCTGTGACATCGGCATAATTACCCTAACACTGGGTTCTTTGAGAAGCTGAACAAGGTTATCTTTCCCTCGCAACCAAAAACATACTTCTTTGGTGACATTGTTGATAGCACCAAGGTCCTGTGCAGCGCTGCCGAAGACTTTACCCAAATGAACCCGTAACCCGCCCATTATGATGTCATACAGGGACATTCTCGAAAAAACTTTCCGAAACTTACACGAACCCTGAAGGAGAGTATTTGGCACAGAAATACTCCGGGATACGTCCAACTTGTTTTTTGATACTTTGGCCATATTTAGCATGAGAATCCAACTCTTTAGCAGTGTAAATAAGTCAGAAAGCATGAAATAGCATTAGACATCCCCTTTAATTATTTGTTAATTTATTTAAATGTATAACTTTTTATATTACATTCTTTGAATACTAATGATTTAATATATTTCGCACAAGACAGTTCTGCTTAGTTTAACATTTTTGGTCATAATTCCTATACTTTCGTTTCCAGTTATTTCAAAGTTTGATGACTTTATTATTATTTTAAAATGTGGAAACAAGTTATAAATTATAATTACAAAGAATGAGTAGGTGTGGTCAAACTTTTAACTGGTAGTGTAGTTACTTAAAACTGTTGTTTTGTTTATCACCTCTATACCTTCAGCTAGTATAGAGTATAAAACACTAATTTGACCCTCTCTTACACTTTTTTTTTTTTTTTTTTTTACACAATTGCTTGTTTAAATTCTCACGACCCTCAACAATCGTCAGAGTTCATGAAGGGACAGCAGCGGAGGACATAAGAGTAGATATTCAAAGGAAATGTCAGTGGTCTCCCCTCAAAAACAGCAGTGAGTGAACTCTGTCTGAACTCTCCAACTATTAGATCATGAGAACCTGCAGCACCGGCACTGCCTCATTATACCCAAGGAAAACAAGGGGAACAGCTGCAGGCTGCAACAGTCCTGACACACTGAGACAGAGACAATCAGTGACTGAAAGAGAGAGAGAACCAAAGAAAGAGAAAGCCAATGTATTTGTCCTCTAATTGCCTCTTCAGCCAAGGTCACAACCCTATGATAGATTGTGCACTAGATAGACTCGCACTCTCTCTGCCTCTCCTACCAGACAGAAGCCCATCTGAAAGCCAGTGTTTTTTGGCACACTGGAAAAGTTATGATTGGATGTACGATCTGTGAGAACAGTGATGAAAAAACACTAAGGGCTTAGTTCAGCACAGTAACACGTGGCCTGTATTACGAACTACAACAATTTCGAACCCTTTATCCTTTCTGTGTAAGGATTTCTCAAGGTGAGTAGCAATGTCATACTGACTCTGAACTTGTAAAACATTCCAATTCAAGTACTGACATTACATTTACTAAACTGAGAAGATTTACAATCTTAAAGCTACAAGAATTAAAACCAACCTGCAAAAGACGAGAAAAAATCATGAACAATTCACCTGTTGATTTGTAGTCATTAATAATGCCTGATCAAAAGCTACTGTATGTATTGCTGTGATTACTGTGCCCTTCAAGCTCCAAGTATTTGAACAGAGCGAAGTTGTATTTACAAGTGGGAAACTCATCAATCTAGATGATACATTGGACGCTGGAAGAGGCTTGTTGATTTGAAATATGTTGGAAACAATGATCTATAATATAGATAATATAGTCTACAGTATATACAGAGATCAGTGAGCGGAAAGCAAGTCTGTAGTGAATGGTATTAATCACTTGATTTTCATGGTTTGATTCACATTTAGCCTGTATAAAAAGATAATATCATTTTGAATTCAGATGTAGTAATTTAGGTTTATTGTTCACAATACAATTGTTTTGTTTACACTACTTTCATGTTATGTTTCGGACTTGAATGCATAACATGTCGTAACAATGAATGCCTGAGGAACAAGTTTCCCAGGTGCACTTAAATGCTACATATGTGCAGGGTATAGGCCAAGCTAACATACTATAAGCTAGCATGCTGAGCAGCTGCCAAGTGTAAGCTAAAAAACATACTGTTATGTACTATTTTATGTAACATAATTTATATGGTCACAATAACATAGTTCAGATAACATCATAAAGGCTGCATGCAAAATTGCATTTGTGAAACAAGTGGTAGGACTATGTCTGAGTAGGTGAAAAGTACACAGACGATTTACTACTTCTATTGAGATACTGAAGTGTGCATCTGATAGACACTATGAAGCCATGAGAGGAGTTGTGAAGCGAAGCAGCTGACACTGTTAAGTCACATGACAAAGAAAACATGACGGATGTAGTACGCTGAAAGTACACACACTATGTAGATCATACTTTTTTAACAGTCACAAAGTACTTATGCAATAAAGGGTGCAGCCAAAGTGATTTTTTAGGATTTCTAATCAGGCACTAAAGTATCTTCAGCCAGTGCAATCACTTTGGGGTCCTTGGTGGACAATGGTGTACCAAATCATTGATACAAGCAACCGTTGTTGATTTCAACTTCATTTTAATGAGCAGCGATATGGCAACTATGACCTCCATGCAGCATTTCAAGTGCACCTGGGAAACTCGTACCTCAGAGGCCTTCGTTATTACAAGACGTCACAAATTCAAGTTGGAAAAATAACATGGAAGAAGCCTAAACAAAATCATTCATTATAATTAACAACAGGTTTGATATTAGCTGACTGATCTCTATATATAGATTATTATTGTCTATAAATTAACACGCTCCTTCAACATCACAACTCATACATCATCTAGAATTCCCACACTTTTTCCTGTGACTCCTCAGATCAGCTCAGAAGTAGGAGGGGCTCAAAACATTAATAATCGCACATATTTCAGTGGGATCGACATGACTCTATGTCATTTTCTGGGCAAACATGGGCATGGAATTGCTGAACATGTCGCTATGAGCTCTTTAGTCCACTTACGGAGTGTCGCAGACAGTTTTCCGACTGTCGTAATCCCTTCACATAAATTGAGGCTGCCTTCTTTTTATTTATTTTTTCAAGTATGCAGGACATGTTTGGTGGCTGTGGTGCTGGGTTGCTGGGAGACGGTAAGTGGGACTGAGACTCAAACAGAATGAGGTTTAGGAGAGAAGGACCTCACCACCTGCTTGTTAAACAACCAGTTTGACAGCCCTCTAGAGTTTGCTGTTACAGCAGACTAATGTTTCCAGTTAGCAATGGACCATGCCATGATAATAGTGGCTCTAGCATGAAAGCTAGCTGCACCAGCATGGAACTGAGTGCCCTGTTTATTCAGTTGGGCCAGGGATAATACTGCTGACCCGGCGTTGACACTGTCAGATGACTGTTATGATGTGATGCTGTCATAATAGACAGCATGATAAGTTTGCTGCTATGTAAGCAAAGTACTGCTGAACATTTTTGCACTAGGTCATTGTGCTTTGGTGCAGTGAATGTCAAAGAAACTGACTATGTCAGCATTAACGTTGAGGGGTAACTAAATAAATTTAAGGACAATAGCAGAGACATTGACAATAAATATTTACAATAACTGTATTTAATAAACTGTATACAGTGTAATATAACAGTAATCCTGCACTCTTTGTTCTCAAACATATTTATTTGTTCACATGTAGGTTTATAATTATATAATCTATTATAACAGTATAGGAGACAAGTATTTTGTAAATTTGGACATACTAATCGTCTCCTATACTGTTTTTCAACAGCTATATAGTAGGAAATTAGGCATATTCAGCAGTTTACTTGAAGTATTACCAAAATGGCTGCCTTAAAGGGACTACACTGTAATTTTACTACTTTAAACTGTAGTTACTAAACACTTTTAAAAGTAAAGTTTCCAAAAAAAAAAAAAAAAGGGTTTTCGCAGTGATGCTATAGAAGAACCATTTTTGGTTCCACAAAAAAAAAACACAGTGAACAGTTCTTAAAATAACCTTTTTTTTTTCTTAGTGTGAAGAACATTTTAATAATCTGAAGAACCCTTTGTGTAATGGAAAGCCTTACGAAAATTAACCGTGATTTTATTAAAAAACATTTTTATTAAAAATTAAATAATGTAATATCCATGTTTTTTTTGTTGGTTTTTTTTGGCATATTGATTAGCATTTGTATAACCACAGTTTCCTACAAATACCATGATTATATGGTTAGTGTAGCAAAAAATTTTTGGTTACCATGGTTTAACCATAGTAACCATGTTTTGTTTTTTTTTTTTGGTTTTATTTGTAGTAAAACCATGGTTAATTTTCAAAAAGGAAGGTTCCATGGAAGTTTATTCATGGATTCATAGATGCCTATAAAGAACCTCTGATGAGTTCAATTACTTTATTACTAAATGATCCCAATAAGTTCAATATTACACACCATGAATTAGTTTGAATAACAGAGTAAACTGTTTTCAAAAAGATCGTATTGATATAGCCCCAGCAGGAGGGTTCTTCAAAGTGCAGTTCAGTGGGAGCTCTGAGAAGGGAAAGCCCATCTTATTCGTAGCTAGCCGCCGAACCACAACAGGCTTTCTGGGAAACAATGCTCCTAAAAGAAACCTCTTGTTTCTCGTAAAAATGTCCATAACATTCTACTCCTTAACATAATGAATTAGTCTATCATTTTACCAAGGCTGTCTGCAAGCTTTATTAAAGACAGTGTTGAGGCGATGTAGTCATAGTGGTGGGACATAATCTGACTCTGCTATTGTTCATAAATCCAATGAGTTCATATGCTTAAGGATTGTAAAACCGAGTAATTGTGACTTACATTTTGGTTTGTTCCTGACAATACACTATAAAATGTAGTCATATGGACTACTTTAATGATAGTTTTATGGTACTTTTTGTTATTGACTTTCATTATGAAAGACTAGTCAGGATGTTCTTCATATAACTAATCTTTTGTGTTCCACACAATGAAGTCATATAGGTTTGGAACGAATTAAATTGATGACAGAGTTTTCATTTCTTATTATTCCTTTAAAGCTGTTTAAGCCTTTTTCTCCACATCCAAAGTAGACTGCGTTCCCCTCTGCAGTGAACCATGATCCTGTTTGCAGTGACATGCCCTCTATTCTCTCTCAGAAACATGATCTCACCTTGGCCACATATACTCTTGAGTGAATTACCATCACAATAGCCTCTATTCACAAACATTTACTGTCATCCTGTAAATAATGTGCTGATCTCTGTTTTCCCCTCCACTTGAATAAAATCGCTTTTGTCCCAGTTGTGCGTGAACCCATGGCTCTGTACGTGATTCCATGTGGCCACATTCCCAATATAAAACACTATTGTGTGAGATTGGGGTAATATTCATCCAGTAAGAGAAAACAACTGCATCCTGTGTGCGTTCTGGAGTCATCATTTCTAAATCATTCACAGAAAATGTCCTTGATGTTTGCGGACAGAAAGTCTAAAACCTCTATCACCGTCTCAGCAGTTCAGCTGGGTGTTTGTCTGAGAGTGTACAAATGTGTTTTCCTGCTCTCAGCCAATAATTGCTCATTAAATTAAATTAAATTAGGCTGTTTACTCTAATGCCTATTAAATGGAACAGAAAGAACCTCTTCTTCTCAGTTCCTTTATCCTGAGGTCATTATTTGTTTACTATCTCCTGCCGCACAACATATCATTTCCCTTGACCATATTATGTCCTGTCACTTGTTTATGAATACAAAAGGTCAGAGGTCATTTTTAAACTTATCACTAGAATGATGGTCTAGATTTCAACTCAATACCTTTATTGTTGCATCATGGATCTCCAAACTCAAAACATAACCATGTTCTTAAAAATGCAGAACTTTAAGTATGGGCTTAGGTTAAGGTCACACTTCTAAATCTTATTTAACAGTACTTTTGCATTTAAATAAAACCATTAATTCATAGTTTATATGAATTGTATTTTTTATTCATTTTAAAATAAAATAAAATATAGAATAAAATATTACAATATATCAACAACTATTTGGTTTAAATAAATTCAAAAATAAATAAATAAAATAAAGTTTAAAGTAAAAATAAAGTGAATTTAGGTATCAAAACATTATATTACAGTGTGAATTTTTTTTTTTTTCTTCAGTTCCAAAAAGGTCCAGAAGTCATGGCCTGGAACATTGGGAATGTTTGAACGTAAATCATAAATGAATTAATTTAATAAAGCCCTTCTGACTTCATGTAAGGCCCACAGATCTGAATGAGAGCCTTAATTCATGAAGTCTTGTTGACTTGTGGCAGTGGTTCCACTAAGAGCACATAAACACGGCAGACGCAGCTGTTATCTGGAAAGCCAACTGTTTCCAAGAAGCCTGTACAGCCTGCCTTGTTTTTGTTACACAAGCTTTGATAGGCCTCGGTAATGCATATTATCTTGATTAAATTAGACCCAAATTTTTTCAGACTCAGAGTTTACTGTTTGTGATTTGAGCACAGACCTCAAAATTGACTGAAATGAATTTAATTTACAACAACAGTTTCAGGAAAAGCCTGAAACAGAATAGAGATTCTATGTTTTGCATGTGTAAAAGGTATCATTTTTGGAGGCTATGCTACTCTAAACCATTGTCCTGTATTATGTCATATCCTGTGTTTGTAATCAATCTGCCCAATCAAATAACTGTGCCAGTGGTCCAATAAAAAGGATTGAGTTCAATGAACCAAAGAAACCTAGGACAGCCAGAGTGATATAACATTTAAGAGTTTTACAGGCATGAAAACAGACTGACACTGCGACCGAATTTTATAGTCAGTCAAATCAAAATTAAATTACTGTAGGCCTATCCAGCAAAAAGAGACACAACATAGACACAAGTTATAGTATACCATTAAAAGCTATAAAGTCTAAGTCGTAAAATCATAAGAACAATACACTGACATTTATGGTGGGAACATTCCATCTTCCGCTGCTGTTTATGAACAATCATTTCTTGAAGTAGCTATACAGCAGATCAGTGCGCTCACGTCAGAAATCCCTTGTGCATTGAACATTATTGGTACCAAACAAACCTTGACAAAACCTTTTAAGCCTGAACTACACTGTAAATACACTGATTTTTCATTCAAAATTTCATGTGAATACAAGGCAATATACATTACTATATAACATACCCATAATGATTTATGTATATACAATATGTGTAATAATGCATAATACTATGGCTAAATTTGATTCCTCATGTTGACTATTTATTCTGCAAGTTCTAGAGTTTCATGAAAATCATGTGATTTACAAAGATGTCTACATATAGTCTGGCCATGTGACTAAATTATCATGGACTGAAGGATAATGAGTGTGACAGTAATGATTTTGTCAGATAATGTCTGTACAACTCATAATGAATGACGCAGGTCCCCCCCACATATGGGATGACTGATCTCTGCCCCATAACAATTACTTCTGTCTGCTGTCTACCATTTTTTGGGTTCCAATAAACGACTTCTATTTTAAATAAAATGTTGACCTGACAAAATGTGATGATCTTACTAAATAAACTAGGTTTCTCTGTTTATTTCATTTGAGTTTTACATTACATGCCAGCTTAGTGTCAATAAAACCCCATAATTCTTTCCATTAATCAATGGAAGTAATAAATAAACCTTGACAGCTCATAATGACACAGTCCACCCCAGCTATGTGAAAACTGACCTTTACCCATAAACCTAAATATGTCTTCTGCAAGTTATCAGTTATGATGTCTGCTATGGAAATGTGTTTGCCATCACACTTCAGCTTCAGATCTTACATTTTAATTTATGTAATTAATGTCAAGGTTCAAGAACTTAACTTCTTAGTGTGACTCTACTTTTAGTATATTACAGTATAAAGGCCATTCCCTCCAGTTCTGTAATATAATTGCAAAACAAGCACTCAGGATGACATCAGTTAGTAGTTAGCAGTTAACAGTGACTAGTTCAAGTGAACCTTAAAAGCACAGTTCAGGAGAGCTAATCTTAACCATCTCTCATATAACCAAGCTTTAATTATTGCTGCCAAGGCCATTAAAAAGCCTTACAGGCACCCACCTGCATGCATATCATGTTACACCCATATCTGTCCACACCTTTGACTGCAAAACACAGTCTTTCTGTCTAGGGTTACTTTCAATGCCCCTCAGTAAAACGTGAGGTACACCAGAGCACGATTCTCAAAAGCAAATACTCATGAGCAGAGACTGAGGCAAAACCACACTAAGATTACATCACATAGGAAGGTCTATATTACAGAAGATTAAACTGAAAAATCCCTAGGCCTTGATCAGAACTCTGATAAATTACGTCTCTGCTTCACCATCTGTGCATTACAACAAAGCCTAGTTATAACCTAAATGAGCCCTAATTTGCCCGCTACTAAATATGGAGCATTGCACCATTACACTTACTTGAAAAGTAACCCTATACAAACAGGCCTTAGAAAATCTGTATTGTAATTGAAATCTACAGATGCACATAGATTATCCCCCGGCTTCACAGACAAGGCTTAAGCCTAGTCCTAGACTAAAATGTAAGTCTGAGCTGTTTCAACTGAAAGAATCTTGCAATGACTGATCTTAAAATATATCAGTAATACCAGTATATACCAGTAATGTTTCTTCATAAACACGTTTATAAAAATGACTTAAATGTCCTAACTGAACTATGGCCTAATCCTGGCTTAGTCTAAGCCCTGTCTGTGAAACCGGGCCTATGTGTTATAAAATAAACACTTAAATGTGTATTTTGGAGGTTTTCTTCAAACTAGTCTGAAAGAAGATGTGTTATGGAAGCAAAATAGCCCAAAATCTCAAAATTGATAAAAACAATGGTCTTGCCTATAGTGTCTTGTCTTAAATATCCTATTTAGATTACAATGTAATTTATATTTAACTGTAATGGATTTTGAATATTATTTATGTATCATATTTAAACAGATAGTTCACCCAAAAATGAAAATTCTGTCATCATTTACTCACCTCAAGTTGTTCCAAACCTGTATGAGTTAAACCTGTATGAGAATGTTGGTAACCAAACAGTTAACGGTAGCCATTTAGTTTCATAGTATTTTTTTTATTTATTTTTTTTCCATACTATGGAAGTCAATGGCTACCGTCAACTCATACAGGTTTGGAACAACTTTAGAGTGAGTAAATTACAGAATTTTCATTTCTAGGTGAACTATCCCTTTAAGAAAACTGAATAAATGGCTTATGAATGTGGCCTTCAATAGAGAAAGCTTTTCACATATATCTTTTCACAATGGTGTAGTTATGGCATCTACCGTTACCAGCAGGAGCTAATGGGACTTAATGGGACTATGCTAACCAGCACAACCATGACCCCTCAGTTCGTGCATATTCTGATACATCACATTTTAAGTGCACAAAGTTTTTAGCAAGCCAAAACACAATCTATCATGATTTTCCAGACCTCAGCAAACATAGCACACTGAGAGAGCTAAGTGGCTCAGCATGCAGCCGCTCATTTCACAAGGTCCTGGTAATATCCAGCAGCTCTGAACCCAAAGCAAGGGAGAACAGACATCTTCCCGCCGATCTGGGGTGAAAGACGACATGCAGCAGGTCCTGCCCACGCCATCCCCTCCGCCACACTCTTTCGCATGGATTAATGCAGCTAAATTACAGTTTGCGGTCAATGCAGTGAAAATAGCAGAAAAACAGCATGTTGTGGTGTCTGTCTAGGCGTTGTGATGTCTAGCCGATGGGAAGAGCTGTAAACCGCAAAGGGCTGTGAATAATTCTGCCACAGGAAGCAGGCCTGTTCACATCAGCTCCCAACTCTTTCCTCTACCTCTTGCTCTTGAGCACATGTTCTCAATCAGCACTCGCAAAACAAAGACAAGAGAAAGAATTAAGATCTGCCTGGGATGAAAATCTAATGGGGTATTTCTAGCCATGCCAGAGAATTGAAACAAATGTTTGACCACTGCAGCTGTGGGGTGCATTTGAGGACATTACTTCTGAAGCTGCATTTATAAAACTTTGCCTTAGTCTAACAGTGTAAATTAATAAGATCGGCTGATATCAGCTCCACCATGATTGTAAATATTTGTTTATAACAAAGTCAGAATTTGGTTTTATGCTTTTATGACCGTGTACCGTGGTATTTTTTCGATATGATTCAGAAGTGGAACTTTGCACAGTAGCAGAGTCATCAGACCACACTCCTTCATGCTGTAAAAACTGAAATGTTTTATAGCAGCATGATTCAGAAAAGGGACTTTTCACAGTAGCATGGCTACTTTATGCTCTTAAAGGGATAGTTCACTCAAAAAAAAGTTTTTTTCTGTCATTAATTACTCAGTTATTACTTAACCTATGCTATTTCTTCCACGGAACACAAAAGGAAAAATGTAGAAGAATTACACTGATATTTTCCGTAATTTTTTTTCATATATGTCTGGCAAGGACCAAAAAAGAGCACAACATCTGTTGTGTACAAGCATCCTAACAAACATCTTTAAAAAATTAGTTTACATAGATTCCAAATCAAACATCTTAAATACATTTTCTAAATGTCTATTTCTGACAGGAAACACTTTAGAGACATATTGCAGATGAACAAACATCCTAAATCGTAGTTAAAATACATTTACAGAGTTTCTTGCACTAAAACTCTACTGAATTTACAGAGTAGCAGTGTAGTCTAACTCCCAAACAAATGACTCTTAGCAACTGGTTCTTTTTAGTGAATCAAACACATAAAGTGCAACCACTAGCCCAATCAGTACCGTTTCTAGGCATAGGCGATCTAAGCGGAAGGAGCTGAAGGGGCGCCAATGAGCACATGTACTGGCACTACATTTTAGCAGGGTTGTGATAAAGAGTGGCATGGTCACCCTGAAATATGACTGCCGCCCACACTGTATACCCAACATCATTGGGCTAGAGTACTGTCATGTATAATTTGGGGGGGGGTCCAAATTGGCTAGAAACAGCCCTGAGTCCAATTCAAGAATGACTCCATTCTTTTTAGAAGCGCAACTAATGTGGTCCAACTCTAACAAGAATGATTCATATGATCTGATTCTTGTTATTGAATCAAACCAATACAGCACAACCAGTTCAACCACTACAAGAATGTCTCTTATGATCTAGTTTTAGAGAAACAAACACATACAGCACAACCAGTCTGACTCCCACAAGAATGACTCTTACGATTCAGTTCTTTTTAGTGAATCAAACACAAAGCACAACCAGTGCAGTCCAACTTCTGAACAAACGACTTTTATAATCTGTTTATTTTTAGTGAATCAAACACACAGAGCACAACCAGTGTGGTCCAACTCCAACAAGAATGACTTATATGATCCGATTCCTGTTATTGAATCAAATAAATACAGCATAACCAGTACAACCCCTACAAGAATGACTCTTAAGAACCGGTTTTAGGAATCAAACACATACAGCACAAACAATCTGACTCCCACAAGAATGATTCTTATGATTCAGTTCTTTTTAGGGAATCAAATACATGCAGCACAGCCAGTCCAACCCCCACAAGAATGACTCTTATGATCCGGTTCTTTTTATTGTAGTCCAACTCCCACAGTAATGACTCTTATGATTCGATTGTAGTGATTCAAACACATACAACGTGACCAGTGACTCTTATGGGCCGATTCTTTATCGTGAATCAAACACATTCATCACATTCATTTTTAGTCTTTAGTAGACTGTGAAAATCATTTAAAGTCTGATTACCTCATCATTTTGCAATGGAATTGAACTCTTTTTTTCCAGGATACACAGCTTTCTACTGGTGTATGAAATGAAACTTCACTTATTGTTATTCTCAACACAATGGCATCAGGGCTTATACAGAGCTAACAACTCCCAAAAATGTCCTTACAAAACCTTATAGTCAAAAGCATGTCATCAAAAATGCTGTATCATCTTCCCTCTTACCACACAAACACTTAGCTCACACCTGAATGATTAACACAAAACTGTTGCATGACTTACAGTTAGTTTCGACCGAGTCAGACATTGTATTACTGTAGTAAGTCAGTTAGTCTTGATGAATCAGAGGAATATACTGGAGAAGCTGTGGCTGTCTGAACCACAGCCTCCCTACACGCTTCCGCTATCATTCAACGGCCTGACCCTCACCATCACAGCATCACCCATACCCTCTACAGCCTCACACATATTGAAGACGGTGGAGTAATTACTGCTGCTAACTATGATAAATTGACTGCCTAATTAAACGGGACACTTAAACAAACAGCCTCTTCATTAATCAGTCTTGTTCGCTGTTTTCCACTTTCAAGTGGGCTCTGGCAGCCATTTGTGGTAATTACACTCTTTTCCATGACTGGGATTTGCCACTTAACGCTCAGGGGTGCACCAGGCGTGAGTTCACCCGGCCTCCTCCTCTTCTGGGTGTTAGTGCTCTAGCTGTGCCCTTGAGCTGGGCAGAACATATGGCCAACATTATCCCTCCCATTTTAGCATGGCGTTAAGGAGCTAAATTGTGCAAAGAGCGCATTTTCGTCATGCACAGCCCTTTAAAATGAGGAAATAAATTGTTTGCATTTCAAGCACATCAGTAATTACATTCATAAGGAAGTTGATGATTGTGTCATGAATCACTGCAATGTTTGATATGCATATTAAAAGCTTTTTTTTCCGCTTATTGCAAGATAAGTAGATCCAAAGTCATGTCAAGTCAAGTTTATGTCTGACTGAGAGAAGAGTTTGTTTGCTGGTATTTAGCAACAAATAAAACAGCATTGGAGAAAATTTTAATAGCTAAGTATATTTAATAAACATAAAATTAATAATACTTCAAGAGTCAGTGATTCCCAACCCAAATAATTCCCAATATATTATGATTATTAATAATAACATTTTTACCTGTAGTTTAAAAACAAATAAATGAATAAATAAATGAATAATTGAACCTTTTACAAATATTGACTAGTCCTTAACACCAAACTAAAATTTTGAATAATCTGTGAAGTATGAGGAATTGTATTTATTTTATTTACAATTAGTTTTTTATTTGTTTGTTTGCCCAAAATTTTGCAAAATTGTTACCTATTTATATAAATAACATTGCTAAGGTATACATCCAGGGTTATTATCATTGACTACAACTAAAACAAAACAAAATAAATAAATAAATAAATAAATAAATAATAATAACAACTTAAAATAAACATTAACTGAAATAAAATCAAACAAAAAAAAACCTTAATTGAACTTTTTTACATTTATTTTTAACTTTTCCATTTTATTTTAGCTAGTTGCCGATTCAATATTTCTCATTTTTGTTTAGTTTAAGTTTACTAAAACTTAATAAAAAGAACTATGTTGACATGTAAAGAAAACAAAAACTAAAATGACAAACTAAAAACTAAAATGACTACTAACTTTAACTAAATGTATTATAAAATCTAAAAATTAAATTGAATTCAAAATAACAAAAATAATTGTATGTTAATGATTTTAAAATAACACTGCTCACATCCCAAATATATGAGAAATACAATGACATACAAAAACAATTTGATTGAAATAAGTACATACCCCTGACTAATTTAATAATATTCATGATAATGCTAAATAATCTACCATAATATGAGGTAAAAGGAGCACACTTCTGGTTTGGTGTCGATGAAACTGAAATTTCAACCATTGCTGCCAGTTTACTAAGTACCACAGCAATAAATCCAGTATGGAACTTGTTATACAATTTGCAGTACAAGATGCTTGAACAATAGAGGTTAAACATGTAATATAGGACAGGCATTGTCCTATAACTATGCTACTGACCCATTTTTCTCATCAAATCAACCCAGACTAAAAAGGGTCAGACTGTACTTATCCCAGGTTCATTAATACCTGGCAGCAGCGATGCCCCTGTGTTACTCCCAGGGAAGGGAGGGAGAATTGGAGCAGCAGATGGTACCGAGGCCACAGTGACACAGACGCTCTATCACACTTCCTGTTTGGCTCCAGACACCGAATGCAGACACCATTCCAACCACCAGGACACAGTTTGGCCCGTATCTGAAGTCACAGCATTTTATTCCCATACACGTCGCTCCCACAGTTAACCTACACAGACCTTGATGAAATGAAAACGCTGGTTATTGATGTTCCACATTTTCAGCAGTGGAACTGTGACAGTCCTGCTGTCCTAGTATATCAAATGTGAAATTATTACCTTTTAAAGCTTTAAAACTTCTCTTAATGGGCTCAGCGTGTGCACACATGGATGAGAGCATAACGGCGCAGTAAGATGATCAGACATTTCATCTTTTGAAACACAGTCTTGAGATCGGACATGCCGCGTCTTGTGTCCTCCTCCTGACATCAAAAGGCTGACAGGAATCAGATGCACGTTTGAGATGAGTCACAGGGAGTGCTGAAGCTTTTAGCTGTTTCATGAGAAATCATTGCAGTATTAAGTACGTTTTGAGGGAAGCCAAAAATATTGCTCATCTTTTAGCCCCTATAAGCATACGTTCATAACCAATGAATTTGATGCACAATTCCTTTGCATTATATGAGGGGTTTTCAATATTTTTGAGGCCAACGATTTCCAAATATGATCCTTGCCTTTTTATCCTCAATCAAATATGATTTTTGACTTTGTGCTGAAAAAACCTTCATATTTAGGAGAAATATATAAGAGAAAAGATATATTTTCATCTATAAATAACCCATTTATACTTTGTGATTCTTTGACTTCTATGCTTTAACTATTTCTTATATTCCTCTCTGTTCTAGCTTGTACTATTCTGAAACTTACACTGTATTGCTAGAACTTCGTGTTATTGCCTCTTTAGGCTGAAATGCATGTTGTATTCCTCATTTGTAAGTTTATTTGGATAAATTAATAAATATAAATGTTAATGTAAATTAACAAGCATCAAAATTTAAATAACTGTATCAAGCATTAAATTATTTTATTTTATTTTAAATTTATTTCAAATTGTTAAAGTACGGTCTGAAAAATATTTGCTTATTTTAAAATTATTTATTATTATTATTATTATTATTATTATTATATAATTATTTATTATTATTATTATTATGTATTTAACATTTTCTTCCCTACTTTTTAATGTTAACAAAATTGTGCAAGTCACTGAAATAAAATCACAATTAGTCTCATTATTTATGACCTGTAATTAGAAAGCAGAATTATATATAAACATTTAATTCTGCTTTAAATTTGGTGAATGTGAAAGTAAAACAGTAATAATAATAATAATAATAATAATAATAATGTTATACATTAACATAATGATTAATATTAAATATTACTATCATATGAAATATTAATATCATGACTACACATTTTAACTTTGACAGTCTTAAAAAAAAAAAATACTAATGAAAATATGACAAACAGAAACACAATGCATCTCACCCAACATTCACACTAGAAAAAAGTAGGAATTATTCATTTTGGTAGTATGTCTCTTCTGACTTGACACTGCTGATCATAAATCCTTTCAGTGTTAATCTTTACAGTATAATATATATATATATACCTGTTTTTATCCTTGATAATATTCCTGAGGATATATAAAGCTATAATAATGTTTAGACTGAATCTCTCAGAGCAAATAATGTGAAAACCTATCTCTCACATCATCAGAAATTAATTGCTTTAGGAATTATTTTACTATTATCCATTTATTACAGCTTCACCCAATTTAACGCTGGGGAATGGTCCGGTAAGGTTGCATTTATATGAGCAACATATAAAGACATTGGATAAATCCTTTGGCTGGCACAGGGAGAGAAGATGGAGTTGTTTTGGGGGCCCAGGCTCTTAGAGGGGTGTCCCTGTTTAGGAGGCAAAGGCCCTGTGAGATCCATTGGCATGGAGCTCAATTCAAGTGTGCCAAGAGAGCAGCTTGAATCTAAAACCCTTCCCAGCCTCCATGACTACTCACTCCACTATGAAGCATCAGGCACTGGCAGCAGCCATGACGGACTTGGCAGGTGTTGGGGACATGGATGGCGTGCCTGAAAGACAAGAGAGAGGAAAAAGAGAGAAAAGAGACATTCTTTGGCACAGACAAACCAAATGAATCTCTGTCCTGTCCATATCAGAAACACAAGGCAATTCTTACTGTAGACTGGCCGTCATATTTTCAGGATATTTCAGTCAGCTAATGATATGACACTGAATCAGTCATTCTTGAAAAGAGCCAATAGCGAATGACAAAAAGACAAAAATATGTTTTGACTGAGGGAGGAATCTTGACTCATTTTGAACTCAGAGTCAACAGAACTCATATGCAGGACTATCAGTTAACACATTTATCATCACTGAGAAGTGCTATAAAAATCAAACATATTTTGTATATATTTGCAGAAGACCCCATCTCTGCATAACAATATTCTGTATTTGCAATATTCAGACTCTTTGTAACATGAAAATATTTTAAAAAGGCCCATAAAGTTTGGGGTCAGTGAGACTTTTGATTTTAATTCAGCAAGGACGCTTTAAATTAATCAAAAATAACAGTTAAAACATTTACATTGTCAAAAAATATATTTCAAATAATGCTGTTCTTTTAAACTTTCTATTCATCAAGGAATCCTGGAAACAAATGCACCAGTTTTCACAAAAATATTAAGCAGCACAATGTTTTCAGTATTGATAATAAGATATGTTTCTTGAGCAGCAAATCAGCATATTAAAATGATTTCTGAAGGATCATGTGACACTGAAGACTGGAATAATGAGGCTGAAAATTCAGTTTGCCATCACAGGAATAAATTACATATTAATATATATTAAAATAAGAAAATTATTTTAAACTAATAATTTTTTATTGTATTTTGATCAAATAAATGTGATCTTGGTGAGCATAAAAGAATTTTAAAGACATTTAAATCTTACCGACCCCAAACTTTTGAATGGTAGTATAAAAGTAGAAAATTATAGAAATCTGACTTTGACATTAGGGGAACTGCCGAAGTATAAGTTAAATAAAAATATAAAACAATGTGTATATAATAATTATAAAATTATTTTATTACATTCTGAATATTAAACTCTTCCTTGGCCTGTTGATGTGAATAATGTACTATTAAAAAAACGGATTTAATTAATTTAGTAAAAATTATTTCATATACTCTCCAATAATTTGACTTAGTGTAGCATGGCTTGACCCCTAACAAGGGGCAAGTTGTGCCACTAGATCACATTTCTGAGAAGTCATATATCTGTATCTGTTATTGTCTCATTGTCATTTCTCCTTTCCTAAAGGACAATTCCGCTACAAAAGTGGCACATCTTACCTCACTAGTCCCTACAATTTAATAGACTCTGACGGTTCAAACTCTAGAAGAGGATGCCTGTCAACATTCTCCTTCAAGCAGACCAGAGAGAGCTGATTCTCGGGTAGCTTATTACCATTCTTCCATGAGCTAAATTCCCCGCCGATAGTTACAGGTCAGCTATGGCATTGTTTCTGCAGCTGGGGCGGCTTGTTCACACAGACTTGAGACACACGAGAGCCTTTCCACATGTATTCGATCACTCTCTGCCATTTTTTCCCCTCCGTCTTTCTTTTAAAATTTCATCAGCATATATCATGGTTTGGAAACAACCTGAAAAGATCTACTGCCAGCCCCCATGATGAAGTCTCCCTCCCCGATTCATTCTCAGCACTGCAAGTGGTTAATGGCTGTTTTCTTTTTCACCGTCTCTCACTTTACCTCTTAAAACATTCACATGGTAATGATTTTCAGTGTCTGGTTTGATCTGGTACCTCTCCGGCCCATCTGGAACACTCTAAACTGAGTTTTCCCTTTGATTCAATCCTCAGAGAACCATGCATGAGTGTTGCTCATTTATATGTCTACATTGTTTTATTTGAAACTACGGGACAGGAACTCACCGTACAAAGAAGCACAAACTCTAGCGAATCTAACTCAATGTCTACAAAGAAAGAGATTGACGTCATTTTATTTGGGGGACCGAAAATATTTACACACGACCACAGGACATATCAGATTAGTGTCTGAAGTAACACCTCGTGAGTGTGTTCAAGTAGGACATCATATTCCTCCAATCACACTTTCCTGACAGTGCAAGATGATGTAAAATTGGTCCAGTCTACAATAGCTCACTTTCTAAGATGGTTTTTGTGATCTCATGAGAATAACCATGTTCCCTTACATGTCTTTAAAAGCAAACAGATGAAGTTGGGAGATCCTGCATACTGGGAGGGTTAACACTCTCTTTGTGCAAACATTTACATGTTAATTATGCTCTTGTTATACAGTACAAATGGGTAAGTCAGTTTAATGGCTATTTAAGACAAGAGACCTTCACAGAGTTTTTGTTTCGTCTTCCTAGACTAAACTAACAAAGAACAGTTCATGTCAAATGCAAACACTGCTGCTACTCAGAGCAGAAATGGCACCATTATGCCATTTACTTTCTATGTGGAGTCTCTATTTCTTAAAAACATAGACTGGCTTCTTAATTTTGTAGCTGACAGACAGAACAGTGTGAATTTTGCTGTCTCTCGTATCCTCTGACTGGGTGGTTAGGTAATAGGAGATCCTGTATTCAGAGAATTGTAACAGGAAAAACTCTTTACACTTCAAACTATGCTTCCTGTGATCTGCACCCGTGGCCAATGAAGCCCAAGCAAAAAGTGAAAACATTTCTAAGGTGTGTTAAAAACATCATTTGCATGGTTTCCTGTAGCTCAAACAACAAGCATGGTGCTAATGCCAAGGTCATGGGTTCAACTCCCAGGGTATGCATGAACTGAAGGCATGAAGCATGACTTCAATGCAAATAGTTGCTTTGAGTGAAAGTGTCTCACAAAAGCATAAATATAAAATTGTAACAAAAGTACTTTTTAGTGGTTAAAAACTATCCATTTGACTGCATTCCACTTTGCCTAGTCACAATTACGGTTTCACACCAACCCATGGACCGTTCACATAAAAATGATTGTATTTATCCATGGGACATTTATTTTACAGTCTACAATGAAGACATCCTACAAAGGACAGATCATCCAGATGGAATGGGCCATTCTGTCCCTTCAGTGTCCCACTGCTCGCCTTCTAGATGAAAAGATCACTGAGATTTGACTTTCTGATATGACATGCAACCCACACTGCTACAACATTCACTGTAAACTTCAATTTGTTAACTTTACATGGCTGAAAACTTATGGTCTCAAAACATCTAGTTAAGGTTACTTCGTATATATTCAAATTTTCATAAACTGGCTTCTGAGTAAACTTTTATTGAGCATACTTATATTGAGCACCCATCTAGATTTTTCTGAGGCAATAAGTTTGCCAGATTTTTTCAAGTAACATTCAAAATTAGTGTTGCTGGCAACAGCCAACAGCACAACAAAAACTGAGACACTATAAATTATTTAAAAATTAATTTCTAGTTTGAGAATAGAATAGAATAAAATTAAATAAAAACATAAAATTGAAGAAAATAATTGAATAGAATAATATAGAATAAAATACTATTATTATTACTATTATTATTAAATAATAAATATTACCACCAACAGTAACACTTTTATATATCAGTATTACCATTTTTCCGGTTACAATTCCATTTCACAGATTTTCTCCCTAAATTTAGCATAGGAAATATTACAAAAATAAATGTAGAAAGTCCACAGACTCTGTCTGGCCTGTTTGTAACAACTTGTTCAAAGAGTCACATGTTGACAAAGACAAAAAGCGGATACACATCATGTACTATACTAGTACATGCTGAAGAAACAAACACAGAATTGCAAGTTCCTTGAAACATGGCTTCAATTCATCACAGTAAAGTCCATTGAACCTCCTGAACCCGCAACAGTTCCTCAACCGATAACACATTTCTTCAGTTGTAAGCCAACTTGGATTCATTTCTCTCATAAAAAGTATACACAGAAACTCCCAGCCTTCACCATTTTGAAAATATTACAGGGAGGAATGTGCTGTTCCAGACACCCAAACAGCACACTGTTCCAGCCAAGCTGCATACTTGAGATGAGTGACCTCACGCTGAAGCTCCAGTGCTCTGTGTATGCAAACACATTGCCATGGCAACCGCCAAGTCAGGATGACAGTGGGAACATTGATATCAAAATCCACTCCATTACACACAGCAACTCATTTACCTTGGGCTTGACGCTAGCCGAAGATTGCTAACCTAAAACAACTGTCAGAGGAGATGCTGTTTGCTTGGAACAGATTTTCCTTGTTCTCGTCTCGCTGCAGAGTTGTTAAGTCTACAGATAAAGTTTCCAGTGTTTATGTTGGATAAATGAATAAAACGCTTACTGACATCAACAAAATGAGTTACTGAAGAGAAGCTCTTTCAAGCAGAGGAACAAAGACGTAGCCTGTTGGTAGGGTCACTGTGTATCATCCAATTTCATTTCTGTCTCTGGTGTTTTTGTAAATACCACAATCATTCTGCAATAAGACAAAACCTGATTTCTGCTTGACATTTTATCCATCTGAACATTTTATGCTGTGTTAAAGTGCAAGTAATTTTTTTGCCCGCTTTGAGATATATTGTTGATCGTATCAATGTATATTCTTTTGTTACCTGCACAAGGATATCCCTGTTTATTTGTCAGTTTATTTATTTTTAGGATTTATTGTCATTTTTGCCTTTATTATTATTATTATTATTATTATTATTATAGGACAGATCAGAGCTGACAGGGGCAGGATCGGGAAAGAGAACTGATTTCATGGGGTTTTTAGGAGCACAAAAACCACAAACAAAAGACATCAATTATAATAAACTTTATTAGATAGTTACTAATATTATCTACATCACTGAATACAAAGTGAATGGTGGTCTGCAGGCAGAAAGGGTTTAAAAACAGGGAACCAAACTATCCCCCTCACGCTTAGCAAAATGACTGCCAAACATGAACTACATTTACACTATCTAAAAGACAAGAATGGGGGAAAAAAAAAAAAAAATCATCTGGAAAACAAATGACAATAATCGGCAATCTTATCTTGTCCGCATCAAGACTTTAAAAGAACAGAGCAAAGAAACATGAACATTTGCCTGGTTATCTCATAGACAAGGCACCACACAGCAGTGTCACTATTCCATCCCTGCTTTTCTCGACAAATCATCAACAGGTTAAAAACAGTCCTCAAGAATAAAACAGGCAAAAATTATTTGTAGGATATGGGTGTTCACAGGATTTTAGGGGCCATTACAGAAAGCAGCTATACAACCTCTTATTGATTAATGTATGCTACATAGTTTCACAGTGATGTAATATTTAATTTAATATAAAAAGGACTTCAAATCATGGCTCTCTCTTAATATACCAGTATCATGAGCCAGGCACTTCAGATATTGCAATGTGAACAAGGCGAGGGACTCGTTGAGTGATTAAAAACGCTAGCATAACACACTAGCTGTGGTTGTTTCCATGAATGCTAGCCTCTCAACTCCCCCCTCACAGACACAGACGTCAAAGACTGTTTTTCCAGGCCAGACGGTCAGACTCACAGCTAAAACCAGGCTATTTTTAACCTGACAAGAGCGAGCAGGGGAAGACATCGCCTTCCCTTAAGTGTCATCAACTTGCTAACCTGCTAACCGTGGCCATGGATCCGAAGTTGACTCAGCTACTTTATTATACTGACTGCAATGGGAAGGACAATTGAAAAATGTATAAAAATGTCTATCAACATAAAAACTTGCTGGTTGTTAAAGGTATTGAGAAGGTAATGTGTGTTTTGCATTGCCTGCAAAGAGTCGCTATATGGACCCTAAAGTTAATGATATGATACAAGAAAGCTTAAGGTATGCCAACATCTCATTTATAAAATTAAAAAAAAAAAAAAAAAAGGTAGGAGGATGGAGTAAAAAAAAAACAATTATAAAAAGGAAAAGGCCTTGACAAACAGCTGAAGTTTCACTAAGCCATGATTAGAGAGGAGAAGGGTTCTTGTTGGATTTCCAGTACATGAATGAAACAACAAGAGACAACGCCACACTTGATCCTGAAAGCATCAAGCTTTATACGTCCTCAGTCTGATTTGTAAAAAATATTGTTGGTACCATACCCCAGTGACCGAGAACGGCACCGAAACCAAAACGAAGATGTAATGAAACAGGATTGCCAGAAAGATGATTAATCCCAGAGAGTAACAGAGGCAGACACTATGCCTTGAATGGTTGTAAAGGCACTACTGTCATCATTGGTAGAGCAAGTAGTTCTTAAGGGAAGCAGGTAAGGGCAGTCCATGGATTTCACTCAGTCGCTCTCGTCCCAACGCGACCCGCACTGAGCGCCTACAGAGGTCCATTAACGGCAGAGGTTCAGCTAAGGGAGAGAAAGAGACAGACAGAAATGCATTAGCAATGATCACTCATAAATACAGAGTAAACTTGTGAAGCCAGGTGTAGGCTGTCCTTTCTAGTAAGATCTTGGGGTAAACGCCAAGACAGACTGTACAATGGGGTTGTGCGCTAGACTGGTTGTTTTATATCAGTCAAGTTCTGACATCCTAATTTACACACAAAAATGACATTACACAGCACAAGACCTTGTGCAAATGTTAGGAATGCCCAGCGTCTGTGGCTGGGCGTATGAGGAGCAGACATGAGGACTGATTGTTCTTAAAGGGGTTATGAAAGGGAGAATCAAAATGTTCTTGATTTACACAAGAGGTTTACAAAAAACAAAAACAAACATACAGCAAGTTTCAACACTCAAAACTAACCCCTAGTTTAAAATATGAATGATCCTTTTCTACCCTTATGGAACAGCATGATTTGAAACCTGACGCCACGATTTTCTCTCAACATGCCCTTTAACATGCATCATTGTTGTATGTAGTCCAGGTTGTATGTTCTGAACAATGGATTTGTCTGTCCATCAAACAAGAGGGATAGCTACTGCGCTTGGGTAAAGAAAGACCTTTTTGGGTGCAAACTTTACAAACTAACCTCTATAAAAATCTGAAACTGCAATTCATGATGACCATCACGTCATCAAGTCAGTGACTGAACTATAAACTTCACACTTTTCCTGTTAGCAGCATGAAACCATCTGTTATCTATATTGTGATTATTTTATATACATAAAGCGATCAAAGATCGTTCTCTTTATAATCATTGGAGAAGTTCATTCAAGATCAGCATGAATCTAACGCACTAAAAGTTTAAGAGTTCCACATGTAATGCTCTTATGTTAGCAATTCATATCAGTGGGTGTTTACATTGGAAGAGGCGTGTTTGTTGGGAGATTTCAATGGAGTAGGGCTGCACGATATTGGAAAAAAAAAACTCACATTGTGATATTTTGTTTTTCTGCGATATATATTGCGATACAAAAAAAAAAAAAAAAAAAAAATATTCACACCAGATGACTTGAATAGCTCCATTTGGAAAAATAAAATCAATGATTAGGGTGATTTTGTAGGTGAGTAAATCAGCATAGGAAATAAATTACAAGCATAGATAAATATAATAGAACAAAGATACAAATTAAATAAACAGTGCTTTGTATTTTTAAGGCAAGTCTAACAGTATTCAGGTACAGAAACTGAATAATCAAATGTAAAACACTGCATAGTCTTCACTGTATAAATTAAATTAATAAATCTGTGTTAAAAGCTACAAAAGTGATTTTTCTCTGTGTTTTGTTGTTTGATTACATGACACCGAAAGCAAAAGGGACATTAAACTGCTGTTACTGTCATCCTCTTTCTTTCTCAATTGTTTACCTTCACCTCAGACATAAGCAAGTGTTGTTTTGTTTTTTTTTGTTTTTTTTTTTACACAAGGATACTTGCAGAGACATGTATTTTGACAGTTTCGCGCATGTGTCATTTCAGGCACAAATAGTAGCGGAAGTGAATGGAATTCAGTTTTCATGTGCATCTGCGTGGCTCTCATCATGTATACACTGGATGCGAACGGTGCGATGCGACAAAATAAAAATAGAACCCATTATAATCAGTGATGCTGTGTGACTGACTACACTGGATGCAGCGCGACATGACAAATCCCCGCCAGTAAACTGATGATGCCTCGTTCTATTTAAGACCTACTGACACTAAATTAAAATGATCTGCAACGGTTGCGTTGTCGCGTCCAGTGTAGACAGACTTTGGGGTTCACGTCGCGCCTAAACGCGTGGAAAACGCCAGCCGCGCCGCTTTCTCCTTCTTTCCAAAGCGCTTTCCTGGCGTCTGCCGTTGCCAAGTATCCATGACCTGCGCTCTCCTCGACGACGCGGAAGTTTTGACAAAGGATAAATGGATTTCCAGCACTGAAAAACGCTTTCAGTAGCTCTGCTTCTAAATTTATTTAAAAATGGATATCTCTGTACAGCTCTCGCATCTGGTGTAGACGCGGTGTCTGTGTGTGAGCAAAGAAAACGATCAGTATAAATATAACGATCAGTATAGGCCTACTAAACGTCGCACATCCTGCGATGTGACTAATCGCAAATGACCACATCGCGATATCGATGCTGAAATGATATATCGTGCAGCCCTACAATGGAGCATTCAAATAAGCTAAATTCAGGCTAGAAAATGACTAAATTATTACGGTTTAATTTTTTTTAGCCATACTAAGATCACAAGTGCACCTCAGGATGCATTCTAAAATAACTTTAATAAAATCCATTTCATGATCCCTTTAAAGGAAGAGTTCACCCAAAAATTAAAATTAATTTACTCACCCCCAAGCCATCCTAGGTGTATATGACTTTCTTCTTTCAGACGAACACAATCTGAGTTGTTTTAAAACTTATCCTGGCTCTTCCAAGCTCGGTAATGCTGGTGGATAGTGGCTATTATTTTGAAGCTCCAAAAATTGCATATCTCCATCATAAAACTAACCCATACGCCTCCGGGGGGTTAACACACGTCTTCTGAAGCAGATCAATTGGTTTTTGGAACAAAAATATTTATATTTTTAAAATTATAAACTCAAATCCCTGACTTCCGGCAACGGCCATATGCGCGTTCGCGAGAGTCGAGTTCCGGCTTCTTGGCTGACCTCTGACTGATCAATCTGCTTCAGAAGACATGTGTTAACCCACGGAGGCATATGGGTTAGTTTTACGATGGAGATATGCGATTTTTGGAGCTTCAAAATAATAGCCACTATCCACCAGCATTACCAAGCATGGAAGAGCCAGGATAAATTTTAAAACAACTCCGACTGTGTTCGTCTGAAAGAAGAAAGTCATATACACCTAGGATGGCTTGGGGGTGAGTAAATTATGGGGTAATTTTCATTTTTGGGTGAACTGTTCCTTTAAGAGCAGGTGTGTGGTACTATAACGTTACGATATGGTTTTTGCTGTGGGTGTTTTAGCTCGTTTTCTAAGAGTTCACAGGGCCAAATTCTCTTCAAAGTTTAAGAAATATTCATTATGTATGATATGTATGACCCTTAGGTCACAAAACCGACAAAAGCAATTCATCAGCTAATGCTGAGTGAATAAAGACTGCCGATTTTGCTTTAACAATTACCAAGAGAAGAAACTGTGTCCAAAAAAATCATAGTGTGCACCTGGCTTAAAGTATTACAAGTTTCCCCACAGGTCCCCTTTAGTCCAGCCATATAACAACCTCAAGTACTTCAGACTTCAGAATGGTTTCCACACAGCACCACCTGCTCGGATGTTGAGATTACTTCATAAAACGCACACTTTAGCAAACAAGACACTGGGGAAACCGAAGAGAGTGATGTAAGGGATAAATAACAGTACAATTATACCTCTGTTGACCGCGAGCATGACGAGGAATGCATTAAAGGCACTGACACAAGACAGATACAAAAGGAAGCCAAGGCCTTGGAGTCAGAAGCTGAATAATACTCTGGCTACTCTCTCACACATAGAAGGGATGAGAATTCTCCAAAAATGGGAACACCTGTGTCCTGAACTCATGCATTAAGGCTGCAGCAATGCTTCCCAAAGTCAGACCTTCATTAAATGTTGCTAAAAATGGCATCCTCAGGAAAGACATTTAAGAGTCATTCCATCACCTGACGGCATGCAAAACATCAAGGTGATAAAACACGTATTTCATTGGACAGGGCATCATTAGTGGCCCGGAGACTGTTTCCACTGAGAGTAAGGTGGGTTACAGCTGTCCAGACATGACTAAGTCTGGCCCTCACCTGCATCCTTTCATTATATGACCACAGAGTGATAACATCACAAGAATGTCCTCCAAAACTGACTCATTACAGCATGCTGGGTTGAGGAAATGAATCAGATTCAAAGAAACTACATGCAGAAACAGCAGAAATTTTTATGTAACCTTTAGAATGTGCAATTGGAGGGAAGAGGTTTTATGCTAACATGACCGAGTAATATTGAAAACCCTTAACTTTTTCTACTCCCAAGAAATTAAACTGGGTTTGACAACTATATATGTGTGTCAAAGCTTTTCCTGTGCAAGTAAAATATTACGTAAATAATTGGCTTTGACTTCATTACATTTAAAGAGAATTAATATTGTCTAGAACAATTTACATCAAATTCATCTGCATCAAATATACATTGTAAATATTGTCTCTAAAAGCAAATTCAAAGATTCAATATCACCATAAAATCCATAGAACGCTACAAAATAATTGTAACAATTTAAAACCCTTAAAGTTTTGTTATTTCTTACTGGTTGTCACAGGAATAAAATTAATTATGATTAACATAACATTATGAAAATGTGTTAGCAAGTGAGAAAATAAATTTAAATGAACACTTACATTTACTCACACTATCAAATCCTAAAACAGAAAATGTGTTTTAATCATTGAGAAGACTGGTAGAAAAGAGTTGTGAAATTATCGGCGGAATAACCACTTCTGTCAATCAGGCATAGTTCTCTCACCATCTCAAATAACCGGCCTGGCCTATCACTACTTTCCTGTTAAACAAAAGCCCAGTTTTGCTTCTATATAATAATGGATGAAATGACTTTTAAAATATTTATTTCAGCAAGAAAGTCTGTTTAAATGTTCCACAGGCAGTGGAATCTAAACAAGGCGTAATAAGGAAAGAGCAAAGCAAAGCATTCGGTTTAATATTACCTTCCAGCACGTGTCAATAAACAAGAAATAAATTATTATTATTATTATTATTATTATTATTATTATTATTATTATTAAATGTAGTAGTAGTAGTGGAAATTTAATATATTATTGTAATTTATACAATATATTCACATTAAAAGAAATCTATTACTATTATTAAAAATACACTAAGTAGCAAATGAAAAATTTATTAGTAGTAGAAGAGATATATATATATATATATATATATAGGGCTGCAGCTAACGATTATTGTAATTCTCGACTAATCTATCGATTATTTTTCAATTAATCTATTTATTTTCTGATCGGTTGATGAATTCTTTAGTTAAACTATCAATAATTAATAACAGTATAAATCTTTTAATATTTTATTCAAACGTCTCAATTAATACTTTACAAAAAATAAATAAAGAAAGGAGGAAAGAAAGAAAATTACAGGGCAGTGATACAATACAATCAATAGAAATGCACATTATAGCTGCATTCACAATTACTGTCTGGGACTGACAGCAGTTGCTTACAGGTGAGAGACTTGAAATGTTTTATTTATTCAGCAGATTAAAACATCTGTTTGAATACATATCTGTATGAATGAACAGCTGAAGTCACAACCGCATTCAGGACACTAGAGCGACAGAATCAAAAATGGCGTCATAACACCGGGAAGTTTTATCAGTTGACAGCCCGTTTTTAAATAAATGAGGCTTATCCTATCCATCACACAGTTAAACAACTGACAATGACTTTAAATGCTTTGTTAGCAAGTGCAGAGAGCGCGTTTGGTGCGCGCGTCTCAGAGCTCGCGCAATCGCGCCCACTGCACTGACGCCAGCTCCAGTGGATCTTAAGATGAACGCGAATCATTTCTGTCTCTGTCTCTGTAGGTGAATTAAACCCGTCATGATTATATAGGCAACTCGATATTCCGTGGTGTCCCGTTCATTAAGCGCAGCTTTGAATGCGGTTGTGAATCCTGACAATGAAAAGGCGTCAGTTCGGCTATATACATGCGGTTCTGACGGTCGTATAATAATAGAATGCTCTATGAACGCTCTATGAAGTGATGTTGCAATACTAGCCTTTACCTTCTGCTCTAGAGTCTTGTTTGTGTTAAACATGGCAGAAAAACAGTCTTAAGCAGGGATAACTGCAGACTCGCACAATGGGCGTGGCTAAAGGTGCGACGCGTAGACGCATTCCATGCTAATCGACGTATTTTTATAATCGACGTAATCGATGGCGTCGACGAATCGCTGCAGCCCTAGATATATATGTAGAGAGCTGCAACAAATGATTATTTTGATAATCGATTAATCTATTATCAGAATGATTAATCGTTGGTTATTTCACTGATTAATCAGTAGACATTGATTATTCAGCTTTTCCAATTAGTTAAAATGTTGAGTTATGCATATTCTAACAAATATATAACGGTAATCACTTCAGCTTTTGAAAGTCATTATGTAATTACAATTATACAATTAATTTATGCAAATATATATTTGGCACACAAAATAGATGACCGACAGAGAAACTCTCTCATTCACCATGTAATTAGCTATATGAAAAAGTAACTGAATGACATCATTCTGCCTAATATCTCCTTTTGTAAGTCATATGGATAAGAAACAAAATAAAAAGGTAAGTGATAAGACGTTTTATTTTTGGATAAACTTTTATTCACAAAATAATTTCTCTTAAAATACCTTATAGAGTTGTGATAATCAAAACAGTCCTGAGCTAGATCAAGCTTTGATCTTTGTAAACCAAACTATCAATTTAATGAAATAATATTTTTTATAAATAATAAATTTATCATTAGCTAGCTCCACACTGAAAAGCTGCTTTATAACAGAAAATCAAGTTGTAATTCTAACTGAAAATCGACACTGACTCTGGTTTTTCCATGTTTAATACAGTAAAGCTGTTTGATTTAAGGCTATTGCATAAAGTACTATATAAATAAACGTGATGTGACTGGACTTTACTGCAGAGCTCGTGCAAACATCCACATCGCTGTAACCAGATGCGTTTTTAATTGCTGCTTTTCACACCGCTGTCAGTTTTTGTTGCGTTTATTTCGTTATTGAGAGGAAAGCGTGCAGCATATATTTACATATTCATCCAAACGCCCCTCAACAGCTTCAGGTTCGTTCGGCCACGCTTGCTCTGAAGCGCTGTATGTTCTTCTCTTGAATTGCATCCAGGAAGGCTGAATTACAGTCTTGCGCTAAACTGGTCAAACTGCAGTATTGCCGGCTCTTACATTAGGTCATATGAGATCAAACGACTACTCGACAAAAATTTGTCGACAATTTTTTTTATTGTCGACGTTTTCGATAATGTCGACTAATCGTTGCAGCCCTAAAAGAAAAAAATAAAATAAAATAGAATAAAAAAATAAAATTTATATTATAAATAAATGTGTGTGTGTATATATATTTAAATTAGGACTGTCAATCGATTAAAATATTTAAAATCACATGAATGTCATGAGTTAACTCGTGATTAATTGCAACTTAATCGCACATTTCTTTTTGTTCTAAATGTACCTCAAATTAATACTTTAAGTTTTTAATACTCTAATCAACATGGGCATGGACAAATATGGATGCTTTATGCAAATGTATGTTTATTGAAACAGTCAACAGAGCATGAAGACTTGACATGTTTCAAAGGCCATCGATGTTTTTCAAAGAACTTGTTCATGTCTATTAGACACATGAAAAAAGAAATACCAGGTTCCCATTACTTCTCTTTCTTTGCACTGAGCAATTTACTTACACAAACCTGTTTACATTTTTGCACGACAGGGCAGCTCTTCTTCTGAAAATGCAAAATGTACATTTATTATTTATCATTACATTTGTTTGCCTCTCTGTGCCCACATACTGTATTTTGATGCAGCTAAATTCTCAATAAAACTGTTTTCATTGATATATTTTACTGTTTCTGTTGTCAGACAACAGAATGAATATGAAATCGTGACTGAAACGCGACCGAGTAAGACTACATAAAAAGCTCTCCCTTCCAAGATGTTAATCTGCACAAAAATCCTGATAATCGTGCCGTCGTCTGATGAAATCAAATACACATAAGATGAAGACAATAGCTGTGCTGTGATTTCGGCTATACTTGCATGCATGGGCGACATTTGACTCAAGTCGGCAAAAAAAAAAAAAAAAAAAAAGCAAAAAAAGAACTTTTTTCCGAATGTATGCATCAAAGCAATGCGCTACCATATTGCAACGCATTGTGTCAATACAGCGCAGTGAAGAATAACTTTAAGAGGTTGCCTGCATTTACTAAACTGTGGAGCTTTGACTCTTGCTGCTGATTTGAATGGCAATGCTTCCAGTCATATCAGCTGATGGCCCTTCATCTTGAAGCACAAATGAGCGCGCAGCGCGCTGATTTTCTGATGTTCAAGTTTTCAGTGTCTTTTTCCCGTGTCACTTGACATGCGTCCGTTTTGAATCACTGTGGTGAGACACGAGGGGGAAAAAAAACGATCAGTAGTCATTTCTGAACTTTCTATCGTCCGTTACTGGAAACAAAATTACTGCTTCCCGATCTCAATAAAGTTTACACACACTTTTAGTCTGTGAACTGGATCTCGCTCAAGACGCGCGCTGTCTGTGGAAATTTGGCCAGGACCGGTTCCAGAATTAAATTTTTGTCCCATCCATTGCTTATCACTGATATTTCTATGTTCTATGATTTCTATGATTCACGAGCCGAGCGTGCAAAACTCCGGCGCTTTCAGCTGTGAGTGAATTCTGAAAAACGACGTTTCTGATTGGCCATTGAGTTGAAGAAATCAACAGATGTGTCTTTGATTGGATACATTGCTCAACGCTGCAAAAACACGTTGGATAGTTTTCCAGATCTTTTCATTGTGTTTGCTTTCATTTGAGGGTAATTAGCGCGGTCTAGTACCCCGTACAACCAGGCCTAGGCTGATATCAGAGATTCCATGACTGACGATATCAGGGGGGCAACTGCGTTAATCGCATGTTAATAAAATTAGTGCCGTTAAAATAAATTTGCGTTAACGCGTTATTAACACGTTAACTTTGACAGGCCTAATATTATATATAAAATCTATCTCCTTTTATTGTTATTATTAAAAAAAATACACAGAGTAGCAAATGGAGAAGCTACAAAATAATATTAATAATAAAATATTTCCGTTACATGCCCTCAAACTCTAGCAGAAAAATATAAATTGATATACAAGTGTTACAATTGTGTTATATAAGCAGATATTTCCCTGTAATAATTAACGCAACAATTTTTAAATTGATTTAAATCAGCAAGAAAGTCTATTTAAAATGTTCCACAGGCAACAGTGGAATCTGATCGATAGGTAATAAGGAAAGAGCAGAGCAAAGTGGCCAGTTTAATAATTAGCTTGCAGGACGTGTGCAAGATAATGAATGATGTCATGGTCTTTATCAGGCAAATGGAGCTGGTTTCACATCATTAATAGATGAGAAAACAAAGCCTCCCAAAGACACACTAGCTCCAGCCACTTTCAATGTTTAACAAACGACAGCGCCAATCTTATTCAAGAGACGACTGGAGGAGCCATGCAGAAACAGACACAGATAACAGAAAGGACGATACTTACGATCAAGTCCATTGATGTACCGGATTCGGATTTCACAGTGTCCCCACACAGCACTCACTACAGGGTATAGCTTCTTTCCTTTGAGTCCTCTGAAAGCAACCCCTAAATACTGTCCATCGACAATAAAACTTAAAGTCCCCTCATCCATGTCCAGGACCACCAAAAACGAGTCTGGGACGATAAAGGTCTCATCAGGCTCAAGAAAAGCTGGATAGGTCCTACTGGGCTGGTTCTTGCCATCGTGATAGAGTTTGTTACGTCCCAGGTCCCAGCCCCAAGACTCGCTATTGTTTCCTACAAGTGCAGTGTATCCTACAGAATGCAGCGGGGCTTCACCCATCGCCACCCCAACAACTGCATGGGTGCCCCGCTGGCGCATGGCCCAGCTGATCTCCCACACATGTAGTCCCCGCGTGTATCCCACTCGGCCCCGAATAGCATCTGTGCTCTGCGCTACAGGGTGCCGGTGAAATATGAGTTTATTGTCCTCTTTAACAAAGATGTTTAACGACCGGTCGTCGTTGTTCCACGAGTGCTGAACTTGGACTTCCTGTGAGGCTGATGGCATGTCTAACAACATATCCAGGCGGGAGGGCTTGGTGTAGTCCAGGGCCTGCAGCTCTAGCTTGAGAGGCCGAAACGCCGGGTCCCGCATGTCCACAGTCTTTATGCCTCCTGGAACCTTCTGCCCCATGCTCTGGGTGGTCTTATTAACAACGTACTCCCCCTCTTGTCACAAAACGAAGCAAATAACAGAGAAAGAAGGCAGTCAGGGTCCACTCCTTCACCTATGTCCCTCCGCCAATAAGGAGGCTAAGGTTGCCGGGGTTTTTTTATGCCAGTGGTTGCTGGGAAACCAGGTCAAAGCAGCTGCTGGTTAAGCTCACCTGGGAAGATTAAAGGGAGATAAAAACGAGAGGCACACAGTTAAATGACTGGAATAAATCAATGTTTTAACTGTTACCTTGTCCCATAACAGTGTTAATAATAATAAAACAACAACAAGATTGTTATCATCAAATATTACTATTAATAAATATAAGAAATACTTTTAATTGATTAAAATTATATTATATAGTTTAATAATATATATACACACACATATATATATATATATATACATATATACATACATACATATATATATATATATATATATATATATATATATATATATATATATATATATATAAAAATGATGGTCACTTAATACAATTTAATATATAATTTCTATAATATGCACATTAAAGAAATTATCAATACTATTAGTTTAATTCATACTATATATTATAATTCATTTAACATTCATCACATTTGAGATGAGTAAAGTTATTATAAATGATAAAGCTGCAATTCATATAATTAATTTTTGCTGCTTTCATTTAGATTTTATTCATACATTTTATTTATTTAAATAAAATGTATGAATAAAATCTAAATGAAAGCAGCAAAAATTAATTTAACAAAAAATTATTATAAATTATAAAGCTGCAAAATAATTCATTGTTAAATTAATTTTTGCTGCTTTCATTTAGATTTTATTCATACATTTTATTTAAATAAATAAAATGTATGAATAAAATCTAAATGAAAGCAGCAAAAATTAATTTAACAATGAATTATTTTGCAGCTTTATAATTTATAATAATTTTATTCATACATACAGTACACACACATATACATATGTTATATATATACACATGAATAAAATTATTATAAATGATACAGAACGCAGCAAAAGGAGAAACTGTAAAGATTATTATATGCCCTTCATAATCTCGGCTATATACTTGATTCTGTAATAAAACAATCATGAACTAAGGTTACACATTTTGTAAGATTTAAGAGAGAAAACACCCCGATTATCTTGATTCTGGCCACGCTTAAGAACACAAAAATCAATCCACACTCCTCTACAAACTCAAACAACAGTGGACTGTTAATGGCACAAGCAACTGTATTATTCTGTCAGTTGCATACTCAATGCCTCACTTATGTGTGTTACAATACGGTTTATTGGTCCAAGGCCCTTTTCAGAGTCCCATTACATCACATGACAAGGCAGAGGAGAAATAAATCTCTAGCTTTACCACAACCAACCCTCTCCTGTTGACTGCTTCACACAATGCCCTTTAAAAATAGGAAATAAGGGAGGGAAAAAGACAGGCCATTTCCCTTTTTTAAGCTTGTCTAGTCTGAAGATAATAGGAAGAGCAATAAAAAGTCTGTCTTCAAGAATATGGAGCCAAAATGTTTTCAGCAAAAACTACAAATTCGGACCAGCAATATTCCACCAGACAGGGTCAGTGGCAAAAGGGGCTACTAGGAGGAAAAAAATAATTAAATTTCATTAGACATGCTTAGAGACTAGACATACCAGTGCAGTGTGTGAAATCCCCACCCGATGTCCTGGTTTCTAACGCAATTCCTGCCCTCCTAAATTACATCACATTTAAATCTGATATTCAACAATTAGAACAGTCTGCTACAAACAACTGCAAAAAAAAAAATAAAAACCTTCGTAAATTTTTTTGGACATGTCAAAAGTCATGTTGTTCCCGTACAGTTCATAAAACTGCTAATCGAAAACAGCGTTTCATAATGAGCTGCTGAAGGGCCCCAAGGGTAATTGAATTGTAGACAAGAGTTCATTGAGGAGCATCTTAGCCCTTTCTCTGATACAAGTAAACAACCTTTTAAATGGGTCACGCCTCTCCGCCACTGACCTACCCAAGGCAGAGGAACACCAAGAAGTGGGTGGCAAGTTTGTGAATGCCAAACAATACAGTCTTCAATGGCTGTCCAACCTTTAGAAAGTAGGAAACATGTTAATTTGCACACTCTTTATGCAAGGAGCAATTAAGCTCCGTGGCAAAGCACCAACACACACAGACAACAGCCTTTTACAGATCTGTTAGAACCCGATGACCATTTTAAATATCACCACATTATTGCATGATATTCAAGGGTGAGGTGATGTCATCCAGCAGGATTGTCTCCACTCTTTGCAGTTTTGACTGAGACTGCCTGGCATGTAATATGGAGGTGACACCCTGACTGTTTTAGTTTTTTCTTATTTTTAGTGTTTAAGAACAGGGGCTTTGCAGGTGGTTTGCCCCCTCTGTGGAGAGCTGATTGAAATGCAGATGAGGGTTCTGGAGGATTTGTTGAGCCTGGGGAACAGTGCTGGCTTTTGTCTTGACCACATTTAATACTTATGCAAAACTGGGCTTCCCTAGACCGTTTCTGCTTTCTGTAAAACCTGTGATCTGCCGAAATCCCAACCTTGCACCTACTTGAATGCAAATCTGTAATTCTAACTTAAAATTTCCCTGTGTGCCACTCATAACTTTCTAGGGTTGGGTATCGTTTGAATTTGATCAAATCCAATTCTGCTTATCAATTCCGTTTCTTATCGATTGCCAGTTTAGATTCCAATGTGGTTATTATAATAAATAATAATAATAATAATAATAATAATAATAATAATAATGATGATGAAGTCAAGCATTTAGATAGCAAACATTTATTCTGTCTCTTTCCAAAACATTTAATCGCTGCTGAATACCATGAACAAAAATCAGCCAGCTACATAAAAACGGGACTCAATTAAGAGCTGTTTGTGCGCAAAATAGAGCTGCACGATTCTGGATAAATTGAGACTTTTTTTTTTTTTTTTTAATTCTGAAGAAAAGAAAATATTAGACAAACACAAACTCATGGCATTTTTGAATGGAATGATTCAATGACTCACTCAAGATTTACTTGTTTCATTACTGGATGAATCTGTTTTTGAACGAATCTCTTGAATGAATGATTCAAATACTTTTTTTTTTTTTTTTTTAAACAGCCCCTTTTCACCACCTTAAAAAAAAAAAAAAGAAAAAAAAAAAAAAGATGCACACACAGGAATTGAAATTTTCATTTTACAGTATCCGATTCTGGAATTGGAATTTCGATTTTTATAGAGTTGGGAATTTTTGATTCCCAACCCTATAACCTACCTCTGTCAAATAATAATAAAAAATAAAAATGGAAGTGCATCACACTTTTGCTCTTTTTGTTATGTAAAGCAGTCTGGCCTACAAGTAGCTGCACAAACGTCTACCATGGTTAAAAATAAATTAAATAAATATTAAATAAAATGTAAAAACTAAATTACTTGCTATACTATATATAGCAAAATGTGACACTTACAAGGCCAATGTCTTTGCTAAAAGTACAGGATGTATTTTCAAGATGAGGGATGCCACTCTGAAACAGGGACATTATCTTCAACAGGTTTTAATCATGAAACTGAGGCATCTGGCAGGCAGCTGTGAGTGAGGGGCATAGCAGGACCGAGACAGATGACGACAAATCATGGTGTCAACTCAAATGTCACACAGATGCTCTATTCAGACAGTGGGCAGACGGGGTGAAAAATGGCAGACAAACAGCACTTTAACACTGCTTGATTAAAGAAATCATGCAAAGACTACTTACCTGAGAGATGAACTAAACCCTAGAATATTCAAAATAAAATATTGCTCACTCACTGTAAAGGAGACCAAAAGCTGCATCTGAAGGGGCATATATGCCCCGCCATGAAAAGGGCATAAACACAGAAGTTACAACTGCAGAAATGTTACAAAATGGTTTTAAATATCAAACAATATTGGAGCGGAGACAGAGGGTTGCCCATTGTTCATGACATACAAGAAGCTGTTGTGCTCATTGGGACCCAGGTTCGATTTGGGTCGTGTCCCGAACCCAGTATCCCACCCTCTCTCGCCCTCCACTTTCCTGTCAACTTTCTTTTTTAAAAAGCAGCAATACCACCATTTATATTTCAATTAATATAATAAAGCCAATAAAAGAACATTTTTTAAATAAGATTAAAAATTAAAATCAATTTATTGGCTTTTTAATAATATTTAGACTTACAGCATTTTTTTCCACAAAACTGAGGCAATAGCCTCTAAGCAGCCTTAACTCAGCTGTGAAATTAAAATAAAATAAATAACAATAACCTTCTACACCAATTGTGGGCTAAATTGAATATTAGCTAATGGAGCAAAATTCTTTTTTTAATGCTTGGGGGTTAAACTGCTGACACATGATGTTCATACTCACACAAGCTCTCTAAATGGCTTTATCTCTGCTTTTTAGAAAAACAGGTTTGCAACGGCATTAAACGTGAATACACCAACACAAAGCATGAGCAACAGTGAGAATAAGTTTGAGGATAAGCACATAAGGCCCGATTTGTATTGAAAGAGATAAGGGCGTCTTTATATTGACACTCCCTTCATGAACTTGGACTCACCCTGGATTAAAGCAATCATATTGTTCAGTTGTCTAATAGTTATGAGAGAACAGGAGCTCTCTAAGCCAGCACTTGCCCACTAGACAAGTTCAACAGCTCTAGGCAGAGCCATAGCAGGTGCCGTCATGACAGTGCAGAACCGTTTCATGCTCTAACAGAAAATGGCAACACCCCTGCACAAATATATACAATACTGCAATCTAATAGGAAGCTTCTGAACATTGCTAAATCGCACAAACACACACTTCTGTAGTCAAAACAGGCATATGTGCAGTAGGGTTGTTCCGATTCCGATACTAGTATCGGAAATTCCACCGATACCACAAAAAATTCTGGCATCGGTATCAGCGAGTACTTGAACCCATGTACCGATCCGATACCATTTTCTTAAACAAGACCTATAGTTATGCACGCTAGCTTTGCTTAACGCTGCAAATCGGAAATCAATTCTTCTTCGCTGCTCAGAATGCAAACACAAGAAGTTGTGCTGTGTTGGCACAAGCTACCACTATTTAGAGCAGCGAAGAAGAAATACAAACGTGCTAGCACATTGCCAGTAAGTCACTCGCATGTGACTAAATCTTCACCCTGGGCAACTAAATGATGTCTAATATTAGCCACTGTCTAATAAATGCTCAGATTTTATTGACCAGTGTGCGAGTTTGAGGCTCAGTATAAGTTTAGCACATATTTTCACTCACTCTCCATCAAGCGATCTGTGCTATTTTTCAGTTCATCTGAATGGACGTGCAGTGCACCTGTATTTGACGTACCGTAAGCTCTAGTTTGAAGCGCACGACTTGCCGTCGCTTTGCTTTTTTCTCACACGCAAAGAGAGAGAGAGAGAGAGCGAGAGAGAGAGTGTCTTACATGTAGTGCGTCAATTCTGCATGGTATATATGTAAACGATATTCTTTGTTGTATTTTCCTGTCAAAATAACGGAGTTCCTTTGGAATTCTTCAGCTTTTAAGAACTGCCGGGTTCTCTGGTAGTAGGCGGAGCTAATGCGCAAACGACACTCTCTTTGGCTGGCGCTCACCTATTATCGTCCCTGTTTTGATCTCAGCAAATCAGTTCGATCAAACGCAGACAACATGATTAATATTCATGAATCCAGTGAATCGATAATCCTTAATATTGTTCTTAGTAGAATTCATAGTATGATTATTATCTTATCAGTATTATTGATAGTTTTTTTTCCCCCGTTTTTACAGAAACACTGAATGACCAAAAAAGCACCACCACCAGTCCTAAGTTCAGTTAAAATTACTAATATGCCTTCATACATGGTTACCAAGTTTTAATTCTAATTGCTAAAGTTCTCTCATAAAATAATACTTGATTATCATAATATTTATAATGCTTGACTGACTGATGTTAAGAGTGTACTTTTAGACATTTAAAAAGATGCCATTTTCCAAACATATTTTTGTTTACTCACCAGACTATCTATCTATGATGAAGCACACCATAAAATAATTGTATCAATTCATACAGGGCTAGTAGTACGTACAGCTGTATAACCAGATACACACCCAGGTATCGGATCAGTACTCTGTATCGGCCGATACCCTGTAGGTATCGGAATCGGGAAGGGAAAAAGGGTATCGGAACATCTCTAATGTGGAGACCAAAATTTGGTGATGCAGTTTCTGCCATGATGGTAGGGGAAGCCTGGTGTTTTTGACAGCCCTGTGTTCCCCACCTAAAAACCAAGTCTATATTTTGGAAATGAGTCACATCAATTCAGAAAGACTGAGTATTATATGACAACATAAATATGGCTCAGTACGTTTAGATTTTTAGAAGAACACAGCAAACTTAAAGGGGCAGTTCACATATTTACTCACCCTCATGTTGCTCCAAACCTGTATGACTTTCTTCTGCAGAACACAAATTACATACATACCATACATACATACAAGTGTGAGTCAAAGTGGTCCAGTGTTGTTTTGGTCCATTTCATTGGCTGGACAGAAACATTTTTGTGTTCCACAGTAGGGCTGAAACGATTAGTCGACATTATCGACAATAAATTGTCGACAAATATTTTTGTCGTCGAGTATTCGTTTGATCTCATATGACCTAATGCAAGAGCCTGCAATACTGCGGTTTGACCAGTGTGGCGCAAGACTGTAATTCAGCTCTCCTGGATGCAATTCAAGAGAAGACGACGCAGCGCTTCAGAGCAAATTCAGCTGAACCTGAGCGGCGTTTGGATGAATATGTAAATATTGCGCGCTTTCCTCTCAGTAACAAAATAAACAACTAAAACTGACAGCAGTGTGAAAGCAGCAGTTAAAAATGCATCTGATTACAATGATGTGGATGTTTGCATGAGCTCTGCAGTTCAGTACTCCAGTAAAGTCCGGTCACATGTTTATTTATATAATACTTTATGCTATAGATAGCCTTAATTCAAGCAGCTTTACGGTATTAAACATGAAAAACCAGAGTCAGCGTCGCTTTCAGTTAGAATTACAACTTGATTTTCTGTTATAAAGCGCCTCTCCAGGGTGGAGCTAGCTAATGATAAAATATTTTTAGTAGTAGGAAAAAAAAATAAATAAATTCATTAACGTGATAGTTTGGTTTACAGAGATCAAAGCTTGATCTTGCTCAGGACTGTTTTGGTTATCATAACCCTATAAGGTATTTTAAGACGTTGTGAAAAAACAATTTTCCAAAGCGTCTTATCCCTTACCTTTATTTTGTTTCTTATCCATATGACTTACAAAAGGAGATGTTAGGCAGAATGATGTGTCATTCAGTTACTTTTTCATGTAGCTAATTAAATGGTGAGAGAGTGTCTCTGTCTGTCATCTCATTTTGTGTGCCAAATACATCTATTTGTATAACGAATTGGTAACGCTTTACAATAATTAAAAAATAAATAAATATTAAAAAAACAACTTGTGATTTTTATAAATGCATTAGTAAATGCTGAAATTAACATTAAGATTAATAAATGCTGTAGAAGTATTGTTCATTCTTAGTTCATGTTAACTAATGAACCTTATTGTAAAGTGTTACCAGTTAATTGTAATTACATAATATGCTTTTCTAAAGCTGAAGTGACCTTTATGTTAGAATATGTATAACTTAATATTTTAACTAATTGCAAAAGCTGAATAATCAAAGTCTACTGATTAATCAGTGAAATAACTGATGATTAGTCGATTAATCGTTCTAATAATCGTTAGATTAATCGATTATCAAAATAATCGTTTGTTGCAGACCTATTCCACAGAGGAACATCAGTCACAAAGTTTGGATACATACTAAAGTGTGCCCATCGAACTGGATAAACTCATATTACAGGTAAAAGGTGATGCAGGACAGGTTGATGTAAAAAGCAACTTGACTTTATGCAAGTATGGGGAAATACTGCATATGAAACAGAGCCAGGAAGTGAGAAGAAACTAACCACATATGAAAATTAAAAATTCACTACATGATCTGCCAAATATCACTTCCTCAGACATACTCATCATGAGCAGACATGAATGGCTGCTGATATCCCAATACATGAAACACTCACCCTCAACTGCACGAGTTATCAGATATGAAACTATACTTCAACTAAGCAGAACTAATAATAGATTTTGTGCAGCTCAGCATTCCTTAGTTTACAGTAACGGCTGTATGTCAAGATCTGCTGTATTGTTAACCTAATAAAAGTTATTTTACCAAATTAGTGAAGTTACGTAAGCAAATTAAATGCTCAGTGTAACAAAGCCAATAGAACAACAGATCATACAGTTCACAAAGAACCCCAATGATCTCCATTTATCAGACAGAACTGGGAGCTTTAGGTTTGAACAACAAAATAGCAAAGTTATTCAAACATCCTTACCTATGAATAAAGTGAAAATTTTGCCAAATAAACTTTTCTGATCAAACAATCATTCTGATATTCATTCAGAAGCATGAGATAAATCTAGCCTATGCCAACTCAACAGTACAAACTGAAGGACTTCAAGTTCACACTAAGACAATAATTTGTTCAGTTGAACCAAACCTGTGATTCTCACCACACAGAAAGAGTCCAGAGGGATGCTATAGGAAACCTGGGCTACTAAAAGACAGACATCAGTGAAGTTTATGCAACAAACATCAGGGCAGCTGCAGTGACACAGACAGACTTGTGTAACTTTAGGCTTAATCTCAGCAAACACAGCAATCGATTCACCTCTGAGGATATCAGGTCAAACCAAAACCTTGCATAGGTGTCTATAAGTCCACTGACAGCATTGTCTGAAAGAAAAGTGATAACGTTCTGTTACTTTGTGACTGATATTGCAGTATACTTCAAGAACAGGGAAAAATGACTAAGCTTTTGATCACAAATGCAACTTTGAGCATAAGAGACTTATGCTAAGATAACACAAAAACATTCAATCTAACTGATCCTTGAACTTTTGAATAGTAGTGTATATTTTAGAGAAAACAGAGACAAAAGCATCTTGGCAATTGACTTCCAGGTATAATTAAAAAAAAAAAAAAGTTTTACAGTCAAAAACCATAACATTCAGTTACTTTTAGAAAAACTGAGTTCTTCCTAAAAACCATGTGCTTTAAAAGAAACAATACACTAACCTGAAGAACCTTTAACATATCAAAGAACTTTTTATCCTACAAAAGAACCATACAACAATACAAGAACATTACATAAACACACAACAATGATTCCTGATAAGATAAGTGCCTATGAACCACAGAAGAACCTTTAGTTTTAATGATTTCACCTCTTAACACTTACATAGCCAGGCCATTCCATGTTAATGTTAGCCCAACCCAGACGAGCAGTCTTAGTGAATGGGATGGAGAGCAAATCAGAGTTTAATATCACAACATCTGCACTGCTGTAATCCAGGTCAGTTCAGTAGGATGTCCTCTACAGCAGAGAATCAGATGTTTGTAGGCCTGTATAACAGGTAACTCATCTGTGTCCAGTCAGGAGCATGTAGTACAGACAGAGTTAACTCTCTACTGAGACCATAAAATCAGTCCTACTGTTCTTGCAAAAACAAAGGCAAGATTAATCTGCCTTGAATACATCAATCACAGTAATCTGACATTAAACAGATCAAACACAGAGCTGATGTCTCTGCGGGTCGTCTCAAAACCAATTGACGAGAAACCCCTTACAAGGTTACCATGAACCACAGTTTCCACCAAAATACTTGCTCAAGTTTGAGTTGCAACAATAAAACTGTGGTAACATATTTATAAAAGTGACAAATATGACAAAAGAAAACAATGACAAAGACTTCTGTATCTTTAAATATACAACGTGAGATTTTATTGTTGAACTTGTTTAAAAAAAAAAAAAAAAAAAAAAGTTAAAAAGTTTTTTTAGATTTAGAGAAAAACTGACCAGTTAGTTATTTAGTTTGTTATTTATCTTCTCCGCCAATGAAGATAGTTCAGAAGAAACCAAAGCACTAAGCTTTGCTTATTAACAAGCAACACAGATCAAAGTCCGGTCTGGACTATCGTTTGACTGGAGCGGGCACAGATTTCCCCTCAAAGCGTCCTGCAGTCTCTCCGCGGTTTGAAGTTTCCAGCCCCCGGTGAACGAAACCAGCCAGGAGAGATCTGGAGCGACTGAAAACAGCAATGCTGATTTTCAAAGGCCCACTCCCTGCTGCAGGTAAATACACGTGATTCCACTTAATTTACAAAAGAACAAACTTAAACCTTAAAAAAAGACATAAGTAAATAAAATCCCCCTCTCCCCTTCAGGTAGATTACACAAACTCCAGTGTTTACCATTTAATTATAAGCACTCTTAGAACACCAAACAGATTATTAGAAAAACGGGCCTAATTGTATATACAGTTAGTATACAAATCATAAATAGACGATGATGTTTATCTTCATTTAGCATGCAAGCATAGATAGCTTAACACAAATGCCTCCAAACCAAATGCGAGGTCTTTAAAACCTTAAACCGAAAGTAAAGCCTCTCCAGCACTGTCTGGACCAAACATCTTTACTGTCGTGGAGCACAACTAGAAACGGCTACAAGCACAATTATCATGTAAATACACCAAACTAATTAATGCATTGAGCTTCGCTAGTCAGCAGTAATGCGACTAACGTTACCTGGCCTTTCGCAGAGAGGTTAAATGTAACCAACGAATAAAATAATCAGAAACACAAACCTCCTGATGCTGCCCAACTTAACTAGGGTTGGAAACTATTAAATGTACGTTAGGTCCACGAGACAGATCTGTTGGTTTAAAAATCCATTTAGACTAATTACAAACGCAGGAAGTAGTTGTTTAGTGCATATTAATTTATTATTTACACTGAGACGCGATAGGAAACGTGCCACAATCTAGCGCGTTTATATCGCATTCCCCGTGTTGTAACTTCGGCTTGTTAAATGAGCACATCGACTGGATGTGTGCATTCGAACAGCTTGGGAAAACGCGAGTGTGTGCATGTGAACACACAGCAAAGACAAAAGACAGGCAAATGTGTTAAACCGTAATTATTTCAGACCGCAACTGATACATACCGGAAAATAAACCATAGGCGAAGGAGTGGAGCGAGTATGATCCTTTCAGTCGGTATTCACGTGCAAATCCATAACTATAAGTCCTCTCTGTCTTTTTAGCATAGGCTTGTATGGGGTGAAATGATGGCTGCTAACAGCGACAGAAACATCTCTCCAGTCACGTGGTCAAATAGCTCCCAGCTGCTGCTGAACGTCCCTCCCAATTGAGCGGAGTTGTTGTTTAGCTCATTTCCCCTGATAAACCCTGCTAATTGTGGACTACATAATGATCGCACAATCACTGTCTATGTGCATGCCAGTTATAGCTACATTTAAGGGCTAGAACTTTTTCATTTTTATTTTAATTTACCGTATTTGTAGTCGCAATAGTTAACAAAGCAAACTGAATTGTTTCAAGTGAATTGAATATGGACGATATGGGTCCATATTCAGATATCTTAATAGGAAAAAAGTCAGAAATGGGCAAAAATGCCCCGTATATTTAAAATATTGATATGCCCTGTAGCAAGTACTTCTGTTTATTAATTATCTCAAATTTGATATATATGATATTTCATAATATTTTTATTTTAGGGCTTTATAAGTAAGGATTTTTTTATTTTAAGTAATATCTTGTACGTAAATATAGATATTTTTAGATTGCAGTTTGATTAATTATTTAGATATAATGGTATGCAAGGTGACAGTTTATTTAAATTAATTAAATCATTTGACAAATGGATGCTACACTGGTTGCTTCATATAGTTAGAGGAAATATTCTTTGTTTTGTTTACTGACCATCTCAAATTTGATATGTTTCATAATATTCTGTTTTATTTTTTATTTTAAATTTATATTTAGTTGTTTTCATAGTGTAAGACAAGTTCATGATATTAATTTAAATCTTGTGTATAAATATAGATAATTTAAGTTTCTTGTTGATTAGATTTTTTTAGGTAGCTGTTTGATTATTTTAATTATACGATAATATCATTTTTTATTTAAATTTACTTTTAAAAAATATTTTATTTAAATTACTTTAATCACTTTAAATTACTCACTTAATTACTTGAATCATTTGACATAAGTGGATGTTACACTATATGCTTTGTATAGTTATGTAAAAAGAAAAAGTTGTTTTCCAGAGGTAGATATTGCCCTTTAATAAATAGTTATTTTCTTACATCTTATTTAATTTCTCTTAATATTTCTGACATTGTTGTTAGAGGTGTTTTGCTAGTCTGTCTCTTGCTTAAAGGCCACATCCACCATTGAGGGGGACACATCCTCCAATATTCAGAGCAGTGAATGATTGATATTGCTTTTCAATGAGCCCTAATCCTGAATACCACTGCTACCTTTCACTTGAGAAAAAGCAAACACATTAATCTTGGCTCTTTCTCTTATGCTCGGAAAGCCACACTGTCCATATTAAACTATACAAATGTCACAAAAAGTCAGACTCGGACGCTAGTGGAAAAAGTTACCGTGTACTTTCTGAGGATTATCCTGTCAGCTGTAGAAAGGGATTACACATACAGTTAAAATAATCCTGAATACTTGGTCACAGTAATGTCTGCACTTTCATATTCACTTTCAGACAGACTGCACTCCGACCTAGATGTTGTTGCACCCTTTTGTGTGATGACTGCATTTCCATGCTTGAAGACAATGATTCATGTGGCTCCTCTCTATATGACTCAACAGACAATGAGGCATCTTGGCAACCCAAACTGTCTGGAGACACAGTAATAACTCCTTCATAGACCTTACACAATGTATCACTCCTCCTGAGCCCATCTCTGTGGTTGCTAGTGTCTCTCGAACCATTCTGTTGTAGGGTGGAGTAGATGTTTTCCCGTTGATGTAAACTTCAGTGACAACAAAGAGGTGAGTAGCGATGGTAGAAACCAACAGCAAGTTATATTAAACTAGCTAAGAATCACATTCTTGCCTTAATCATAGTATTACCACTGAGGGACATGTGAAGTATTTTACTGTCCCCTTGTGTTCACACTGATTACTCACAAATCCAAAGCTTCTTTGACATGCCTAGAACAATAACACAACAGAAAGGCATATTATTTACCAACAAAATCCCAGATCTTTCTAATCCTTTTGTTTCCTAATAGTTTTATTGGCTTTTCTGGCAGTAGTTTACATTGGCTTTGCTTCTCAGTAGTTTAATGAAAGGTTTTCAACCTTCTTAGTACCAGGGTCTCAGTATGAAAAGGTTAGATTTCCTCAGAAACACTTATAATTTAATTTTTTAATTAAAAATATTAAAGGAATAGTTAACCCAAAATTTTAAATTTTCTTATCCTCAGGCCATCAAATAGTTTGTTTCTTCATCAGAATAGATTTGGAGAAATTTAGCATTACATCACTTGCTCACCAATGAGTCCTCTGCAGTGAATGGGTGCCGTCAGAATGAGAGTCCAAACAGCTGATAAAAACATCACAATAATCCACAAGTAATCCACACAACTCCTGTCCATTAATTAATGTCTTGAAAAGTGAAAAGCTGCATGTTTGTAAGGAGCAAATCTATCAAGGCATTTTTTTCACGTCTGATTCAGGAGAGAAATATGCACACAAGTGAACACAGTTCAAAATAGTTCTAATTTTGAAGTGAGAGGACAAGAGGGGATGGATTTTTTACTGGATGAAGCTATAATGGACTATGGGCTGATGTTTTACTGTTAAAATGCCCTAATGATGGATTTGTGCCTTACAAACTTGCAGCTTTTTGCTTCACATTATGTTAATTGATGGACTGTAGTCATGTGAATTACTTGTGGATTATTGTGATGTTTTTATCAGCTGTTTGGACTCTAATTCTGACGGCACCCATTCACTGCAGAAGATCCATTGGTGAGCAAGTGATGTCATGCTAAATTTCTCCAAATGTGTTCAGATTAAGAAACAAACTCATCTACAACTTGGATGGCCTGAAGGTGAGGAAATTTTCAGCAAATTTTCAATTTTGGGTGAACTATTCCTTTAACCAACATTAGATAACAGATATAGATCTAAAGTTAGACACTCTAAATTACAAATGTATTTAAAATTTAGGTTTATTATGTGTTTTTATTTTGTATATCTACTTTATGGACCCCATGGGGTACATTCAGGGATGCCTGGTTTACAACTCAGTGTTTAGTTGTTTTAGATTAGCCACAGTTCTTTATGCCAAACCAAGTGTGTTTCAGTAAGGCTGAATAATGGCAAGCATGCCAAAGTTGCACAATACCACTGACTGTTTTTGTTTAGCCAGACAACCACTGCTACCTTTCACTTGAGAAAAAGCAAACACATTCATCTTGGCTCTTTCTCTCATGCTCGGAAAGCCACACTGTCCATATTAAACTATTTAAATGTCACAAAAAGTCAGACTCAGATGCTAGTGGAAAAAGTTACTGTGTACTTTCTAAGAATTATGCTGTCAGCTGTAGAAAGGGATTACACAGTTACAGTTAAAATATTTAGGAAATTATTGCTTTTAAAAGAGCCAAACAAGAGTTAAAATGGTTATACATGATATACTGAATCCTTCCCAAAACTATTGTTACATAACAGTTTCTCTCGTATCCAAAAAAGCACATCTTTTAACACCAGCTCTATTGTATTCATACCATTGCAGTCTGGTTCCCTTTTCCACCAGCAGCAACAAACAAGTGCTTGATTCTGAGTGACTCACCTGCTATGTTTCCTCACCAGAGCTCCAAACATCTCTGCACAAGCGCCTCATTCTTTTCAGGAACTGGAATTGAGTTGCAGGAATGTGAGCATGAGTAGCGTGTCATAAGAAAAAGGAGCTAATCCCACTGTCACACAACACTCTGACACATTCGCTCTCTCTGTGCACTGAGTCATTCTTACAGCAGGCTGGGTAAACTTTCTCCAGCACAGATGCTGTTTATTTCATATGGAGGCCATGCTGTGAAATTAAGGACTGGCATACTCGTGAACGGATATTTCGCTTTGTTGGCACAGCAGAAGTATACTGTAAAACAGCCTGATAGTTTATTTTCAGACTCGAGAGATTTGGTTTGGATTGAAATATTTGCTTGTGTAGTTTTATATCTTTGTGCTGGTTATTGCATACGTTGGCACTTATTGTCTTTACAAAAGAATGTTCTTATGTAAGAGCTCAACTTAAACTGTGAATTTGGCATTTAACATGTGCACGTTTTTGCATTCAAGTGAATATGGGCTTCATTGTTTTCCTTTATCCTAATAAGCAGTCCAGGCCTCATTTTCCAGGCTGATTACTACTAGAGGCTTTGACATTCAAAGCAGTTTTGGAAGGTGAATGGAGGTGATGTGGAAGAAAGGAAAAGTTGTTATATTTAATTTTGTTGGGATTTGTCAAAATCAATTGTTTTATGATTGTCATTATGAACGAACTCTTGAGCTACAGAATAGTATTGGCTTGAGAATAAGGGAAAGACAGTCCTTTCCTGCCACCTTGTGTTTAGAGTTGCATGGCAAAACTGCAGGAAGCCTTCAAATATATTCTTAAATGTCCTGAGAATATATGAAGGTCAAAGCTAAAGCGCAGAGAATAAATGGGTTTTTAGGTAACAGATTTGCAATGCTAAAATTCATATAATGTGCAAATATTTCATGAAATCAATTTATTTTCATTTAATAATTTCATTATTAATTAGATCATTTTAGTTTAATAAATGCTGTGAAATTATTATTATAATTTCCATCATATTTTGGAACCATTTCCATAAGATTCCTAAAAAAAAAAAAAAATGCTAAAGGATTCCAATAAGAAAATTGTTCTAATTAGAATTTCTATCATAATTTGGAACCATTCCAATGAGATTCTTATAGGACTTTAGATTGCTAAGTTTTATTTTTATTTATTTATTTTTTTAATGGGATCCAGTGGTGTCCTATTTAAATCATTCTCTTTTGTGCATATTTAATAAATTATTATATGCCTTTGAATTAAAATATGAACATGATTTTCTTGGTATATAGTTTGTGCCAAAACCTGGTGATCATGTTCATGAAGCATGATTTAGGATTGATCAAAAAATCACATTGTGCTTCTATGGAAACAAGAATATCTTGAATTTGCTTATTTGATATATAGCACAATCTTAAATATTTATTTTTTTCTGTCATATGATTTCTTTGTTTTAAATGGTTCAAAATCATAAATCTTTCTGTTCATTTCCAAGTTTGAATTAGATTTTAAGTCACTTTTCACTTTTGGAACTGAGATTTCTTTGCTATTTGTTTTTATACGTAGTCATTTGCTGATCGGATTTCTGCGTGAGCATTTTTCAGGAACAGTTTTCAGCATTTGACATATGTAATTTCCTTAAATGCTAACTGCTCTTATTTGTCAGTCATCCTTTATGATCAGATGAAAGGTTGTGTGGTTTTGAAGGTTATACAGCTCATTTTACACTTCTGGCTGAGAGAGAGAGTCCTGAATTAAATTACCCAGCACTCAGCTGTCTCTCAGTGAAATTCACATTTTCCTGTGCAGTGTTAGCACAATATGCTGAAGATGCTGATTACTGCCGGTGAGCATGCAGACACTGCTGTGAGCGGGCAGCTTACATCTTCTCTTTTTCGCCAACCTTTTAAAACCTGTAATTTCAAGGTAATCAATACACAGTCCCACCAGGCAACCCGCAAATCACTCCCCCTCTATAGCAGAGCATGTGTGGCTGACAGCGGGTTTGACAGCCAACAGTAAACTATCAACCCCAGACCCAGAGAAGATAACGCATAGTAAAAACCATTTTGTCATTTATATTGTATTGCAGTTAGAGATTCCTTTCTTCAGATGTTCAGATGTTCTTTTTTCAGAAGGAGTGTTTGAATGCATAACATGATGAAACAAATTTTTAAAAAATTATTCTGCCTTGTTTATTAAACCCAAAAATATGAAGGGATATTCATTCATATTAACGCTGCAAATATTTTTGAAATCTATTGCTTGTTTTCTAGTAAAATGTAACTAAGAAGTGAATTTATCTTGAATTAAACATTTTTTAGCTGTTTTTCTTGTTTTAAGCATAAACTTAGCTAAATTTTAATAGATTTATGCTTAAAAAGAATTCAAATTCTAATAATTTTATAATCTAATTAGATATATCCTCAGAAAACAATCACTGAATACAATTTTACTCTATTTAAATCATTATTTTTTTCCCCCAATTTAAAAGTAAATTTATCTTGATAATACATTTTCTGAAAAATATCTGGAATTAAAAAGTTCATATATAAATTTCTTGTTTTAAGCATAAACCTCACTAAATGTTCTTAGATTTATGCTTACAAAAAAATTAATAAAAATTGTACAATTTAATTTAACTAAAGACATCACCTTATATAACTGTTTAATTTAAATGCTTAATTTAGTTTGCCTAATTTAAAATAAAGGTAAATTTATCTTGATAGTACATTTTCTGAGATTACATTTTGTATTAAAAAGAATGTGTTTTAGTTGTTGTTAGATTTATGCTTACAAAATGTTTTTTATTACTTTTCAAATTCAATTTAACTAAAGACATCACCTTACATAATTTTGCTCAATTTAAATGCTTAATTTAGTTTGCCTAATTTAAAACAAAGGTACATTTATCTTGACAGTACATTTTCTGAGAATACATTTTGAATCAAAAAGAATGTTTTTTAGAATTGTTTCATAAACCTCACTAAATGTTGTTAGATTTATACTTACATTTTTTTTTTTTTTACATTTAAAATTAAATTATTCTAAAGACCTTTACATAATTTGTAACTGAATGCTCAATTTAAACGCTTAATTTAGTTTGCCTAATTTAAAATAAAGGTAAATTTGTTTTGATATTATGATGAGAATATATTTGGAATTAAAAAATAATATTTTTTAGTTGTTTCTCTTGTTTTAAACATAAACACACAAAATTTTGTTCGATTGTAACAAAATGCTTAAAAATTTAAATTGTATTAAATTATTAAAATTACATTTAAATAAAGATACCACTGTCAGGATTGGACCTGTTTTGTCATGTGTTTCAGTTCCTATTTTTCCTTATTTGGTCTTGTTCCTGTCCTCGTCTAGTTTGATTAGTTAATTCCCTGCACCTGCATTTAAGTAATTATCCTGTGTATTTAAGTCCTGTCTGTGTATTTCTCCCCGTTGGGTCTACTTGTTGGATATTGTGTGTTCCAAGCTGTTTCCATTGTGGCTTATCCCCTGTGTTTCCTGGATTAAAGACTATTGTTTGTACTCCTCGTCTCTCTCTCGTTCTTCCCAGCGCAGGTCGTGACAACCACCTTATACAATTTTGCGAAATTTATGTTTAATTTAATTGCCTAATTTAAAATAAAAATAAATTTTTAACTGAAAAACAAAGACATAAAATACAGACCAATAAAAAAAAAATTATGCTTTTTTTGCTGTTAAAAGACCCATATGGTTCAGCAAGGACAAAGTTCTTCCGTAATATTCAGAGTCTGTGCTGCTGCTGCACTGTGAAGGTAATTACTGGTGATGGAAGTGCTCGCCCAGAGCAGATACCTCAGCTTTAGGCTAAAACCAGAACATCAGTACAGCACTGCAGCTGAGAGAGAAAGCGTGTGAGTGTGCATGCATATAGGGCTAATGGTATGTTGGGTGTAAATCATAGCAGTACTGGTTGCGGGCATGTGCGCTCTGGGATGTGTGCTGCAGTAGAGGCATCCCCCTCAGCTCAGATCGTAGCTCATTTGTCATATTGCCTGCAGGACTTGAATGCTGCATTGCTGCTGCGAAAGAAAGAGGCAATCAGCTTTTCTCCATGGTTGGGGGTGGAGGAGTACAGGAAGGCCCAGGGCAGCATGCTTTGAGCAGTCTCCTTGCTTTAAAATGTGCAGTGGACACAGAATTGGTGGCAATCGTGTGAAGGTCACTGGCGAGTACAAAATGCTTTGATGCAATTGCATCATTTCTTACAATGCATTAGATGTAGATGCATTCTTGCATCTCTTGTTCTTTCCTTTTCGTACTTATTTTTGCTTGCTTCCTTTTTAGCTTCTTTCTTCCATCCTTCTTTATTGTTTTCATGCTATTTTCATCTTTCCCATGATAAAGAATTTTTTTAAAAAAAGTGCTTATTTCCTATGCCTAATTTCTTTCTTTTCATCTCTTATCCTCATATCAGCAGATAGAAGGCTGATTTTAAGTGTGTCTTTAGTGCCGCTGCCAGTAAGGATTAGTTTAAGAGCAGCTCTGTGGATACAGTCCCAGGTGCAAGTGTGCTGATCAATTCAGCTTTGGTGTTTTCTCTCTACAGCAGCTGGAGCAGGTGCCAACGGTGCGGTACATACACAGTCCTGTTACAAAAAAAAACACGTCTCTGCAATGTATGACGAAAAACAATGAACAGGTTTTCGTCCTCTGTTTAAATATAAAAATAGCAATGTTTAAATCTTCATGAGATGTGTTGGGGAAAATGGACTTTATTAGGTATTTGCAATTCAAAAGCATTTATGTTTTTCCCAAAAGGCATGAAATGGTTACTAAATTTTTAAAATGCATATTCATAACACATATCTGTGACCTTCACTGTTGAAATAATTCTACTGGTAAAAATGGCCTTAAAAGGTTCAAATCACAAAGTGCACAATTAAATTAAATCGACTATGAATCATAATTTTGACTACAGCCTGAGTATTAAAGTACATTTTTGCATTTTCAGATTAAAAACTAACTAGGTTCATTACGGCACGTAAACACACACACACACATATAAACAAAAAAAAAAAAAGAAAATGTTTCTGGCTTTTCATGCACTAGAAGCCAAACAGACAAAAGCTTTCATGAGTATAGATGAGTATGGTCTTTTTATTTAAGGGAATTCAATAATTAAAAGTGGTTTAAGTGAATAAAGAAAAATAAATAAAAATGGAATAAGAACTTCTAGGTCTATTTTTAGTTGTGGAGTATTCAAATTGAACTGTTTGCAAATAATATTTGATTCTAAATTCATTTCATTATGGATATTCTATCTTTTCACTTTTATTTTTCCTCTGTTACAACTTTTTTTGTAGTGTGTTGCAGCCATCAAAATCAAAAATTGTGTATTTACAGAATATAATTATGTTAGCCAGTGAAAAAAATAGAAAACTATTCTTTGAAATTTTGTGCATTACAGGTCAAAGAGAATTAACAAATCACAGAGTAGTTTTTATTGCATTTTACAAAATGTCCCAACTCTTCTGGAAATGGGGTTGTAAATCACAAAAATGATAGCATATTTTCAATTCAAAACAGAGAAATAAAGAAATTAGAGAAATAAAGGTCAGTTTGCATCTCTAGATACTACTGTCAGTTCTTTAACATTTCTATCGTAAAACTGTTGTTAAATATTAAATCTCTGTTTAGCTACATCTTACCTTACACCTTACACTTTCACAGTTAAAACTGTAGCATCATGCTGATTTTTTACTGACCATCTCAATCATTTTGACATTGACGAGTGCTGTTAGACCGCTGAGGCAAACCAGCCTAAAAATGTAACTTTTAAAACTTTTTGTCATCCTTACAACAAGCAGAGTGCTGAGAAATGTAGTGCAGCATAGCAAAATCAGAAATATCAAATATTAGGGGGTCAATTTGGTCATTTCGAAGTACCTTGAGGGGGGGTACTTCATCTATGGCCTGAATGTCTATGGTGGTTATGGCTCTAGTGCAATATCCAAACAGGATAAATGATGTGAAGATATATTAATCAAAGCAAAGTTAAAAGGTGCCCATTGTTCATAGTGATATGAAGCATTAATCATATTTATAATACATAAATTGGCATTAGCAGCTCCCTGTACTCCTTTAATGAGCTACCTGACTGCGCTCAGGATAATCACTGTATCAGTTTGCCATTACTGCATTAAATTGTCTTTTTGTTATACTCTCAGCCAATGAACTGAGCAGTATAAAGCCAAAATTTAGCTTTATATGTACAGTGTGTACATGTCCGACAAACGTTCAGTCTACATATGGCTGGTTTTGCATACAGATTAGATTGCTGATAGAATTCCTCATATTTATACAAATTCAAATGTGTTAATATGGATGGGATGTGTATGGAGAATTGAAACAGCACTTATTATTATACTTATATTATTAAAAAACATCTATCAAATGTTTGTTAATGAAAGATCTGTATGAAATTCATCAGCCCTAACCTGATAATTATTTAAAAATAAGACAAGATAGAATTAATAAATAAGCTAATTTATCATTTTATTTAAAAGTAAAATGTAATATTTAATTAAAATGTGTTTTCAAAATACATATCTATATGAATGTTAACACTGTCAGTACTAGAATACTTTGAGAAATACTGAAAAAGCCCCTTGGAAATATGACTAGCACATTTAATTTAGAAATTCAAATGTAGCCTACTTACTGTAGCACATTTATGCAAATACATTCTCTGCAGGTCATTTCGGGCAATACCGTACTGTCCCTTTAAGCATTGTACTGCAAAATGTTCTCCCTTGATATGTTCCGCAAAGCAGCAGAACTGTCCTGAGCTTCCTTGCTGGGGAAAGACAGATTTTCTAAAGGAGCGATTCTTTGCTGCGTGCCCTTGAAATCTTTTGAATCCCTCATTTTATGAACATATATTATTTTCATGACATAACGGCCTTTACTGTGGATTACACATTATTAGAATGGCATTATGTTTGCATATGACCTGCTCTGTGATTGTGACAAGGTTCGTCTGTGCAAAGCTGCATCAGCTCAGACCCCTGGAGCACCGGCCCCTCCAAATGCTCTTACCATCTCACGCAGCTCTTCAAGATTAATGATGCCAATCGCTCACAATAATTTTTTTAACTTGAACAGAAAGAATGTTACTTGCAAGACAATTTTTCTCCCCTATATTGGCAAATCCAAATTTATACTAACTGTGGATTACTTTTAGGAGACACATACATTAATATAAGTACTATTTTACTTACTAGAAAATTAATATTCCAGCTAATGACAAAGAAAGAAAAAGAGAGAGGGTTTTTTTCTTAATTTTTTCAGTCTAATTTCACAGAATGTTTTAAATGAATTTTTTAATATCTTTTTCCCAGTGTAATTTCACCGAAATAAATGTTTTTGATTTATTTTGATTTATATTTTTCAATTTCATCCAATTTCAGTCTAATTTCACAGGAAGGAATATTTTTAATGAATTAATGTTTTATTTTAATGTAAATTTAAATGTATTCATTTTATTCTCATTTCAAAAGAAGTAATGTTTTTCATTTAATTTATCTATTAATTGGGTAAAGTTTTATGTTATTCTTTTCAGTCTAATTTCGCAGGAATAAATCTTTTTATTTTATTTTTATTTATATTTTTCGTTCTTGTTTATTTTCTTGAATCTAATTTCACAGAATGTTTTTAATTTAATTTTTAATATCTTTTTTTTCCAGTGTAATTTCACAGAAATAAATGTTTTTGATTTATTTTCATTTATATTTTTCAGTTTCATCTTTTTCAGACTAATTTAACAGGAAGGAATATTTTTAATGATTTTTTTTATTTATTATTAAATGTATAAATTTTATTCTAGTTTTAAAAGAAGTAATGTTTTTTTTTTTATTTAATTTATGTATTAATTGGGTAAAAATTCTATGTTATTGTTTTCAGTATAATTTTCAGGAATAAATAATTTTATTCTTTTCTTCTTTTTATTTAATTTTTGTTTATATTTTTCATTTTTCTTTATTTTCTTCAGTCTAATTTCACATGTAATCTATTTTTTTATTTTTATTATTTATTTACTTATTTATTTATTCAGTTTAATTTCACTATTTTCATATAACTTGCACTTATCCCCAACAGAAGCTAAGTATTGTTCTTATGGTTTATATTCTGGATGACCGTTTGATGATCATCCTTGAATATAATCTAGGCCTATTGAATCTCTCTGAACTTCTACTCCACTGCTGTCCTGTAGAGGGAGTGTTGTGTGTTGTGTGACTCTTAACATTTGAGTGGTTGCACAAGATGGTATGTGATGCTGTTCTCCTTAGTTCAGCAACTATGCAGTAATCACAGACATTCATGCATCTCATTGAATAACTGGCATATATATTGCATAAATGCGTACATCAATAACCTGCATTGTAGACATGTGTTACACTCCCTCCCCATATATATGTATACTGTATCTTTACTGACTGTACAGAAAGTGCTGAAATGCAATTAACCAAGAAAAGCTGCTGCTGAGGCTGAATTAGCTAATGACTCTCTGCAAGCAGCGACTCAAATACAGCGATATGTTTGTCTTCATTTAGCTCTCTTGTGTTTAATACAGCTCATGTGTCAGTCTAATTCGGGCATGTAATATCAACTTTAAAAATCAATGTACTGCCAGATATCATGAGAGGTTTTAAATGACCCATGACTGCTTTTATCATCGAGACAACAACATCGAGAAAACACAAAAAAATGAGAGGAATGCGGAATATTTTTGCCGTCAAAATGAATAGCCCTCTTGACCCTGTACCTCAAAAGTTATTCGAACATTCCAAAATCATGACTTGTTCAAATCAGGGATGGAAATGACTCAAGCTTTGACAGCTCATGGGGTCAAATGTAATTTTGTGGCATAAAGCAGCCGTATACTTAAGTTTAGCCCATGCGGGGGAGGCCGATCCGTCATTAGGCCATTAATCAAATGTGCCGACGACTGCAGGCAGCCATTCTTCACCGCACACATGACTCTGACACCACAACAATCCACTCCAGCCGTCCACCTCCTCAAATTAACATGCTGCCGTTATGTTTTCTCTAGGTCAGCATCTCTCTGGACATTGAGATAGGGCACATGTTTCAGACATCTTTGTCGCAGACCCTCAGGCGATCACTGACTAGCCTTAGACTGCTTTACGGAGTTAATGAACATGGATTTTGACTACAGAAAGATTCTTTATTGGCTTTATGGTTCCATGAAGAACATTTAACATCCATGGAATCTTTCCAATGCAAAAAAGGGTTCTTTATAGTGGAAAAATGTTCTTCAGATCATTAAAAAGTTTTTCACATTCTTAAGGCATCTTCTATGGCAGGGGTGTCAAACTCAGGGCCGCAGCCCTGCAGAGCTTTGTTCCAACACACAAACCATGTAGTTTTCAAATAAGCCTAAAGGACTGCTGGATCAGGTGTGTTTAATTAGGGTTGCATCTAAACTCTGCAGGGCTCCGGCCCTCCAGGAACTGAGTTTGACACCCCTGTTCTATGGCATCACTTCCATTTGGAACCTTTTGTTAGGAGTTTCTAAGATGATAAATTTCACTTTAGCTCTAATTTGCCTACTATATTTTTTCAGCTTGTTCATGTAAGCTGTGTGAAGGAGTTGAGTGGTTAGCATGCTAGTTTTGCTGCAGTCGTAGGCCTAGGGAGAGATCTGGCCTGCTTCAAAAAAATGAGGTCAGCTCAGAGGTACAGGCTCGTTGAATTCCTGCTCTCTGTCAATTAGTTAATCCATTCAGCTGGTAGTGAGAGTTAGGGATGGGATGAATGAGAGAAGGAGAGGTGAAGGGGTGCTCTGATGGGGCTGCAGCTAAACTCTTCTGGATGACAGCTGGCTCTGTCAGATCAGAGTGGGAGCTGTAGCTGTAGATAAATGGGTTTTCGGTTAGAGTTAGCACTTCCAGTCTGAGATCTGAAGATTAACCTTGGTGATCTAGAGAATAAATGTGTTGTGTCTGTTTATGCTTCTGTTAGTATTTCTGTAAGTATTCCAAGCCAAATTTGCGTTTATTTGTAGTAACAGTCTTATGACTGCCCAGAAATCCAAAGAACACAAACTATATGTGTTTCTTCAACTGTAGGCACTTTTTGCTCTATGCACAGTTAAGAAATTAAATTAAAAACACGCTTTTCACACTCTGACTAGTTTATGAAATTTGTCTACTAACAACATAAACAACATTCTGAAATGGAACTGATAGTGGTGGAATAAACATTAAGGATAAAATGGCTGACTCCTTTTTTTATTAATACATTTATTTATTAATGGATGTATTAAATTGATCAAACATGTCAGTAAAGATGTTTTCATTGTTTGAAAAAAATTCTATTTCAAATAAATGTTGAACTTTTGAACTTTAAATGTATCATTGTTTCCACAAAAAAAAGAATTAGAAATAAATATTAAGCAGCTCAATTCTTTTCAACATTGATAATAATAAGAAATGTTTATTAAACAGCAAATCAGCATATTAGAATAATTTCTGAAGGATCATGTGACAATGAAGACTCGAGTCAGTAAGCTGAAAATACAGCTTTGCCATCACAGGGATAAATTACAATTTAAAGCATATTAAAGTAGAAAAAAGTTCTTGTAAATTCTAATAATATTTCACAATATTACTGTTTTTACAGGCCTTTTGGTGACCTGTACATACATAACTCATTTGCCATGATATCTTAACATAAAAATGACTATGAAAGGGTGTTATTAGTCGAAGTATTTATATTCATAACAAAAGCATTACTTGGCTCTTTAGATACATTTTCTAGATTTGTTTTTTGTGTAAGAGGATGCGTGTTATTTTGCTATGTCCCATGCACTGCTCATTAAATTTGAATGATAGTAGATTATTGTCAAATTATAAAATGTAAAAATTGCGTTCTCATATTAATATTTTGTTAAATAAGAGATTACTCAATTTGAGTGTATTGATCATTTGATAATAAAAACGATATTTTTATTTAATAAAAAAGACGAGTTTTTCCATGTCCCTTGAACAGTTGTCCACCCTGTCGTTTTGGGGAATCCGCCCCTTTAAGAAAAGGCCATCCCCTTTAGTGACATCAGGACAACAGATTTTTTGTCTCTTCAGTGGCGGGAATTTCAACGGCTGAGGTGAATAAGTTGGTGACTTTTCAGTTGACAAATTTTCTTCGTCTGAGTTTGCTTACTTGCTTTGCCAAAGCTTAACATGTCCACCCTGTTGTTGTTCCAAAGTGTCCACCCTGTCGGCCACTTAGACTCGATAGAGTGGACATATACACATGACTGGGTGGACATAGCATTCATTTGTCATGATTTGTGTGTTCTGCATTATGTGTCCACCCCGTCATATGCTGGTCTACCCTGTCATCTTGATATTTTACTATAATATTTTAAATAATAACTCAATCATATCTATATAATCCAGCGTGTTCAGTAGCTAGGTGTGGGGCAATAACAGGCAAACAAAAAACTGCATCCAAATATCACAGTTTTCTCCAAATAAGAAAAAATACATGTGTGAATTGTATGAGTTTCTTTAAAAACACATTGTTTACATAAAATCTTTTATGTATTTATAATTTGAAAGCAAACAAATAACCCTGTTTAGGAAAGGGAAATCATACCATTCAGAAAATATAATTTGCATCTTAATTTTAATATATATATGTCCATGACAGGGTGGACATATCTTATGGTTTATGCTTCGAATAATGGCCCATAATTATCTAAAAAAAAATGTGTGGGAGCTCAGTTAATGTGTTTCTATAGTATTTGAGTGTCTATTATTTATGACATGATATAAAGTGAATGGGAAATTAAAACCAAAAATTTTGAGTATTGTTAGGGCTGAAAGGCACTCTATGGTGATATTGACCCTTTAAACAGTATTTATTGATGAAATAAATGCCGCCTTGGTGAGCATAAGAGACTTCTTTTAAAAACATTAAATATGAGCAGTAGTGTCTTTATGCTACAGTATATACACACCAATATACACACCAGTTACTTTTTTATATTATTTGACAAAATCACAGCTTGATTGGAAATGATGCACTATAAAATGAAGTTTTTTACCATTACTGTTTTCTTCACACATCACATGTATCTTCATGTTTCCTCTCAAGCATACACTTACAGACACTTTTGGTCATCTTGGTAACCAAGTAAACTAATTATCGAGTAAACGTTATTAAGGGCAGAGTTGTTCATTGTGGAAGAAATTGTGATCTGTAATTTTCACACATGAATACCGAGTCAAATATTCAAATGATCAATGTTTATTTCACACTTCGTTTTAATCATCCTGAAGTATCAATGCAGCCAGTGTACACCTGGCTGTGAACAGTTATCGCACGTGGGTGATGAAGCTGCTCCCGTGGGTATTCACGGCCAGCTCTAATCCTAGAGCCGTGCGGAGGCGGAAGGGGACACTCTGACAGCTGACTCAGAGCCTCAGGTGAGGCGAGGAGTAATGTGATCATGCCATGTAAAAGGGCCCTTCACTCATGTTTTATTTATCAATGGAGATGCCATTACCCAAATGCACTGCTCATGAAGGAGATGCTGGTGAAGGCATTTCTATCTGTGTCAAAGTCAGCACAGGATGCTCAGCGGAGAGACGCAGAGCACCAGCAGGACTGAAATGCTGAGAGGTGCATGGGTACAAACTAGTTGTGGCCCAATATGAGTTTATTTATTTATTTATTTATTTATTTTAATGGGTAATCTTGATAGCAGTGTGGCTGAGCCTGGATATAATAGTAATGTATTAAACAATGGTGATTTAGTAATTTTTTTTTTATCAAATATTATCTAGTAATAAGACGTGTTTAAATGAACAAATGATTTACATATGAATTGCTATAATATTACATTAAATATAATATTTATTTACATATATAAATATAAACTTTATATTTTTTTTTATTTAAACAATGATTTTACACAATATGTATTAGGAGAATAATTAAAATGTATTAAGAAATATTTGAAATACAAATGTCAAAATGGCAGCTGTATTTGCTATAATGACCCATAAGAATTAAAACAAATTAAATGGATAAAATATGATTCACATATTATTTTCTGTAGTATTATATTTAATATAAAAAAAATGCCAATCGTTTAAACACTTATTTTACGCAATATAAAATAAAAATATAAAAATGGCCAAATATCAGTTTAAATTAAATTATTAAATTAAATGACATTTTAAATAAGTAATAAATATATTTCTCACTTGCATTGCTGTTCTAGTCTATACTGTACTTCTCTGAACAATCATGAAACTTTGTATTGCAGCACTTCTCATGTTACTGTTTTCTTAGGATAAACTCCTGATGTTGTATTCCTTATTGGTAAGTCGCTTTGGATAAAAGCATCTGCTAATAGAAATGTAAATATATGAATGTATGTCAGTATATCACTTGTCCACAAAAGCATCAGGAAGTGTAATCATCCAGGTTTTGTGTCCTTGATGAGCATCCTTATTTGATGTCACGGATGAGACAGAGGAAAATAAAAACCATAAATCATTTGAACACCTCTGTGAGGATGTTTCATTAATACTTCCCCAAACCCCCCAAAGTATAATTTTGAGATTTTAGGGTCTAAACAATTTGGAGAGCAAACTGGAAAGTGTGCTCACAGCCACGCAGATGTGCTCGATCGCTTTCTGTTCCACTGGGCAAACTCGCAGGTCACCAATCAATACAGTTATGATGACATCTGCCATTTCTACAAAGCTCCCTCACCGGCTCCCAGTATGCGGCAGCCATTTATATGTTATCCAGAGGTCATGATCTTGTGAACTCAGCCCTTACCAGTGCACTCAGGATCATGTATTTCGCGTATTTCAGTAAACGTAACTGGGCTTTCTGCAGTGGCGCTTGTAGTAAAAGCTTTCGGACTCAAACGTCATGCTTTACAGAAAGAGAGCGGGAAAAAATCCACTGCAGGGTTGCAGCTCCAGCTTTGCTGATGCAAAGAGTTGCGATTGATTTACTGTACCTAGCGTGGGCCAACCCCCTCGAAACCCCCTCTGTTAGAAGTTATGGTAATGTCAGATCTCTCAACGTGTAAGTCAGGATTTAGAATGTATGGCGAATGGAACATGAAGCCTCAATCATCCTGATTGTCAAAACGCTTCGTGGTCTGTCCAATATAATGTTGCACACCGCTGGTAATGTATCTCTCTAACTCCCAGACAGTTGACCTCCTGTTTGCAATGGAAGCAACGATACACCTCAAACACCCCCTGATCTGGTTTCTCAAGATCCTGGTTTTGTATTTCTGTACGAACATTTTCTCAAAGTCGTTTTCTTTCATTCAGCATCCATCATTTTTAAACTCACCTGACGAAATCGCCCACGTAGCCTCATTAGGTGGATTTGGGCCACTGTCAGTGGCCAAGATGGATGGTGTCCGCACTACAAGCATAGCACACTTTAATTTCAAAAAGGGTCACCCGTTTAATCCAAAGGAATTGAGGTAGTTTTGACCCCCCCCCTTAACCGCTACATACCCCCCCCTTTTTTTAAGGAATGTCAAGACCAGCTGCTGTGGGGGAAGATGGTGGGGGGGTCGTCATAGTGGGAGTGTAGGGGGGTGGTGATGAGGCGCACACTGACCCTGGAGGTTGCGTTCCCCTTTAAAAGTCACGGCACACTCGGATACGCAAGGCTCATGCAGGAGCTGCTGCGGCAGTGGGAGAACACTGCTGAGCTGTGCAGTTTGTACTGCCAGTGAGCGCACAGAGAGGAGGAGGGGGAGCAAGAGATAGAAAAAGAGAGAGAGCTGGAGAATGAGGCAGGGAGAGAGAGCGAACAATGTCATTCCATTCAGCAGGCAATGCTGCAGTCAACTTTACACCACCGGAGAAGAAGACACGGCCGCTTGTGCATCATCCCTGCAAGACCCGGAGAGGAGCGGAGGCTGAGTGAGTATGTGGAAGTTTGTCTTTCTCTACAGGGATAGAGGACGCATGTTGAACTTTTCACCCATACACGGGGAGTTCAGTTTGTGGGATGTTTCTGTCCGATTGCATAATTATTCACTCACCTTCTCTGAGGTCTTAAAGGACCCGTTTGCATTGACCTACATGATGAGTGATCTTCTGCAGTCAGGCTAGTGATACTTTGATAGTCATCTCCCTAATCAATTCCGGCCGGTCTTAATTACCAACTTAGTACACACAGGTGCATGCAGGATACCAGCCGGCAAGAGCACTTAGCAAAGGAAGAATAGATGCACTAGCTTGAATTAGGATTAGTCCCAGTACAGAACTGATGCCTGCAGACATAAATAAAAGATGTAGGCCAGACCTATTCAGCTTCAGGGTGCTGTACTTTATGCTGTGTTGTCTAGCTTGAAGTACTGAAGCTGCAGTTTGTCATGCATCCAGAATGCCAGGAAGGGAAAGAGTTAAAGAGCTTGCAGCAGATGGGAAAGTGGAAGTAACGTTTTAGGACGGCCTGGGGAGGACAGAGCGTGTGTCAGCTAGCAACTGTCACCGCCATAGACTCCTAAGAGCTCTCAGACAGAAGCTTTTGACAGGATGGTTTAGCCAGGTGCATAAGGGTCTCAGCTTCAAGTGTTTATGAACGTGTGTGTTTCACACTCTCGGATGGACGTTGCAGCACTCTTGCTAACCGTCCCATCCGAGAACGAGAGAGTGACTAAAATAAAGCAGTGGGGGGACTCATAACTCTTTCACTGCAGGTCTTTTTCTGCTTCAGCTCGCTACTCAACTATAGATACTACTTACGTACTTGAACATGCGGCATATTTTGGAGACTTCTTGTTGCATTTCTTGTTGGTTCCAGTTTGACTACCTACATCTATGAGCATCTAAAGTGAACTGGTACTGGAGCGCAACGTTCATGTTTAAGCGCCTAGGGCTTTGAAATGTAATAAAGTTTTGTCATGACACTTCAGCGATTCATGTATGTTGAAAGTTGAAGGCTCATTACCGGCACACGAACCCGGCGATGATGAGTTCAACTCAGGTTACGCACATATCCCATCCATCCCCACTGAACGTTGAAGAACGGCCACGGTTGTGTATATTGCAAGCTATAAGGCAGGATTAGATCTGTATACAGCAGGAATGCGAGGAGCGATATATCACTGTCAGTTCCGCTGCCTGACATCATTAGCAGAAACTGCAGTTTCTCTTGGCGCTCACCAAAGGGGGGTGGGGGGGGAGGTCGCTGCTGCTCAGCCAAAAAGCGTATTGCCGCACTCACCTGATGTTCTTAACACCCATCCTCCCATCTCCTCTTACTCTTCCTCCCCCGTTCTCTCCAGAGATCAGCTTAGAGGTACAGAATGACGTGAACGCACAAACCTTACCGTTTTTTCCCTCCTAAACGGCTACTTTTCCTTCATCGCTGTCACCTTGTGAAAAGTTACAGATTGAGAGGAGGAACGAGAGAGAGAGCGGATACCCTGCAGTGTCCTGCAGCACAGTTCCTGCAGTACTGCCAAGACGTGGCAGCAGCTGCAGCAGCAAGAAAGACAGGCAGCTACACGATCACGTGGACGATGAGAGAAAGAAACAGAGAAAGCAAGTTAACGGAGGGATGTTGCAAGAGTCTATTGCTCTTGTCTAGAGTTTGGCAGCCCGGAGTGTGGATATGCCCTCCTGACAGGATGAGAGAGAGAGAGAGAGAGAGAGAGAGAGAGAGAGAGAAAAGACAGAACAGCTAGATTAGCCTGCTTACTCCACCACCTCCCCCCACCGAACCTATCCCCCCCCAACCCAATGGTGCATTGTCCTGTACTAGTGCTCTAGTTCCGATGATGTAATCAATGCAGCAAGCTTTGATCTTGCTGGAGTAAGGATTCCACGCTTGCCCTCCAACCTCTCATAGTATTGCAAGCATATTTGCACATGATCTTTAGGGATTTCCCTTATTTCAGTGGCATCGGCCAAGCTACTAATCTGCCAACCAATTAGAGTGGCGTTATAGAATGTTTCAGGTTTGTGAGGGGATTTTTCTGATGACTCAAATGAAACGAGGCTCCAGTGCAGCAGAGAGTAGGCCAGTGAGAGCCCTCTTAGCAGCCACTGCAGCATCTGTGTCTAATAGGCATCAGTCAGCTCTGACACACTAAACCAATAGGTACTGTACATGTCAAGGATGGAAAGAACAAAATGGACACCTCAGAGTGGGGCGAAACAATCAGAAGAGGGGTAAATGAGAAGGATGAAGGTGAGCCATAGGACGCTGTGTGCTGATGGAAATGGAAACGCTGGCATTTGTGACTCTGTTCTTTTTATTGGTAAGGTCATCAGGCTTGGACTGCTGCAATCCAGTGAAGTGCAGTCCTAGTACTGTAACATACAGTGGACCAGACTGCAGAGAGAGAGAGAGAGAGAGAGAGAGAGAGAGGGAGAGAGAGGCCACAGTGTTACATTTACTGTGGTGCTGAGCTGTGCTGCTGCACTGCAACTCTGCCTGGTGATGAAGTTTCTCTAGAGCGCTGTGCTCTCTGCGTTGCTGCTCTGGTGCCTCACTTTAATTAAGGGTTTGTGTTTAATTGCTACATAAATCAGTGCTGGCTAATATCTGAGAAATCATATGTGTGAACGCGTATTCCACTAAGGATTCGGGTAAGTGTAAATATTTGTGTAAAGATTCTCTGTGAAAATTTGATTCGATAATTTGATTAAGCTATGCATAATGGTTCGTTTTCTGTAGATTCGTCTAAAAATTGCAAATTTTTAAATATTTAAAATACGTGATCTTTTTAAATCTTTTTTTCAGTCTTAAAACTGAAAAAAGTTTTTAAAAATGCATTATTAATTGAAATTATTATTGTTATTATTATATGCAAATTATTTAAAATACTTATTTTATATTAATATTATTTTAGAATTGTAGGAAAATGTTTTATTTATTTTACTATCTATATTTTATTTGTTTTTGTGAATATTTATATTTTTTTGCACATTTTTTACTTTGCTTAAAAATTAGCTTGAATTCTGTAAGTAGAACAGTACATACCTTTAATTTGAACTTTGGTGCAGTAAGAATTTGCCACCAGGGGGAGCAGTGCAGGGTCCCTTAAAATCTCCCTCAGGGAACAAACGAAACTTACTGCTTGTCAATTACAAAAACAGATCCCCTCTACTGTACATGATTAAAAGTTACTGTATTAAGTTTGTAAGACATTCACTGCAAAAAAACCTAAAGAGTTTTAATAGATTTATTATTTGTACTACAATTATCCTATGCCATTTCAACTGAAATACTTAACCAACAAACAAACAAAAAAAACTATTAAAAAATAGCATAGTAAAATAATACCATTCAAATTTTAATATTATTCTTGTGTACGCTTATGATACTTGGAGCATTAATCCCACTTATGTGAATGGGTTGAAATGCTTGTGCACACAAATAATTGTACATGTGAATGAAATCTAGTTTTAACTCTTTGAACAATACCCATCATGTTACTAAATTGTCTTGACTGGCATAATTGTTTTCTTTCAGCCTGTCTGTACGTAACGCATCCTGTCTGAGTCGCTTATTCATGCGTTGTTGTATTGCGCAGTGACTGTCTGAACATGCTCCTGCCTGTAAAGACAGTACAGTGACCTCTGAGAGAGATCTATCTCTGATTTGTCCTGTCACCTCTGATGCTAAGTCTTCTCTTCTCTCTGCTCCTCCTCCAGTTCTTGCTGCTGAAGCCCTAGAGCAGAGGGCGCTGTGCAGAGCAACAAGAACATGCCTTGACTTGTACCGGCTTGTCAGGAGGGAGTTGGGGCTTGTGGTCAGCACCAGTAACTGTATTTGTGTTCTCATCCAAATGACCGGTGAAAGACGACAACTGTATACTATCGACTGGAGAATATATGGATATTGGGACAGATTGAGCTGAGAAGTAAGTGTGTCACTCCTCAGGTGTAGCTGGTGAAAGAATAGAAGTGCTTTTAGTCAAAACGCTCCTTTTTACTATTTTATAATCACAGTGCACTTAAAAATACATCATTACACTGCATTAAATTATTTTCTTAATCAGTATTTTTTTATTATTATTACAAAAACATCTAAACATCTTAAACAGGAAAAACTGCATGAGATAACAAGATTTGTTTTTATAGAATATATTTTTAATTACGGTCATTTTTCTAACGCCATTGGCCATTTCTTTCTTGTTTTAGACAAAATCTAACAAAATGTTGTGACGTTTATGTGTAAAAAGTGAGAAAAAACTATTTGCCAATGGGGTCAATTAAATTATCTTGTTTTAAGTATGTTTAGATATTTTTTACTGGAAAACGAGACAAAATTATAGATATATTTAAAATATATATATATAGAAATAATTTTTAAAAGATAGAAATATTTTGAAAAATATTAAATAAATATTAAATAAAAATACAATGATTAAGAAAAATATTTTTGTAGTGTAAATGGCTATTAAATAAGTATTTGGTTTTTCTTTTTAAAAACATCTTAAACAGGAGAACCAAAACTGCATGATATAACAAAACCTGTTTTAATAGAATATATCTTGAATTAAGTTAATTTCTCTTATGTCATCTGCAATTTCTTTCTTGTTTTAAGCATAAGTCCAACAAAATGCAGTAAAGTTTATGTTTAAGATGTGAAGAAGAAAAAAATTTGCCGATAGGGCCTAAATATATCTTGATTCGATATTATGTATCTTGTTTAGAAGTATGTTTGGATATTTTTGCTATAAAACAAGACAAAAATATGTATCTATCTATCTATCTATCTATCTATCTATCTATCTCTCTCTCTCTCTCTCTCTCTCTCTCTCTATATATATATATAATAGAACTATAGACAGAAATATTTTTAAAATATTTAAAATAAAAATATAAAGATTATGGAAGAACATTTTGCAGCATAACACAAAAAAGATTTATTTTAATTCATGAGCTGCAGTTAAACTGCTATAAAAGTCATCTGCACTGTCAAACTTTGTCATTGTCAAAAGACAAACTTTACCATTAATTAATTTCTTGAAGAGTCACATTCTTTCCACCTCTGTGTCTAAATGTAAGCTGATTTTCACAGACATTATTGATAAATTGTTCAATGACCCTGCACTCATCACCTCCAGCCTCCATCCGTGAACAAATACCGCTGACCTTAAAAATAGAGAAAATCGATCTAAAGCAATGGAAGAATCACAAATCCCTTTGTGACTCAGTCTTCTGTGATGTCCAAACACATATATGACCTGACTGTATGGCAGACTGTATAAAGGGATGTGTTTTTGTCTTTGATTAAACAGTCTCGGCAGGGATATCCCCTCTTTGGAAGATCCCTGACTTCACCACGGCTAATCGGTCTTCTGATGACATGACCCCTGAGACAAAAGGTGAGAGGGTTTGTCAGTCTTGTTTTACGGAGTGTCTGACGTCTGTACATTTATTTGGTGGCTACCAGAGTGGTTACTTCCATAAACCAGTGGTTAACTCACAAGCACCTCTGCTGTTGCCAGAAGCATCAGTGTGCTGATAGTAGTGTATTTCACTGGCTGAAAGGTGGGCTGTGTGAATTATTAATGCTTTCCAGCTCTACAAATAGAGCTTGCATTGATCAACAGTCTCTTGAGTAAAGTGATATTGTTTAGGAATGCAATGTTTGCACTTTGTCTCCCCATATAGCCTTGCAAAAACTTGAGGTTCTAGCTTTTTTTGGTAAACAAACTGTTTTTCACCTGTCAGTCCCCTATGACTTTTTTCCGGTTTTCCCAATCTCTTCTTTTATTTTAAGATTTTATGTTGGATAGTGAAATGCAGTGGTCCTCATCATGTCTATGAAAAATGTTTGCCTATTTTTAGTCATTCTTCTTCTGAAATAATAGCTACCAGTGTCAGAACATAACAAGGCTCAGGGCAAAAATGCAAGTGAATGTGACAAAAACGCCTCTAAAATAGAAAATGTTATGAATGTTTATTTTTTATGTCTAATATATTTCTTAATCTTCTGCTTTAGTCCTGGTTAAATACATTTTGACATAATATTTAGTTTTAATACACTCTCAGAAAAAAGGTACAAATGCTGTCACTGGGGCGGTACCTCTTCAGAAGGTACACATTTGTACCTAAAAAGTCCATATTGGTACCTAAAAGGTACATATTAGTACCTAACATATACATATTAGTATCTAAAAGGTACAAAAGTACAGCTTTTGAAAAGGTTTTCTGAGAGTGTATGGATTTAAATTTATAGCTTAAAACCTAATAAATGTTCATTGTAAATTTATTTTAATTTATTTCAGTATTCGACATAAAAGAGTGGCATTAAGTGTATTTTATATAGTTTAAAAAAGAATATGCTCTCTTAAAGGTAAAATACAAAGAAATATTGCCCTGTAGTGGAAAAATTAATTTCCGTTTTTTATTTATTTATTTATTTATTGACTGTGGTTTCCAGTGACTTACCATTTTTAATGTTAAAGTATTCTATTTTTATAATATTTCTTCTAACAATAAAGTACACACAGAGGGGAACTTGCTGGCACAATATAGTTTAATTAGCCGAATAAAGGAACAAACATGAGAAGTTTTGCTCAGTGACATTTAGCAGTACTTTCCCTTTAAGATGATTAAGTCTGAGGAATGAAATGACTGCTGTTCTATAGACAGAGTGACACAACCGTGGGAGAAAGAGGGTGAGAAAACAACTGCGTAGACGGTGGTCAAAACAAAGTGCTTCTTTTACAGAAACGTATCCAGATGCCCTGGAGAAGATGAGAGACCCTGTGTCAGCAGTAAGGTAAGTGTCTGGTCCTAGTTATTCAATATGTTTAACTGTCCTTGTTGATATACATTCATCTTTCTGAGATTAGATTCAGTACTAACTTTAGCTGCATTCTGATTGCTGAGATTTATCTATTACACATGTTGCCAAAAATATAGAAAAGACTAGGTTTTAGGTCGGGAAATGCATATTTAAAGAGACAGTTCACCCAAAAATCAAAATTCAAAAAAGTGTATGACTTTCTGTGGAACACAACAGATATTTTGAGAAATGTCTAAGTGTTTTTTGTCTATACAGTGGATGCCAGGATTCTTCGAAATACGTTTTTTGTGTATACTTTCAATTAAAACAATAAATGATTACATAATTTTCATTTTTGGGTGAACTATTCCTTTAAGAGTTGCTATATACATTAGATGCCTAGATATCTACTGGTTTCACTCCATTTGATTAAAAATTTATTAGACATTCAGATTTATCCGGTTCACTTAAACCGGTTAACCGGCAAACTTTGTGACCCATAAATGCATGAATGTGATCTGTCAGTTAATGCAGCACCTCTATCTTGGTACTGAAGTGTGTCAGAGGCGTACAGGCACACACCAATGCCAGCTGGCATGTGTGTGTGTATGCGCGTGTGTTTTTCCCCTGCTTCCTGAAAGCCTGTATTAGCGATTACATCAGGCCCAAAGCAGCCAGGAATTCCTGCCATCATGTGGCCTCAGCGAGCCGTCGGCCTCACGAGACAGACACAGGGACACAACACTGCAATTTAGCAACTGCAGCATAAACCAGATCACGGGGCATGTTTGTGTTTGTGTGTGTGTGTGCGTGTGTGTGTGTGGGCATGTGGGGGTTTGAATGCTTTTACAAGGCTCTGCATGTGATATAATGATTTTCTACATCTGTGCTGATTTGGGTGGCACACATGTGGCGTTCTTCTGTTTCTAAGGACCGTCAGACAGCTGTGTGCTCATCCATGGGTGCGTGTGTTTATGTTTGTCTGTCCAAAGAGCCGATCAGATTTCCTCAAAGCAGCCTTCGGATGTGGTCTAATGATACTTTTGGCTGACAGAACTCAAAGCCTTTAATCTGATAATACTGTATGTACCAGTGTTGGAGATGTCATTTAGCGTGTGTCCTGTCATGTTATATCGCACAAAACACCAACACTATGACGTGATGTACACGTCCAGTATCTAAAAAGCCAGCCAAGCAGGACTGACAGGTTGTCAAGTCTCAGACAAACAAAAATTCTGATGTACAGTCTGATGGGTTATACACTTGAGTTAATCAGTATTTCTGTTTTATGCTTTAGTACAGTTATATAAAATATTTTTTTCAAAATTCCATTTACTTGAGAAACAAACCTGCAGAAGATATTTGCACAAGGCTTGTTACTTATTGCATTATGTATTTTTCGTTTTGTTTCAGTACAATTATTTAAAAATCTTTTGCTTAAGGCTTGTTACATATTGCATTATTTCTGTTTTGTTTCAGTACAGTTATTTAAAAATCTTTTGCATAAGGCTTGTTACATCTTGCATTATGTATTTTCTGTTTTGTGTTTCAGTATAATTATTTAAAAATCTTTTGCGTAAGGTTTATTACATCTTGCATTATTTTTTCTTGTTAATCTAACAAAATTTAATGCTTAAAACCATTTGTTTCAAGACAAAAGAGCAATAAATATAACATATTTTATAAAAACCATAAAGGGGCAGATTTACTAACAGCTTGCGCCAGTGCAAACAGTCTTTTGGCGTTAAAATAGTACTGTCAGGATTTACTAAAGAGGCGCAGTGAAGAATTAGTGCTGAAAAGGTGTGGACAGTTATTTTTGCGCCTGACCTTATTGAATATGCATTTGTAGGAGTTTCCCTTTCAGACGTAAAATTTATGGGAGGAAAGTATTAAAATGAATCACGCAACCAGATTTACTAACATTTGCGCTAGTCAAATTACTGGTATTTGCGCCATTATTTAACGCAAAAAAAAGCATGTCTTAATGCAGGCGCTAATTTGCGCTGCTGTTAGTAGATAGTGCTGGTCTTTATAGAAATGATCTGGCTGCATCTTTAATGTGAGTAATTGTCAGTAAATCACACGGAGAATTTTCCCTTCCCATCAGCGCTTTATGGAATTGCGCTTTAATGCTAATTTGCGCTGTTTAGCAAATCTGGCCCAAAGATGTTAAGATATAAATACATAAAATTATTTAATATTATACTAATATAATATTTATATAATAAATATGTAATATTTTATATATAAGTCTATATTGTTAACTTGATCTATATCTTTTTTAAGCTTCAATCTAATAAAGTTTAATAAAATGCATGCTTAAAAATTAGTTTTAAAACAAAAAGTTTAAAACATGTTTATATATTTTTTAATTTTATATATTTTATTATATATTTTATAAACAATTATATCTTGAAATATATATATATATATAAATAAACATTTATATCAGTATTTTAGATAAGTATTTATTTAAATAAATTTATATGGTTTATAAAATATTAATATATAAAAACCTTTTATTTTCTTTTTTTTTGGGCTTTTAGTTCTACAGAAACTTTCCACTTACTGTTTGTTCTTCCTTGCAAACCAGTCAAAGAAATCCCCCCATATCACTATTCATTTCATGGTTTGTTAACAGTTTGGGTGAAATGTAAAAGGAAAGGAAGCTGCTTAAAGTTTTTTCTAGGAAAGCCTCACCCTGTTTCAGCCCCCCTCCCCCATCCCACAGTGATGTCAGCATTCATGTGAGGTACTGTAGCAGTCAGCGCAGGCTGAAATAGTTTCATAATTACAGGTATGTTTGCTCAGACTCAGATAACGCAGAGGACGCAACGGAATATTGTATCAGCAGTTGCTGTAAAAAGGCTTCACTGGTGCCTCTCACTCAGACCGAAGAGCAAGGAACGAAGATAATATCACATGCGCTACTTAGACCTCTCTTGACCTCAACCTGTTTTCATAGGCAAATGCTCATTTCAAGGGCTGACATGCATGGCTGGCGCTTTTATTATATGCCATAACTCGTCACCAAACAGCACTGCAGAAAAAAAAAAAAGAACAGCTGGGTCACAGTGACCCTTATTGCTTCAGTATGGGATTTCAAGCGTCTGATGACAGTGACTAAGCCTGGTGTGACGCGCAGCTAATGCTGCAAGCACTTCTACCGTATTTGAAGACCCTGATCTGATTTTACTGTCACTGGCAGCCCCACAACCATTTTTTCAGCACTTTCTTTCTCTCTTTGACTTGTTATTTCTCTTTAATTGTGCCTCCACTTTCTCTTCCTCACTCTTCTGCTCTCCCACGCAGACGCTGACTCTCTCCCACTCTCTTCTAAGCCTTCTTACTAAGTGAGCAGAGGCCCTTCTTCTCTGGCAGAGCCCTTAGGAGAGAGGCTGCCTGCCCAAAATAGCTGCACTGTGGGGAATACCAACAGATAGAGCCTTCACACTGCTTGTGTAGGTGAACAACCCCCCCCCGTTATCTCACTCATAAACATATGACACACTCGTGCAAACGCTTGTGCTCTTTCACACACATCCGTTCTCACAGTTTCTTACGGGCAAATATAGGCTGAACCCTTTGAACCTAGATTCAACGTTTATTTGAGAATAAGTGAGTCATGGCTCTATTTGTGGTGTAGAGGGTGAGCATAGTTCATATAAGTAATAAAGGAAGGTGTGCTCTCCCCTCCCTGAGGTGTGGCAGCCTCTCAAACTCTCTTTTTTTGTAAGAGTTCAGTCTTTCTCTTTCAGATGTAAGCTTTAGAGGCTTGTTTACATTGGAGGGAGACTTAGCAAGCTAGCGCTACTGTCGTAAAGCTTAGAGAGAGCTGTACATCAGTTTATCCTCAGGGTTTGTTTTCATCTATCTTGTGGTTATTAAAGGTAAGTGTTGTGGTTCTGTCGTAGGTTATTGTTAAACGCTAACCTGGAAGTCAGTGCCTTTGTGTGTCATGCAGTTTTGATGAAATGACGTCATATGGGAACTGTGATTTTTGGTACTTTCTACCCTCAGTTATACAGTCGTCATTGTCCCTTTGTACTTTGGATTAATTTGTCAGTTGCACTGCAAAAAAAATCATTTTCTTAAGCAGTACTTTTGTCTTCATTTACAGTAAAAATATTATTATAAAATAAATAATAAATATAAAAATGAATTTTAGACATTCTTAAAATTATTATTTTAAACAGGTGTTTTCCCTAAATTTATGCTAAAAAATGCCAGAGATCTTGATTATTTTAAGATATCTTGTTTTGTTTTTTATATAAACTACCTTTTAAAAGTTTTTTCTAAATAAAAATAATACTTTAATACTTTTATTTAGCAAGGACACATTCAATTGATTAAATGTAACAGGAAATACATTTATAATGTTACACAAGATTTTTATTTCAATAAATTAAAGAGTCCTGAAAAAAATATATATCACAGTTTCCACAACATAAGCAGCACAACTGTTTCCCACATTGTTAATAATTTGAAATGTTCCTTGAGAACCAAATCAGAATAATTTCTGAAGGATTGTGCAACACTGAAGACTGAAGTAATGGCTGCTGAAAATTCAGTTTTGCCATTACAGAAAAAAAGGACTTTTAAATCATAATAATATTTCACAATATTTCCTAAGTATTTATTTTTATTATTATTGGAAACAAATGTATATTTTATATATTGTAAATTATTATATTTTTACCTAAAAAAAAATACTGATTGAGAAAATAATTTTCTAAAGTGTGAATGCTGTCATTCCCTGTGTTATGTCACATAGTACTGTTTTCGCATGCAGCAGTGGTGAGGTGTAATAAACTGGAAGTATGAGATTTTCTGTGTTTTCAGGAAACCTCTCACCTACCGTCATCTCTTGGAAAGCGAAAGCAGAACAAAGGCTTATTCTTTAAGGGGAAATCTACCTCTGTCCCTGGCTGTCATACAAGTACTGTGGACATTCCATGAGCAGAGTATTAAAGTGTCCAGAGCTCACCTGCAGGAGACAGCAGAGTCATATACGAGGAGCCTTTACAGTCACCGACAGCTGATGCTGATGGAAGGGAAGAGAGCGAGTGAGGGATGAGGGCCGCTGCTGTGAGTGGTTCTTTGGCAGTGTCTTAGCTGGTTGTTGTGTGGAGTGAGAACGAAGCAATCAGCAAGTATACTGCCGCAGAAACTCGTCACCTTGGGAGGCCCATCCAGCCGACCCCGCTCACACACTCAGCTGCCCACTCGCACTCAGACGCTAGAGAGAGAAACCACAGACTGTACTCATTATCAAGCTTCTCTACCCATTCATTCTTCTTCTT
>CM077261.1:14262793-14387793 GCA_039654775.1 Spinibarbus caldwelli | reverse complement strand
GTACTGGTGTTTCGTTCGTGAACGGATCGGTGTTTCCGAATGAATCTTTTAAGTGAATCAAATGTTTCGTGATTAAAAAAAAAAAAAACAGTTGATGTGATTTACTGTCGTTTGTGGAGAAAAATGTTAAACGTTCTTTCTGGAGTCTCGTTTAATAAAGCACAATAAGATTTGTGTCGAGTGATTCAGTGTTTTCAACGAATTGACTGAGCGAATGGTTCCATGTCACCGTTTTTACACTGCGGTCAAGCCAGCCGCCACTCCGCATGGTCAATCTATAGCCGCCGCGCTGTTTTGATCTGCGCGCATATACTGTGCATTACGGTGATCTTCCGCTGGTCTTTCGCTTGCTTTCACTCAGCCATTTCTTTCTTTCTTTCTTTCTTTCTTTAGTGCTTAACTTATACATACAAACAAGAATAGGGAAATAAGAGTAAGGGTAATATATATTAAGATAATTAATTATACTAATTAATAAAGTATTATCAGATTAACTGTCTGTAATATTATTATAATAATCTCTAAAAAAAATGTATTTAAAATAGGCCTGATAAAATGAAATTGTCTAAAAGTGTTAAGTAACAACCTAATAATTTAGGTTCAAAAAATGTTATCAAAGTAACTGATGTGGAATTACAAAATAAAAGCCCTCCAAAATCTCATATAAGGGTGTTTTACTTGGTATTACAGATAGCTCTAAAAAGGAAAGTCCCTGTTACCACAGACTAGTTTCACTTCAGATTGATAGTAGACCTTCTCGGGTTGTCACTCACCCAAAATCAGGTAAGTCTGATGTTGCATTACAAAATAAAACAAACAAAATCTCATATAAAGGGTGTTTTACTTGGCATTTCAGACAGCGCTAAAAAGGAGGACTTTTATTTTGTAATGTATAATCAGACTTACCTGATTTTGGGTGAGTGACAACCTGAGGTGGTCTACTATCAGTCTGAAGTGAAACTAGTCTGTGGTAACAGGGACTTTCCTTTTTAGAGCTATCTGAAATGCCAAGTAAACACACTTTAAATGAGATTTTGGAGGGCTTTTATTTTGTAATTCCACATCAGTTACTTTGATAACATTTTTTTTGAACCTTAATTATTAGGTTGTTACTTAACACTTTTAGACAATTTCATTTTATCAGGCCTATTTTAAATACTTTTTTTTTTTTTAGAGATTATTATAATATTACAGACAGTTAATATGATATTACTTTATTAATTAGTATAATTAATTACCTTAATATATATTACCCTTACTTTTATTTCCCTGTTCTTGTTTGTATGTGTAAGTTAAGCACTAAAAATAAATAAATAAATAAATTGGATGAGTGCAAGCACACGAAAGTCCGGCGGAAGATCGCCGTAATGCACAGTATATGCGCGCACATCAAAACAGCGCGGCGGCTATAGATTGATAGCAGTGCATTAACTTGCGTGACTTTGAAACCAACAGAAAGAGTCACTAAATTAATCAGTGAACGATTCTGTATTAATCTTTTAGGCTGGGATACAAGTTTAGTCTGTTTCATAAAGTTAATCAGGTATAGTAACAAAAATGGACACAAAATGCAACATGTTTTGATTTGTTGTTATTGTCAAGACATTGTTTCACTGCCTCAGCAGTTGTGAAGAAGCTGTTGGACTGGCTCTCGTAAAGACGCCGCTGGATCTTAAAGCCCGTCCTGTTTTTCAGGGTAATGCTTCGGTAAGGGAAAGGTGGACTGGAAATCTCTTCGGGTTACAAGTGGATTCGATACTTTTAATAAGACTAGACTTTACCAAACACTGAACAAACAAACAAACAAACGAGGCGGTGGTAGATTTTGAAGTCTTACAAGGGAAAACTATGGCCGAGACGAACCGGACCGAGGTGTATGTTTACGAACAGGTTGTTATCCTGACATCCTGTGTACTTTCGTTTTTTGGGTCACTTTTAATCATATGCACATATGCAAGATGGCACGATCTGAGAACTACACCGAGAAAACTGCTCGTGTATCTGTCTGTCACTGACCTTCTGTCTGCACTTTCTTACTTTTACGGAGTTTTGAGGATTTTTGACTCTGATTCTGGAGATTGTATTGCGCAAGGAGCAGTTTCCACATTCGCCAACACCAGCTCATTCTTCTGGACTGTCGCTATTGCTATTTACTTGTACGTTTTTATTGTGAAGTCCAGCCAAAGACAGGCCGACAACTTGATACTGTATTTTCATCTTATCAGGTAAACTGTACGAAGCATTTCTTCACTGCCAAGAAATTCTTAAAGGAACAGTTCACCCCAGAAATATTCACTCAAAATTCTTTAAAAAGTTACTCACCATTGTGGTGTATCAAAACTGTATTACTTTTTCTTCTGTGGAAAACAAAAGCAGATGTTTTAAGAATGACTGAGTCACCGTTCACTTTAATAATATGCGGGGGAAAGGTGAATCCGTTTAAAACTTTCAGTGGTTGTTTATAATGTCAATTAAACGATTTTCTTAACATTATCTTTCAAATTAATTTTAATTATTATATATTTTAATGTATAGTATTTATTAAATTAGTTTACATGTAGTTCAAGCTTTTTATCTTTTACATAAAATAAAATTCACTAAATTACACAATTCTTTTCCCATAATGCCTTCTGTTCTGATACGGAATAGGCTGTTTGTACTTTTAAAAATAAATTTTTTTAATTTTATATGTATGTAAATGATATAGCCTAAAATCTTAATTTTGAAGAAATAAAGTGTGCACATGCACTTTTAATTTAATTTACAGGAGGCAGGAGACTTTTTCCTTATTTCCTATATATTACAGCGATTTAGGAAAGGAAAAGAGATTATTTATATTCTTTTTATAATATTTTACCTTCAGAAACATATCCTTTCAGCTACACAAAGAAAAAGGATTTTAGACAGTAACTTTAATAAGGATTCTGTGTAATAAGGGAAAGTTTGGTTTTCACGAACTTGCTTGTGCAGCCTGTGGATGTCTGTTTGCAGTCTGATCTTGTGATTTGTGGTTTGTGTCAGCTGGGGCGTTCCTTTCGCCATCACTGTGGCAGCCCTGTCCCTGCACAAGATCGGCTATGATGCCTCTGAAGTGTCTGTTGGCTGGTGCTGGGTGAACATCCAGGCTGAAGACCATGTGCTGTGGATGCTGCTCACAGGAAAGATCTGGGAGTTCATTGCCTATGTCACACTGCCAGTCCTGTACATCCTTATAAAGATACACATACACAAAGCAGTAAGTCCACTGCAGCTCATTGCAGACAGTTTAACATTACAGCTTAGCAGAGGTTTGCATGACATTTTCATAAACTCATAATGTGTGCAAGGGGCAAGTAATTTCTGGAATAATGTCCACAGCTAATGTATCAGGGAAATATAATAAAATAGCGATTTCTAGGCCTGGAAATGTCATGGATATTATTAAAATCTTAAAAGGTCATGGAAGGTCAATAGGTTTTAGTTATTAAATATTTAAGTTATTAAATATTTAAATATTTTAGTTATTAAATAATTAAAAGGCTACGAATTGTGAGTGCAGTATTTAAAAATCAATTGGATAAGTTATGGGAATTCACTGATAAGGGGATGTGGGAACCTTTTAAAGTTCATTGTTGAGAAAAATAAATATTATACAAATAATATTAAAGACCGGCCCACATTCTTGTCATAGTAACACAACTGCATTCTGCAAACCACATGCTGTAGTGATGGGGGTGTATAGTTATGCTGTTTCCTTACAAAATCTGTCATCATTTACATTACTGTTAAAAGTTTGGCATCTGTAAGATCGTTAATGCTTTTGAAAAAAGTCTCCCACCAAGGCTGAATTTACAGTAAAAACAGTAATATCATGAAATATTATTACAATTTAAAATAACTGGTTATATTTTAATGTATTTATTCCTGTGATGGCGAAGCTGAATTTTCAGCAGTCATTACTCCAGTCTTCATTGTCACATGGTCCTTCAGAGACTATTCTGATATGCTGATTTGGTGTTTATGAAACATATTCTTATTAAAAATGTTGAAAAGAGTAGTTTGTAGTTCTTTGCCTAATAGAAAGCTCAGAAGAACAGCATTTAAAAAAATAAATAAATAAAAAAATTTCAATTGTCTTTTGTTCAATTTAATGGTCATTCTTTAATTCTGGATTAATAAAAGCATTAATTTTATCCATTTAAAAATCCTGAATGGTAGGGCAGGCACGCTCTTGTTACAAACCCCTAGGACTTTGTTTCTTCTATGCAAGCCAGATTTTTTTTTTTTTTTTTTTTAGGTAAGCCATTTCTTTTTTCTGATTTTTTTTCATGCCTTTTTCTCTGTGATGTATTTAAGCATGCGGCCCTGTCCGAGTACCGTCCCATCTTGACCAGCAGCCCTGTCTCTCACTCGCTGTCTTCCATGGCAGACAGGAAGCTCACCCTCATCCCCATCATCTTCATCATGCTCCGCATGTGGAGCACCATCCGCTTCCTGCTCCTGCTGACCGACTCGCCTGCAGGACACAACCCAGTGCTGGTCACCTTGCATGTGAGTCACCCGGTTCCACTTAGTTAGCCTGAAATGAACTTAATTTACTTCCACCTTAAGTCCCATTCATGCAGTTTATTTGTATACTTCATCAAAGTCATTTATCTGTACTTGCCTTTATTACATTCGAGAACCTAATGATGCAGATTTCATTGTTTTTAATAGGGAATTGGAAACACCTTTCAAGGAGCTGTGAACTGCATCATGTTCGTGCTGTTGACTCCCTCGATTCGATCACGACTGGTGGCTCTGCTCTGCTGCACAGGTCAGGACAGACTCCAGCATCCAGAATCAGTGTCCCAGAACAGGGCAAGTGCATATACGCCTCCACACAGGGAGGAAAACACCGACCCCCAAACCTGGGAGAACAGAGAGGGGTAAAAGCTACTATGATCCTCCATCTGCTGCAGCACATTTAACCCTGTTTGAATGGAGTGAAAGCTCTGACTTTACGGCTCTCTGTTGTGGTTGTTGGAGTTACATCAGAGCCTTACACTCAGCCTTCTTGTTTGACCAAGCGCCTTCACGGATTACAGGGGACTGCGGTCACATGCACAAAACCCGCAGAGCATGGAACACAAACGCACTTTCTGTTACCGGTTTAGGTCAGCACTTTAGGCGAGAGGCTTTCTGTCTTCCAAATCTGTTTTCATTCTGCTGCCGCAGATATCTCATGTTCATTTAAATAGAAATGAGATCTGTAGCTCAGGGGAAGCGAGGGATACAGCAGTTTATTATCTAGTGACCAAAATGGCAAATGTACTGTGAAGTGTTTTTACAAGGGATTTTATTCCCTCTTTCTCCCAACAAAGCATTCTTAATGCAATGTTATTACTTTACATTACATTTAATATGTATTTTTAAACCATGAATTATGTGTATTATGTGCTGTATTTATATGTACAAATGTATAGTATTGCTTTTGCTCTATATGTACTGTATGTATTATGTCATAATCTCATTTTTTTTCACATTTCTCTGTATAGAGTCACACGCACCTAGTTGCAACATGCACATTTATTGTTATTTCACACAATGCCTTAAAAATACCTATGACACAATGGGGAAGAAGTGCCTTTTAATCTTTGTATATTAAAATTATGAAGTTATTAATTTGTATTATAGTTATATTTTATCAACATATCAGTTAATTTCAATAAAACGATTCATTACCCGTAAGATTCAGTTATTTTTATTATTTTTTATATATTATTATTGTTTTCATAAATAGCTTTTGTTTTTATATTTGTAGTTTTCTTTATTATTTTGGTTTAATTTTAGAGTTTGTGTGTGTGTCATTTTTATTATTTCCATTAGGCATGAGTTTTGGTTCTATGTATAGGTTGTTGATTGGATTTTGAGATGTGGGCATTTAAACAATGGAGGAAGATGATCCTGAGCTTGCAGGGGCAGGTCTTAAGCAGACTAAATGATTGAAGAAGTGCTGCATACATCAGCAGAGTCTGTTTTCACTGGGAAATAAAATTAGGACATTTTGATGAAACATTACAAGGTCAAAAAAACTTTAAAAATTAAACATTTAAAAATTAAAAACGTACAAATATGAATCATTTACAATAAGATCAATAACATGTATTTGAAAAGACTGAATTTTCATTTCATGCTGACCTTATTTATTTAAGCTTCGCATCGACAAAACAGTCAGAGGTGTCTACATCACTGAACACTCTTTCTTGGCCATCATATGTATAAGGTTATGGAGAGAATCTGCTTTGTAATTATCCGTAAATTATTAAATGATTGCGCCGGCACATTCCCTCAATCCTTGACATTCAGTTGAGTCTTGACGTTGGCTAATATGCATTTAGATTGGAGCTGAGCTGTACCTGAGCTTCTCTAAATATTTGATAATACATGCTGTATAAGAGACTGAGTCTATGCCAGTTTCACCACAGTGAGGATACAGAGCGACTTCTCCATTGTCTCAGCATTATACCAGATCTGCTTTCAGTTAACAAGAAGAGGAACTATTCTGAGGATAGCTGGGAAAAGGGCACAAGCTGAATACAATGGCAAATGTTGTGCTGATTGGTTATGGGAGCTGAGAGAAGAGGATGTTGTATATATACCAGCTCTTATGGTATTGCTAAGCCTGAGGCAGTGTCAGTTGACAAGCCAGTCCTATGAGTGGCTCATAACGACAGTTTATTGACAGACTGGAAACTGGAAGCACGGCTCAACAGTCATTTTTGAAGCATGTATCATTAATTTTGGCATGAACACAAGTGCAGTGTAATGTTTTACTGGCAAGCTGGGACAGAACAATCACTTGATTTTGGTTATTCATTATAGGGGCTTGACACTTATGCACATTATTAACAAAAGTGTCAGAAAATAGATTTACCACAGTAATAAACAGAATATTTATTGGATTCACATTCATGTATTTTTTTGTTTAAAAAGGTGTGAGTGCAGTTTAATCAATAGTAAATGTATTAAAAATGGTTAAATTAATAGAAAATGTAGTTGTTTGTCTTTTGAGAATTTTGATTTCCAAGTTCTAAGTTCATACTTTAAATTCAGAATATATTTTCAGAATTGTTTTAATTACATAATCATAATATGTACTCTAAATTTGATCATTTGTAATACAATTGAAATTCAATCTTAAAAACAGAATCCCATATTGTGTGTGTACACTCAATTTATTTTCAAATAAATTAAACATAAATTTTCATATTAACATATTATCCCCCTCGCCCTTACCTTTTCTTGAACCTTCAGCGTCCATCGCTTGGGTGCATTACAGCCCTTTGTGGGTGTCTGCAATGACTGCATATCACTGCAGAGGACAGCCACCTAAATGAGAGCTTTTTTAAACCCGCACAGTCCTGACTGAGGACACACACCTCACCACAATCCCCAATGGGGTGTTCAGCCCTCGACCTGGTGAAATAAACAGCTGTTGTTGATGAGGTCCAATCAATTTGATTGATGAGTTGCTGAAGGAGGAATAGGAATGAGAGAATCTGCAGTGCTGCACTGCAGGAGGGAGCAGATACTGGTCAGACAGAGACCCCTGCTGTCCGTGTCACGCTGATCAAAGTGTTTGGGGTTGCTACTTTTTCTCAAAAGTGGCTCTGTAACTCATGAAATACATTTTATGCAATAGACCTGATCCCTTTTACTCTTTATTAATTAAAATAATCATTTCGCTATTTGTATGATGTTTTTATTATTATTATTATTATTATTATTATTATTTACAGTTTCCATGATATGAAAAAGTCATTAATGAAAGGTACAATTGTTAAAAAAAAAAAAGTGACCTTCGTTTTGCAGAATCACACTTTTACTATGCAATGGACGTAAGAAGTCAATAATTAATTTGACGTTTGCCTCTATATAATTTCCAAGTATTTTTTTTTTATTTTTTTTTTTATAGCTGTTCTGTTATCAAGCTGGCATCCCAAGAGGAAATACCCTGGATCATGCCTCTTGCTCGTGTCTCCAGGTCATGTCCCTGCATGATGTCCCTCTATCATGTGCCTGGATCATGTCTCTTGATCTTGTCCCTGGATCATGTCCCTTGACCATGTGTCTAGATGATTGTCCTGAGTGCCAAACTGTTTTGGCGAGTAGCTACACAAGCAGCGACTCTACCAAACTTCATTTAGCTTCACAGTAAAATAGGTCAGCGTTTCAAGTAGCGAGCTATTTTTATATGAATGAACTAGTGATGCCCGCTTTTCACCAGTGAAATGAAACGGTAAGCAACACAATCCAAATCTGTTCGAGACTCGGTTTCTGAATCATTCAGCCTTTTTTACTAGAGCACCGAGTGGGAGCAGTACTTTATAAGGCAGAGAACAAAAAGAACAGATGAAGTGGAATATTTTGCTCACAATCCACTGAAAACAGTTGTGGATTATACGATGTTTACAAGTGATGAAGATTTTTCAGGGCAACACTGAACAACTCTGCACATCAGGTAAAGACGTTACAATAAAGCACTTAACCATAGTATACTAAAACCTTGGGCATGTTTTTTTTAGCATGTCCCATATGCAACTATAGGCCTACTGCAATGTAAATACTATGTACATGAATATGGTTATCAAAGTTCATGGGACAATATGTTGTTGAAAATAAAACATTTGGTATGTTTTTCAAAAACCATGTGCTTTTCTACATGTAACCAATCACCCAGCACCTGTCAGAGTGTATCCCTGTAGGGGTAATACAAGACAAAATAATAAATCACCATCATCACCATCTATTTTCCTACTTATAGATCATATTTGTGCAGAGACCTTTGTTGTTGAGAAACAATTGAATATTTAGATATAGCTTTTAAAAATCGAATAATAATTAAAGGGTAGCTATTTTAATTTCTAAGTAATTTGTAGCTTGGAATGCTGCCATTTTAAAATATCTTTCCCAACATTGATGGCAGAGTAAGTTTGCCACAGATCCTGTGCTGTTTAGAGACTCAAACATGTTTGACGATGCATTTGTCAAAACACCACATGAATAAAACTGCCATATGTTTAAGATGTTTCAATTGATTTAAATGTGTATTCATGTAAAATAATGATATGAATACATTTAGTTGTGCATCATGTTGTGTATACGCAGTCAGTGCTGTGACAAACAAAGCTTCGCATCTGTTGATATTTAGTAGAGAACAACTACTCTGTCTGGGTCAGATGTCACCAGTTAGTGGGCTGCAGTCCATATTCAGATCCTGGATTGGTTTACTTTTCACACTGTATGCAAGGCAATACTATCTTCATATTTGGCCTACTGTATTTACGATTTATTATTTCATATATTCCCACCAATCTAGAAATTTACAATAAATATTCCTGAATTGCACATTGTTTAATTGCATAACCACACAAGATATTCTCTCCAGAAATAGTTTAAGTTATGATTGTCTGGACCTTTGATGGGAAGGAAATTAGAGACCTGTCTTCTTCAGACTTTAATTGGTTGAGCACCCTGGAAAAATTCTCATCTGTTTAGCACATAGCACGTAGAATTCAGCATTTTTATTTTTATTTATTTATTTATTCATTTTCATTTGTATTTTTGTGTTTCTTTCTGCTAATTTCATTAACTCAGCAATAGTGGGGCTGAGAAAATTATATAAGTGTTACTGAAATCCTTTTATTTCTGACTACAATGCTTTTCCTTTAGAACATGACATTGAGTAATTATTCAATTACGAACTCCAGAAGTTGTTCTGATAAGTCAAGGAATTTATTATTTTCATAACTTAGGTGTAAACCAGTTATCTCAATTATAAATAGGGTCTTAATTAAAATATGCTAATTTGTAGGTTGTGTGTGTGAAGCCCTGAGTATGGAGGTCTGTTAGAGGACAACCAGCATTTTTTCATCTTTTTAAATAATCCAGCATTTTTTTCTTTTCTTTTTATTATATATATATATATATATATATATATATATATATATATATATATTCTTTTTATTATATATATATATATATATATATATATATATATATATATATATATATATATATATATATATTTTTTTTTTTTTTTTTTTTTTTTTTTTTTTTTTTTTAAGAAACCTGAGACACCTCATTTATTTTTGGATTACTCAGTTGTTGTTGTTTTTTTTTTCCTTCTTTATCTCTAAAAATCTGAAATAATTAATTTTAGATTTATTAATTTTTTATCATATATTTTTCTTTATGTTTTTTTTTTTTTAGATGGGAATAGTTTGAGTTACATGTTTTAGATAAGACAAAAACTGCTTGTCATGTACACTTGCATAAACACTTTTCACCTATAAGGGGCGCAAATGTTCTCCAAAGATATATGCTATTTTTAAGTCTTAATGAATTAATAGAAAAAAATAAATAAATGCAAGACAAACTGAATGCATTTTTTTGCCAGCATTTTTTCTCCCAGCATTACCTTTTAATTATTATAGCCCTGAAGGAACCCAAAATACACATGAGGAGCAGAAACTTTATATAAGACATGGATTAGTCTGTACATTATCCTCTGCTCAATATTTGCAGCATAATATACTCACAGAAACCAGATATTGACTGTAGTTAGCATAAGTCGCTTTGCAGAATAATAAAGGAAAGAGTATAATATGCTCAAGAGGTTAGCCCGCTTCAAAATATCTTGCTGTATCGAAAGTATTTGCATATGATGACATCACTATAGCAAGGCTTTTCTAAATTCCTTTCTTTTTATTGAAATTATATATATATAAAACAATGGAGATGAGTTTATTGTTTATTTCATGTTTAAACTCTCAGTGTGTTTCTGTTCTACCTTTTTTCTTTGCTTGAAAAACACTAAGGTAGGAATTTAGGCAAAGAAAAGAGACACTTAGAAGTATCAGTAAACCAATTACTGACATGATTAATGTCATGTGCTTTTTTTTATAGGTGCAGATTACTTTTATCTGCCTATATCTGTTGCTTTAATACCAAACAACTTTAACCTTGGTTTTCAGGGTCGGCTCCAATGTCCAAAGTACCATAAAAAGAAAGAGCTGTCATTTATTTTTCGCTGGCATTCTTTCTGACCATACTGTAGATTTCAAGCTTGAAGGACGATATGGACGTGGAAAAAAGTGAGAGGAAGGGGGTAAGTACTTTTAACTAAACATTATACTGTATTTCTTCCTCAAATAAAATTGTTTTACACTTGTTTAAACACTTGGCTTACATTTTGTTCTTTGTTTTTTGGTCAACAAACAGTATTTTTTTTGCCTTTTCAAATACTGAAGCTGCTTCTATATGATTAAAAATGAACTTTTAAAAGAGAATTTTATTTGCATTTACGTTTTTGTAAAATGAATGCAATTTTACAGAGAGTGACACTGATCCTGGCTGCAGCTTCTCTGATCGCTGGATTTGGTTCGTCTTTTCAGTATGGTTACAATGTGGCTGTGATCAACTCACCTGCGGAGGTACTGATTATATTATATTATATTATATTATATTATATTATATTATATTATATTATATTATATTATATTATATTATATTATATTATATTATATTATATTATAGTTCTTGCAAATTTAAACATTAATCTCTGATAAACTTCTCTTATATTCTGATAAAAGGAGATGCAGCTGTTCTACGCCGAAATATATGAGAATCGTTATGGTCTGATGTCAGACAATCTCCTGACCCTCCTGTGGTCCTTAACTGTCTCCATGTTCCCACTGGGTGGGTTTTTCGGATCTCTCATGGTAGCCCCACTGGTGAACAAATTCGGGAGGTAATTTCCTTTCAATTGTATTGGGTTTTAAAAAAAAAAATCAGTTGTTTTTGCCAATACATTGCATTTAATCCCAATCATCATTCACCCTAACCAAGGTCTTTTTCTTATAGAAAAGGCACACTCCTGTTCAACAACATCTTCTCCATTGTTCCTGCTATTATAATGGGTGTGAGTAAAGTGGCAGGTTCATTTGAAATCATCATTGCTTCACGCTTTTTTGTGGGCATCTGTGCAGGTCAGTAGAATATTCCACCTGTCAGTATGGATCAGCTGTATGTTTAAGCATGACAGTATGTGACTGTGTTTTTCAGGCCTATCCTCCAATGTGGTGCCCATGTATTTAGGAGAAATCGCACCCAAGAATTACAGGGGGGCCATCGGAATAGTGCCACAGCTTTTCGTCACTGTTGGCATCCTTGTCGCCCAAGTGTTCGGTTTTCGCAATATCCTTGCAAATAACGAAGGTAATGCACAGTACATGGAATTTTTGTCTATTTTTTTCTAGACTATAGTACAAATAGGTTTAATGAGATGGTGTAGTATTGCTGTGCTATTGCAAAGGAGTTTGTGAGTGCAGTTGAAGAAACGTGGCCCTGCTGCTCGTGGTGATGTGTAATGTTCTCTCTCTAGGTTGGCCCATCATGTTGAGTCTCACAGGGATTCCAGCTGCCATTCAGCTGCTGCTTCTGCCTTTCTTCCCTGAGAGCCCACGCTACATGCTCATACAGAAGGGGGATGAAAAAACTGCCAGGAAAGGTACAGAAGGAGTTATTTTGGTCTTCCATGTCAGAACACACAAAGAAAATGTGAGTTTCACAGTTGGATGTTCACCAACGATGAACTCATCAAGATTGCAGGGGGTTTATGATGCAAAAGGGTTGGTTTTATCAGTTGGACTTACGTAATTTATTTACAACATTTGGACACTTTTCGTAATTTTTTTTTATTGAAGAGATAACCTTGTTGGATTCTTGAATGCACCTCAAGGTCTTGTGTACACTGCAAAAACAACTTTCCTAATCAGTATTTTTATCTTTTTTTTTTCAGTGTAAAAAATACATAGAATGTGAATGACGTCCAAAGTGGGACACGTTCTAATAATGTTATTAATATTGTTTTTAAAATATTATCTAAATTGCAAATCAATGTCAGTTTTAGTGTTTTAGTATTGAAAGAATATGCTGTATACACGGAATGACATTTAGTTCTGTCACTCTGTGTATTAGTGCAGGTTACATCATTTTTCCAGTAGCTGGTGACAACCGACTGTCTTTATGAGTACGACATTGAATCATTCACATTCATTCAACAGAACTGTTTAAAAATACTGATTCATTTAGGAATGAAACGATTGACTGGCTTAATGAGAGTGTCACTGAATCCTTCAAATTTATTAATCTGATTCATTTAAAAAAACACATTATGTCAATCTAGAAGTACTTTATGAGAGCATCATTAAATCATTCATATTTATTCAACCGATTTGTTTAAACACTGATTCATTCAGGAATAAAAGAAGGGACTGGCTTTATGATTGCATCATTAAATCATTAATATTCATTTAGCTGATATATTCAAAACTCTGATTCATTCAGTAACAAAACAAGTGACTGGTTTAATGAGAATGTCATTGAATCATTTACATTCATAAAACTGATTTGTTGAAAACACTGATTTATTCAGGAATGAAATGAGTGACTAGCTTTATGATTGTGGCATTAAATCATTCACGTTCATTTAGCTGGAATATTCAAAACACTGATTCATTTAGTAACAAGTGACTGTCTTAATGAGTGTCATTGAATCATTCACATTCATTCAAAAGATTCATTCAAAAATGCCAATTAATTCAGTAACAAAACAAGTGAATGTCTTTATGTGTGCGTCATTATCATTCACATTCAGTTGATTTATTCAAAAACACTCCTTCATTCAGAAGCCAAACAATTGACTGGCTGTAATTGAATCATCAATAAAAAAATTTTCATTAAAAGAATAGTTCACACAAAAAGGAAAATTCAGTCATCATTTCACCCTCATGTCGTTCCAAACCCAAAAGACTTTAGTTAATGTTCAAAACACAACTTAAGATATTTTTAATGAAACCTGAGGTTTCTGTCCGTCCACTGAAAGTCCAGGTATTCAAAACTTAAAGGATTCAAAAAGGTTATAAAGGTATCATAAAACAAATCCACATGAATCAAATAGTCTAATCCAAGTCTTGTGAAGAGATACAATTACTTTGTATAATGAACAGGTTTCATTTAGGCTTTTATTGTTGGTTACGAAGCAACCAAAACAATAAAATTGTGTCTGAAATGTAATTACTCAATAATAACGTCTTGCTCTTTGAACTTTCGTATTAATTGCAATATCACACTCGTAATCGTGCTGTTGATCTGAATATCAACCTGGGAGATATTGCTTAAATGAAGACTCTGATGTGTGGTGTTTTAGGACTGCAGAAGCTGCGTGGCTGGGAGGATGTGGATGAGGAGCTGTGTGAGATGCGTGTGGAGGAACAGTCAGAGCGAGCAGAAGGTCAACTTTCTTTGCTCAACCTCTTCACATTTCGCTCACTGCGCTGGCAGCTGCTGTCTGTAATCTTCATGAACATGGGCCAACAACTGTCAGGAGTCAATGCCGTAAGCACCACTTTAAAACATCACTCAGATGATTATTTTCAATACATTTCGTATTTACAAATTACATTTACAAGTGCGGTGTTATATATTTTAAATATTTTGCTTAACTAAATCCTAATTTTAACTCACTTTTCAGATTTATTACTATGCTGACAGCATCTATAGCTCAGCAGGAGTGACTAACGAGCACGTTCAGTATGTGACGGCTGGAACAGGAGCAGTTAATGTCTTCATGACAATGGCAGCTGTAAGCCACTTATTCTCTCGTTTTGTTTTTGGCGTAATAATGCTCTTCATAGTTTGTTGCCCCTCTTGAGGAGCTCATTTACTTCACAAAGAAATATGAGTGTAAAGAAAATGATTTTCTCTTTGTGTAGGTGTTCATAGTTGAGAAATCTGGTAGAAAGTTGTTGCTACTGATTGGCTTTGGTGTCTGCTGTGGAGCCTGTGTTCTCCTGACCGTAGCCCTTTACTTCCAGGTAAAACAACACTGTATTTATTTAAATTTGGACGAATAAAATCTGGAAATATTACAAATGCTTTTTTTATCTATAACAAAATTATAGATATACCAGCTGATATTGTTCCATTGTGTGCTTATTTGCCCTGATTTTACATTAGGTTATTTTTGCCAACATTTTAAGGTCATTTTAAGTCAATCGTTGAAAGCATTAATGATATAATACAGTTAAATGTAATCTTTAGCAAATTTCAAAGTGAATTTCCATTTTTTTTATACTGTACATTTATATGTTGTGATGCCTAAATTCACTTGGTGTGTTAATTTTTTTTTTTTTTAAGAAACTGATAGTATATTAAGACTGATAGATATTTATAATTAAAATTAAAACTAAAATATTATTGTGTAAATAATGTCAGTAATATTTTGATATGATTATGACATTATTTAGACAGAATATTTTAAAATTAAAATAGTATTGTTTAAATGATATCGTAGTAATATTTTAATATAGGTCATTTATTGGTTATTGGCCATAACATAATAATTAATAATTTATCTGTATTGACTAGAATTTTCAGTCCAATTCAAACATAAGCGCAAAGAATTTATATGTTTGTATTTTATTTTTAAATATATTTAAACAAACTGATAGTATATATTTAGACAAAGTATTATTTTAATATTAAAATTACAATTAAAATATTTTTGTCTAATTAATGTCATAGTAACATTTTAACAGGGTTTCGGCGGGGTCTTAAAAAGTCTTAAATTTAGTTGTATCAAATTTAAGGCCTTAAAAAGTCTTAAATTGTACAAGAAAGTCTTAATTGTGATTTCAAGAGGTCTTAAATTTGGAGACGGAAAGACCAGAATTGCGATATGGCTGAATGTGACGATTAAACTTCAAAAGGCTATGATTTGATTAAATAAACATGAGCGCGGCAAGTTCAAAGTCCGGTGCCGCGCTGCTTTGTGTTCTGTCTTTACCGGGAAAACTCTTATATTTCAGCCAAACGCGACACCTGCTGACAGAGAATCAATCAGTTAACAGGTTAAACTAGAGTGCCATTTTTTTTTCTCCAAAAATAAGCATAATTACAAATGTGATTTTGATTTTATGCAACAGTTCAATAAACAAGAAGTTAATATTAAGAGACTTACGTTTTAGACTCCATATTGGCTGTTTTTGCTCTGTTTCTACAACAAAAATAATTTCAAACACAGCCACAGCACTGTTTTGCGTCTCTGAGCAACATGACGGTGTTTCATTCCTGAATGAATCAATCGTTTAAATGATTCGGTTCAATCGCAATGACTCACTTATTAATACTGACGTACTGCCACCTATTGGCCGTTTTAATTTCACATTTTTTTAAAAATAATTTCAAACATCAGTTTTCAACGTTTTATGTTTCAAATATCAAAACATCATTTATGCATTTGTAACTGCGCAGGTTAGCATTCTATGTCCCTCTGAGCCGCATTAAAGAGTGTGTAAATACATCTAAATGCCACTTCAGATACATTGCAAAGATAAATTTTGTTGATACTGATTTCATTTGCTTGGTAACAGCCCAAATGCAAGAATTAGACTCAAAAGATTATGCACACTTTTAGAAAAAATGGCTTAAAGGTAAAATTGCCCATAAAACTTGTTGGAAAAGACACTGCTGTGAACTGACCACACAGAATATGAAGAATATCAAAAAAATTCAGGAGTCACCTGTCCATGGTAATCTTTACGATACCAGCACAATATCACACTCAGCAAAATATCGTCTAATTATCGTTATCGATAAAATCCCAGAAAATATCAAGATATCACTTTTTTGCCAATTTCGCACACCCCTAATTCATGTTATTTAATTTATATAATAATTTATTGACAGTAATTGTTAAAATTAATATTATTAATACTTTTGACTTATCCATTTTCTTAAAAATGGTTTAAAGGCCAAAATGTAAAGTTTATCATTTTACAAAACTTTTTGTTTTTGTGAAAACTTGTATCTGAATTGTAAATTATGCTTTTGACAGTCATTTTACAGTTTAATATGGGACTATAGACATTGCGCTACCCCGCTCATATGGTATTAATTTTATTTGTGCAGGTCTTAAAAAAGGTCTTAAAAAGTCTTAAATTTGAGCTTTAAAATCCTGCAGAAACCCTGTTTTAGTGTAGGTAATTTATTGGTTATTGGCCATAACATAATAATTAATGGTTTATCTATATTGACCAGAATTTTAATTTTGGTCCATTCCTAACATAAACGCAAAGAATTCAAGTGTTTGTGTTTTATTTTTTTTTTAATATATTTAAACAAACTAATAGTATATTTAGACAAAATATTATATTAGAATTAAAATTAAAATATTTTTGTCTAGTTAATGTCATAGTAATATTTTAATGTAAGTTATTTATGTGTGTGTGTGTATATATATATATATATATATATATATATGTATGTATGTATGTACGTACGTATGTATGTATGTATGTATGTATGCATATATATCAACCAAATTTTTGATTTCTTGACCCCTAATACAAGCAATAAGGATTCATATTGGAGTTGGTTGTTATGGCTAATCAGATTCACTTTAACTGAATAAGGGAGTTTCCTTATGTGGCCCATTATGTTGTAGTAAATTGTTGTTTACAGACAGACAGGTGTTATAGGCATTGTAAAATATCAGTCCCAGCAGAGATTTTAATTATAGAGCTGTGAATGTGCTGGTCTGACAAATTTTCCTCTTGGGTCTGTGTGAAATGCAAGGCTATAAATGGTAGAATAACTGCTGCACATTCCACCCACAGGTTACACTGCACTGGATGTCCTATGTCAGCATCGTCTGTGTCATTGTTTACGTCATCGGACATGCTATTGGCCCAAGTGAGTTCACGCCAATCCCGTAGGGACATATTGCAGATGCACAGGGGGGTTTGCTGCATCTCAATGAATTCACTCCCTCCCTTTCATTTGTTGTATTCCTTGGTGGGGAATGACAATAGATTTATGCTGCAGTTTCTGGGATTTTACATTAAAACCCTGGAGTGAATGCGGGAGAAGTGCTTTAAAGTGGCAGTAAAACAGATTGTAAAAGCAGCACAGTGTTTCAAGCAATCTCTTTTCTCACTGCCTATAAAAAGATGACATGTCTGATGATAGAATATCCAGATTTGACAGCTTTTTCTTCATCCCTTTGCAGGTCCTATTCCTAATGTAATCACCACAGAGATGTTCCGACAGAATTCTAGACCACCAGCATTCATGGTGGCTGGCTCGGTTCACTGGCTCTCAAACTTCACAGTCGGCCTGGTCTTTCCCTTTCTAGAGGTCAGAGGTCAAATATAACACTAACAAAGAGTCACAGTATTGCACCAGTTGTTACTTTTGTTAAGTTATTAAAGGAATAGTTCACCCAAAAATGAAAATGCTGGAAAAGTACTCACTCTCAGGTTATCCAAGATGTGGATGAGATTGTTTCTTCATCAGAACAGATTTAGAGAAATTTAGCAGTGAATGGGTGCCGTCAAAATGAGAGTTCAAATGGCTGATAAAAACACAATAAACCACAAGTAATCCACACGACTTGTGGATTATTGTGATGTTTTCAACAGCTGTTTGCACTCTCATTCTGTGGCACCCGTTCACTACAGAGGATCTGAGTTAATTATTGCTAAAGTTCTCCAAATCTGTTCCGATGATGAAACAAATTGAGTTACTGTTGATTATTTTCTCATGGAATCAGTGCAAATCCTTTTACAGTTACAAGACTCGCTGAATCATCAAAGAGCACTTGAGTTAAAAAGAAAAAATCTCCTAATTTTCTCATTTGTATCAACAGAAAGGACTGGGAGCTTACAGCTTCATCATTTTTGCCTGCATCTGTCTTGCCACACTTATATACATCTGGGTGATCGTCCCAGAGACCAAAAACAAGACCTTTCTGGAGACCAGCAAGCTTTTTGCTCAAAGAAACAAGGTGGACATAGTGGTGGAGGCTGGGGACTCTGAGATCAAAGAGACTGGAAGGGAAAGCAGCGAACAGGAAATGAAAAACACATTTCTCTGAATGGATAAGGGGTCGTTTACACAGGACTTGTTCTTGTGTTTGTCTGCAATGCTTTGAATTCTTTTAATGCACTTTATTTTTTAGCATCTGCTGGGGTTTTAAAAGCAAGAACAGGTCCTGTATTATAACATTAAAATATTGTGCCTTTTCTTTGTCATCTGTATTTGGGGTGTTGATAAATAAGAAGGCCCAAGAAAAAATCTTTTTTTAAAATTAGGTTTAAAATGCATGTGCCAACTTCTTGCATTCGTATTATTTTCATGTGGTTTTGATAATACAAATTTCAACAAAAGATTAAATTTAATGAAAATTGATGTAATCATCAAGTGAAAAGTGATATATTTTCCTTATAACTAAAAATATTTTTATGGTAAGAGGTATTGTGCACAAATATTCTTTAGCATTTATAATTCTTTATAATAATTTTCATTGCATATTTTACAATATTGCCATGTCATAAAGGTCAAACAATCTTTTAAGAGACTTTTTGACCTTAAGGGTCTGCAGGGGCCCTTTATGTAATATAATTTTCTGTTTTATGTTTTTTGCATGTTTGTTACATCATATGACTTTGATTTGGTTTGATTTGGACAAATGTTTTTCAAATATTTATGTATTTTAATGAAGGTGCTTCACAGCATAATTCCTTTTCTAAGAAGCAATAATAAAAAAATTTATTATTTGAAAATGTTTTTGTCATTGTGATATCAAGAATTTCTTTCTTTCAGAAATTAGAAACATGCTCTTTATAGATATTCAAAGTATTGTACAGTATGTACGAAGTGCATTTTTAATGAATTAATAGCTTTGGACAGTTAAGAAGGTTAAGAATGCAAATATTGTTTATTGAAATTCTTCAGATATGATTCACATTATTCAATTGGGTAAAAATACATTGAAATGCTTTTATTTAAAATACAGATTGAATTGAATATATTGCAGTTAGTCCCCTGGGAGAGTATACAGTTCAAGTTAGCAGAGCTAATATTGCTGATATTGACATTAATTTGAAAAAGTTCTTAGCCTGTGGCGATCTCTTTTCTCTCTCAGAGGCAAACCTGCTCAGCCTGCAGCTGAACTCCTCCATACAGACTGAGCGGAGTGATTCCCCAGCTCAGGACATTCCCTTTCACCTTGACATTATCACACAACATTTGCTCCTTAATCTCTGCTGCAGTCAGCACATAATCCCACACATTTACATCGGTCATGTGCCCTACAAAAGCATCAATGTCTGAGATCCCTAAAAGACCATCCTGGTCCTTTCCCAAAATTAGTTTTCCTCCAGCTGGAATGGTGTATTCTGCCCGAATGTACCGCTCTTTCCCGACCAGTCCGTTCACCCACAGTTCAACCCCTCCTGTGTGTGACGCCCAGGTAAAGCAGTAGTTTGTCCAATCTGGGGATTGATGTTCGAATGGTAAATTCACAAACTCATCTCCGATCCAGAGACCCACTTCAGAACCCAAAGTGATCATGAGCTCATTGTCACGTAATGTGGAGTAAGAAAGCACAGTGAGGTCTTTTACGGGTGGTATACGGACATTCATGCAGGCTGTGAAGGATTGGAGGTTCATGGGGTGGGATAAGACCACCAAGGCGTAACTCTCCAAATTCTTTTTTGGGAAGTAGAGGACCAGTGGCGATATATGTTGCAGGCCTTGAGAAGGAAACGTCACGTAAGTCGATAAATAGAATCTCACTTGATTACATTAGTTGTCATGGTATATTTGAAGGTCTACGCTTCTAAAACTACAGTTTCACACACTGCAAAAAATACTCACCTTTACTTGTAGACGATGGTCCTTGAAAAGACCAAATATCAATATCAAAGCTTATTTTAATTCAGAGACTGATTAACAATGACACACATCACATTTATGGCCAGATTTAATAACACCTTGCGCCAGCGCAAACTGTCTTTTGGCATTAAAATAGTATACTGTCAGGATTTACTAAAGACCCGCAGTGAAGAATTAGCACTGAAAAGGCGTGGACACAGTTATTTTTGCGCCTGACCTTACTGAATATGCATTTGTAGGAGTTTCCCCTTCAGATGCAAAATTTATGGGAGGAGAGTATTAAAATGAATCATTCAACGCGATTTACTAACGTTTGCACTTTTCAAATTACTGGTATTTGCGGCATTATTTAACGCACAAAAAAGCATGTCTTAAAGCAAGCAGTAATTTGCGCTGCTCTTGGTCGATTGCGCTGGTCATTATGGAAATGATCTGGCTGCGTCTGTTTTCTTTAATGTGCGCATTGTCAGTAAATCACACGCAGAATTTTCCCCTCCCATCGGAGCTTTTATGGAATTGCGCTCTAACGCTAATTTGCCCTGTTTAGTAAATCTGGCCTTTAAAGGATAGTTCGCCCGAAAAAAACCTTGGGTCACTGCAAACCTGTATGACATTCTTCCATGAAACGAGTTGAATGCAGAATGTCTCATTTGTTTTTTTCATACAGTGAAAGTGCATGAATGGATGAAATACCATACAAACCTTATAAAAGTAGTCCACATGACTCATACACTATATTCCAAGGCTTTTGAACAGTGTTGTTTTTGTATCAAAAATATGAAAAAAAAAATTTCATTAATTGAAATAAAATTGCCCTTGCAACTAACTGAAATGAATACTAAAATTAATGAAATTGAAATAAGAATAAATAATAAAAAATTTAAATGAAAATAAGAAAAAAATAAATAGAAAAAAACTAAAGCTAAAAATATAACAAAATAACAAAAAAGCAAACTTACAAAATTTTTAAAATCTGTAGCCATACGGTAGTTTGTATGAGGAACAGAACTAAAACATTTTGCTTGACAACTTTGGCCACCATTCACTTTCATTGTGTGGAAAAAGCAGCTTGTACATACTTTTAAAAATAACTCCTTTTCTGTTTCACAGAAGAAAGTCAAACAGGTTTTTTTAAAGACATGAAGAATTTTTTTTTTTTTTTTTGGGTCGACTATCCCTTTAAGATTTCCCTGTAATCTTGACATTTCTCATGAAAAGTTATACCTGAAACCGTTTTTTTTGTCCAGTGACACAATAAGGCTCTCAATCCTTTTAAGCTTAGCTTCAATCTCCTCCTGACGGCAAATTCCTGCAAGAAACCAAAGAGGAGAGAGGGAGAACATGCTCAGGCACTGCAGGCCTAACAAAGAGCGTTTTTCATAACTGCTGGAAAGGATGAAGCTCTGCCCTAACCTCCTTTGCCCAGGCGTGGGAGGAAAGAGGACTCCACCACTCTGTCATTCAGAGGCTGGGCAATGCGGTAGTCATTCCAAAGGGTCTTATTTTCATGGTCCATTAATGTGCTCTCCAATTTTCTGATCTGAAGGTCACCACATTAAAAGTTAAAGGAAAAGCAAAAAAAATTGAAAACTTTTTTATGAGAACTTTTGGAGGCACCTGATTGTGAGAGAGGGCGATGGGCGTATCAAATACAGTCCACAGAATGCTCTCATGGCATGGCGGTGTGGTGAGAGAGCCCTGATATCTGAAAAAGTGACTAAGGTTGTCTGGAAGCATGGAACGTACGTTCAAGTTTGTGATATTCATGGCCTGACCTGCAAAGAGCGAGAGAGAAAATTAAAGAAAAAAGTGCATATATGAGGCTGCATAGAATGAAATATTTTGCGATGGTCATCCAAAATGTTTCGCATTACCTGCATACTTGATGTTTGCCAGGTTTGCAATGAAATCACTGTAGTACGTGTTCTCAAAATGCCCATCCTAAGCACAAAGTATCCATATATCAAATACTGTATACCGCTACAAGCAAAACATTATATTTTACTATAATATATATATATATTACTGAACACATTATATTTATTCATTTTAAATGTATGTATGTGTGTGTGTATATATATATATACATACATACATACATACATTTATATAAATGAACTTTTCAAAATATATAAATAATAATAATAATACATAGATAGATAGATAGATAGATAGATAGATAGATAGATAGATAGATAGATAGATAGATAGATAGATAGAATTTCTTACTATTGTAAAAATATAATGGAAAATTTACATTTATTAAAAATTATTACATTAATAATATTTTTTTTTCTTAAAAATAAAAAGATATAACAACTGATAAAAAATATCATATACTGTATATATATATATATATATATATATATATATATAAATGAACTTTTCAAAATAGATAGATAGATAGATAGATAGATAGATAGATAGATAGATAGATAGATAGATAGATAGATAGATAGATAGATAGTATTTCTTACTATTGTAAAAATATAATGGAAAATGTACATTTATTAAAAATTATTACATTAATAATATTATTTTTTCTTGAAAAAAATACTATAAAATGTATTAAAAAATCAGAAAATTTATAAAAATATTATAAATATATAAATACACTTTTTAAAATATATAAATATTATATATAAATATATATAATAAATATATATATGTGTTTTATATTGTGTTGTTTTTTTAACAGTGAGTTGAAACTAAAGGTGGTATTAGACTAGTGGCATGACATTACTAGTTATAACTATAGGTCTATGTGAAGTTGATTGAGCCACTCAAGTGTTAACATTTTCAGATAAAACATAATGCAGAAGTTTCATGAACACTAAAAACCAAGCTATTAGCCAAGCAATTGCAAAAAAAGACATTTGCAACTGCACTACATATTGCAGCAGATTAGAATGCCTATGGGTGTGTTATTAAAACAATGACCTCCCCCATAAAATGGCACTGGGAGCTTGTGGCCTGCACACAGTCTTGTGGAGACAGAATGTCAGGCAGTAGGCCACCACACAGCGGTCTGATCAATTAACCCATTTAGTTCAGAGAATACAGATGTCTATCTTTACTCGTGCTATGTGCTTCAGGCAATGCGGGGTCATTTGGTGCTTTCTAAGTCTTTTCGGGAGAATTCACATAGATAATAATGTGCAGTTTTCATTTTAATCTTTTTCTTTGAAGATAATTTGCTTTCCCTTATTCCCATTAGATGGCAGCACTGCACCGCAATAAATTAAAAAAGAATCATAAAAAAATAAAACCATTTTTCTAATTTCAAACAGGATGAAAAAGATGGTTATAGCCAATCTTACCTCATAAAAAAAGGCTAAAACTGCAAGACCGTCTTGTTTATCTTTGGCCTCATGGAAGCTGCTGTACTTATCAGAGTTGTAGTGAACAACATGCAGCTGTGACACAAGAAGTCAAATAGGAAGGTGCTAGAAATTACACTTAAAATTGAGTAATGTTAGATTCAAAACATATTGAGTTAAACAAGTCCTTCCGTATTGCTAAATTAAAGTTTCTCAACACTCTTAAGCAATTTAAATGCAGGAATGCTGTTTATAAATCATTTTATAATAACACAATGATACCTACATATTTGTCTAAAATAGAACCTGACATACTGTAGTAAGATTTCAGGCACATGTCCAGCATCACTTGAATGGATAAGCCCTCAGCCCTACAGTCACTGAAGAAAACAATGCCTTAACAGCATTGCTTTATATATTTTTATATCTAGGATGTCTCTAAATGTATATGCATTCATGTGTTGGGCTAAAATGAATTATGTAAATACTTCTGCCATGTAGCGGATGCCGTCCACTGTGTGCTCTGATCCACTGGCCTCTAAGTCCCAGCCTCCCCAGTGCAGATGCATTTGGACAGCAGTGTAGTGGTCTGGAAACCCCTTAGTAATCTTCATAGTCTGTGGCAGCTGAATTTCCACTGTCAAAAACAAACAAGATTGTGGGTTACATTCATAGAAACCTAATCTATCCTGTAAAGAATATATAGACTAAAGCAGTAAGAGGGAAGCATATACTGTTAGTACAAAATAGATAAATGTTTTATTCGCTTTCCGACACGAGGGGGCGACAAAATCAACGTATAAAGACACATAACAATTGCAGGCGGTATATATTCGCTTAAAAATAATCATAATACAGAATTGTGCATTATTTGAAAGGGTTCTAATATAAGAATTCATACCAGAATGTCCATTGTTCTTCATGAGAAAGCTGCCATGCATGTCCTCATAGCCTGTCAGCTCGAGCTGAAGCAGTCGCGGATTGTAACGCACTTTGCGCCGCTGTATGTCAATGGGAGACTGTTTGTCGCCTCCGCAATCGAGAAACTTTTCTGTCCAGTGCTTCTGATCCAGTTCTCCCTCTGTATGAAAAAACAAAAGGCGTTTAAGCAGAGAGCGACACATTTCTCACATACACAATAAAACGCAGACGATTATAATATGGTGTGGGATGGGGGGGGGGGGGGGGGGGGGGGGGTGTAATTAGTACACATTAGATATTAGGATAGTACACATTTAAATATTCCAGTAATGATAACAGTTAGGCTATAACTTAGTAACAGCGCGAATTTTCGCTAACGAACAAGTCGCTGTCGCTTGAGGAGGTAACCATAGCAACAGAACGCGCTCTTGCGATTTCCATTACGATTACTTTACGTCGTTACGTCGGTATACCTACATTACTTACATTTAGCCAACTGTTGCGCTTTTAGCCTACTATTTGTTCGAGGCGAACTATGACAGATTGCACCCAAAAATGACCTTTATATTTACATGTAATCATTTAGCAGATAGGCTATTTAAAATGCAGAAATTCTTTGTAGGCCTATTTAAATAATAATAATAATAATAATAAATTAATTTCACTGAAAGTAATTTAATTCGTACAGCTGATAGACTTTTTAACCATATTTATCTTTTTTAAACGAGGTTAGATTTTTATCTTTTTCTTTACATGCCAGCATAGGCTATTATCTTCTTCTATCCTCAATGTTCTTTTTATTTATTTTAATATTTGTGTATATGCAACCTTTTTCTTCTATGAGAAAACTACTCGCAGAACAATGCAGTTCATTGTCATTTGACAAACAGGCTAAAACTTTGACTTTGTACAACTACAGTAAGACCAGCAGCGAGGCTGTATAAATGATTTAATACAAAGCTAAACGTTTAATGTTAAAACTAAATGTAGCTTAAACATAAATTAGCCTATTGGTATTGCCTTACCAACTTATTACGTAAGCATAACAACTCGCAAGATTAATGGTGTGAATAATTTGTTTTAAAAAAGGAAGCGCTTGCCTGAATATGTCCATTTCTGTCCATCTATTCCAGCTGATGCGAAATTCACCAATCCGGTGAATAACAGGACTACAAACAGCTCCATGCTCAAAGTGCACAGACTCTCTGAGTGTGATGTGTGCTCTAACAGTCTCGTTCACAGGATTGTAAAGAGGTGCAGAGAGTGACATCGATTGCAACGGTTTACACCCAGAATGCCAAAGGCGTGTAGTAACATGGTCATTTAGAGAAGCTTTGACGGATTGGCAAATAAATGTTTGAAGCAATAGTTGAGAATGTAGTTCTCAGGATTCACCAACAGGTCGGTCTGGTTTTGTTCAGTGGTTTCCCATTTTTCTTTTTTCATGTTTACTCTTAAGGGTGCACCTTTTTAAATAATGGTATTTGAATATATAGAATTTGCTTTTTATATAAAGCTGTACCTTTAATGTGTAAAACCTGTTTAAACGAGTTTAAAATGATTAGCTACATTAGATGATGACTCAGGTTATGTAAGTAGCCTAATAAAAGCTGATTTCATTTACATCATAAAATAATAACAATAATGGGTAGTGGCAAGTGGTTCAAGGAAATAATTTTAGGCTGTGTAAATCAGTATTACACAAGGTTTGATTATTTCTTTTTATCAGACAAGCTTGTACTGTAAGTTTAGGAAGTAATCAATTTCATAAATACATTTCAGGTGCCATTATTATTTTATAATGCCAACACTACTAAATGGCAAGTGAAGGTAAAACTGCTTTGCATTTTCTAGAGAAGAGAAAACCATTAACATGGTAACTAGCAAACAGTTATCTCAAATTTGTTTTGTCAAATTGCTGGCTAAATCAAACATCTATGTCTTATGAAGTTGTTTTACTCATGAATAAAGATGTTTAACAGCTCTAGACACTACTGACAGTTATGAAAGCTGTCACGGCATGTTTTTACAAGTTGTGCCAGTGAAGCAGAAATTTAAAGGAGAAACTGGGGGACAACAGAAGAGACAATGCAGTGACAAAAAATACAAACAGTCCTTTACAAAACATTATAAATCTTACAATGAATATTGTGATATTTTTATTACAAAACACTAAAGCTGAAGATATTTGTATACAAAATACACTTCAATGGAAGAGTATACAATGGAATATGCTGTTTGTGTATGAAGATAACATTAAACACACACACACACACACACACAAATTAGGACAAAAATATCAAAGTGTTTGGATGTCCCAACACTTTCAATTATCGGATATGGAATCAACATCAGACAAGCCGGCCAATGATTAAATGAGGTACTTGGAGGGAAGGAGTCTGAAGAGAGAAACCACAGAGGTCAAAGGTTACTTTGAAGACTCTAGGGTTTAGTAGCCGATAATGAAGTAAAGGTGCTCCAGTTAGTCATGTCAAGAGCTGTGCGTACTGTCCATTACTCAAAGTACTCTGTGAAAACATGTCTGGAGTTTGCAAAAAGCATAATAACAGTGCAGTTGCAATGAGGGAAAATATATTGTGATCAAGATGTACCTTTTACCTAAATTCAAAGTGATATGAGGAGCACAAATCTAGCACTGGCCCTGCTGTGGGAATGTCTTTGTCAAGATCAAAATGGTAAAGACTATTTTTGGCTATTTTGTGGATCAATTTTCAGTTTGTGTTTAGATTATACAGCAAGGGAACATCAGCCACACTAGGGATATTATACATGACATCAAAGCTGACAGTTCCTAAATTAAAATGACAAAATACAACGTTCATCCAAATCTATAAATCTATAGCAAAGGGAACACAGTAAAGGGAAAATAAGGCTACATGGACAGATAAAGGTACACATATAAAAATGTTGAAGAACGTAGCGTGCTATCATTCAAAGATATGAAATAAAAAAAAATAAAAAAAAACTGGGACAGAGGCTAATGTCCTTGTACAAATGTTAATTGTCTAGGACAATGTGTTTTTTGTGGGTTGAAAATATTTACATTTCAAATAAATGCTGTTCTTTTGAACTTTGTATTCATCAAAGAATCCTAAAAAATTGTATCAGTTTTTGACAAAAATATTAAGCATTCACTGTTAACATTGCACAACTTTGATAAATGTTCCTTAAGCACCAAATCAACATATTAGAATGATTTGTGAAGTATCATGTGAAGAATGAAGACTGGCTGCTAAAAATTAAGCTTTGCCATCACAGGAATAATTAGCATTTTAAAATATATAAAAATATTTCAGTTATTTTGCCTTTCAATAATATTTCACAGTATTACTGTTTTATTGTATTTTAAATCAAATAAATGCAGCCTTGATGAGCATGAGAGACTTTAACTCCATTAAATAATTAAAATAAAAATCTTACTAACCCCAAACTTTTGAGCAGTTTAGATTTTGTCAAGAAATCTCTATAGTAGCCTATATATTCTGTAAAAATCCAAATTCAAACAAATATACGTTAACATATAAAATTAAAACGCTGTAGTTTATAACCACAAAACTCATGCAAACAATACTGCTTGTCTGAAGACTTGAAGTAAATAGGTTTGTCCTGTGAGCAGCCATAAGATGGCGTACTAGTAATCTTACTCAAGGTCATTCACTGAGGCTGCCATAGTCGAAGATAGAAAGCGCACAGCATCACTTGGTCCATCATGTGCGTTTGAGATGTAAAGATGATGCTGTAAATGAATTTGGTACGATAATCTTGGTGTAAATCATAATGCTTTCATACTGTGCCTATTTGCATATATTATGATGTGCTATTGAATACCCAAAATAAAACATAACCATCTAAATACACTTGAGAAAGAAAAAAGAAAAACACTTGGTTTTCTGTTTAACAAAGATGAACGCATTGACTAGCTAATATATATATAAAGCTCTCAGCTATCAAATGAATTAAAGTAGTATTTAAAAACAGCTAAGTTTGAATTAATATGTATATAAACATTTTTGTCATCATCATATTTAAAACATTAATAACAATATACCCTTTGAAACTAGTGTGCAATCGAATGTGCATAATTTTATAAAAGTTTATAAAAGCCGCCATGTCCAATCAGTCTGCGTTCACTCATTTTTATTTATTTATTTTATTTTTTTCTGTTCACTCGTGCACACTCACTATGACGCATCACTGGTCGTAGATGATGCTTTGCACGTACTCCACAATGCACCAGTTTCCAGCATAAAACACGAAAATATTGGAGTCAAAGAGCTTTAAACACAAGACACACTAATAAAGTTCTAGATAATGTCAACTGCATGTCATCAAAAGCCTTGAAATAAAATAAATCATAGCTTTTAATCAATGAATTAAAATTTCCGCATCCCTGTCGAAGGCGGAGTCTTGCCGGTTGAAAACGTGCATTTTGCCATGCAACCTCTTTAGCGCACCGCGTGAGTCGCGTCTGACCAATCACAGCACGAGAAAGGCGCTCGCGCTGACCGCTTCCTGATGCCCTGAGCTTAACAGTGCGCGAGACCAGCAGCTTCTGCCTTCTCTGCTTTCTGCACCGCGATCAGCTCTCGAGTGCCCTTGCGCTGGCTAGGCCAGATACGGTAAGGTGAATACAGGGCGTTTGTTTTAGATTTTACATTTTAGCTGGTAAAAATATTTGTCATCAAAAATAAGATGTGCTAAATGAGTGGTCGTGATGTTCGAGCGAGTTATGCAACACTGATGAAGGTGATGCTGTCGTGCGGTGACGTCCTTTATAATCTGAGTATTCATCTCATTAAAACACTGCAGCGTTTATGTCACGCAGAGTTGGTATTAAGAAGAGATGCAGATGTGTTCTCGTGAACGAAACACGTTCATTCAAAAACACAAAACGACGTTTAAAGTAGAAAGCTGTTCGTCTTAGGTTACAGCTGCTGTACATGGGATTTTGTCAGCAAACTAAAACGAGTCCCGGTTTCACACCAGATATTGGAAAGATTTGTAACTGGAGACATTGCTGTTATTTATTTTGTAGCTTTTAAATGTTGCAAATAGATTTATTTTAGAGTAAATGAACTGTCAGTGTGACATATATTGTTATTATCACCACACCCTTTTTTATGCTCATCACAGATGTTTAAAATCTTGAATTTGAAGCTGATTTTAATGTAATTCTCAATATAAATCTGTTCAAATTGAGAGCAGCGTATTCTCTATGCACTGCAGACAGAAGGCCGGTCACTTGTTACTGTCTGTCTCAGTTAACCCAACCCACTGTGTTGTGGTCAGTGGGAAGTTTCCACAGACATTTAAGGCTACAGGATTTTCCATTGGTCCAAATGAAGTGTATGTGTTTTTTGTTGGTTTTATATGTTAGCACATAATGTCGACAGGGCTGGAAATGGTGATGAAATGAGTCTTGTGATATACATGGGAAAGGGTTTTCTTGTGAAATCCTGGTCTGACAATAATAAAGGGGGTTCAGAGATATTAATGTTTGTCTATATGAGCAAAAATCCTTTGTTTTATTGCACAAAAGCTTCAGAAAACAAATTATTCTAAAGAATGTCAAGTAGGTCATTTGACTGATGAATAGTGACTTCACAGGCAAAAACATTCAATCCCTCATAGGGGTTATGCTAGAGAGGATTTGAGTGTCACTGCATGTTTCTAAATGTCCAGTACAGCTGCATTATTAAGCGAACAGGTGCTGACAGCTGAAAGGCTCGGCTTTTTTTTGACTGGAGAGGGAAATAGTTGCTTGCAAGTCATAAAGTTAGTTTGTTCTCAACTTCTGGTGCCTGTTGGTCATGTTGACTGGGTTGGATTACTCAGTTTGAACTTGTTAGTCCTTTGGTGACTGCATAAACTGAAACTCTAGATCATATAAAGAGTGGATGCTGATGAAATGTGGTGAAAGAGTGTAGTACCTTCCTCCTCTTCGACTCAGTTTGGAATAGTTGAGTCATTTCCTAGTGGGGAAATCACCATAAGGCCTTCAATGGGATTAGTTATGACTAGAAGTAAAATTTATATTTCCATGTAATAATAAAGCATAATTATATAAATATTTTTTAAAATCAATTTAATTATATAAAAATTATTCAAATCCTATTTTGTCTAAATTAATTCAAAATAAAATACTGAAAACTCGACGCGAGTTCATGCATCACCACATTATAATGTGCAGAATAAAAAAATATATATTAATTTGAGATTTGCTAATGAATTAATTAAACAGTGTTTTTGAAGTATTAGTGTTTTCAAAGAATAACTTTGAGGCTTAATGTAATCTAAATGTAAAAGTAAGGTAAATGAGCTTTAACAATTACATTTCCAATAACGGTCGATGCAGATAAATAAATAAAAAATATAGACCAATAACTCGTATGGTACCAATACATTGTGCATCTCTAACCATATTCGTGTTATTTTGATAACACGATATCTTATATCTTACACAATATCTAATATCTTTGTCAGCTCCTCGTGTTTTTTACATGTTTTTTGTCTGCTCAGAAACTGCAACATGTCCATCCTGAAGATCCACGCTCGTGAAATCTTTGACTCCCGTGGAAACCCCACTGTGGAGGTTGATCTGTACACCAAGAAAGGTATGTAATGCTAAAAATGTTAAAATTACTTCACAATTTCATTGTTTTTCATTATATTATTTACTTCAAATATTTTTTGATACTAAAAAAAAATAATCACATTATATGTATATTGGTCTGATGATTCTTTCAGGAAGCTTAATCCATTTTGTAATGTGCCAGCAAATGCAAAAATGGGACCATTTAAGAGATAAAAATCATCGTCCATCAGCACTGTCTCTTCAACTGCAGAACAGTCCATTACAAGTTGAACATCAATACAAAGCGACAGTAATTGACATTGTATGTGGTGTTATTGGGGCGTACAGTCTGAATGCTGTGGCAGTTTCACATGGGTGAGCTTCTGAGCTGCTCTCTGCCTATTCAGGCCCTCATGTTGGTGTCCAATAGCATAGAGTCGACGTATCAGGTGGTAGGTTGTTATAAATAGCCAAAGTAATACATACCACTTAGATTGCATTGCTATAGTGTGGTGCTTTGCACATGAACACAGAAAGTAATTATATTCAAGTTTGGGATCTGTAAGATCTTTATTTTTTATTATTATTTTTTTATTTTAAATAAATTAATACTTTTATTCAGCAAGAATGTATTAAATTAATCAAAAGTGACATTAAAGACTTTGTCAATGTTACCAAAAATTGTTTACTTTCTATTCATCAAAAAAAAAAAAAGTATCACAGTTATATTAAGCAGCACAACTGTTGTAATGGCTGCTAAAAATTCAGCTCTGCCATCACAGGAATAAATTACATTTTAAAATATATTATAACATTTAAAATATTTATAATAACTTAAAATATATAATAAAATAAAAACAGTTATTTTAAATTAAAAAAAAATTCATAATATTATTGTTTTACTGTATTTTTGATCAAATAAATGCAACTTTTGTCAGCATAAGAGACTTGTTTTTAAAAAACATGAAAAAAAAAAATTAGAGTAGAATACAACATTTAGACTTTTTGCCTCATGTTAATGTTTTGCTCATTTGCAACAATGTTTAAAAGAAATTTCTTGATTTTGTAACTTGCTTTTTGTGCAGTTCCCTACACACAAATGTAACACAAGGTGGTGCCTTGACCTCTAACGCATGCCTGGAATTTTAATTATGTTTAGTGAAAGACCATTCTGAAAGATTGAGGCTGGCAAGAGAACAAATATGTAGAATGTTTCTTCTGCCAGATTGTGTTGAACAGAGAGAGGGAGTTGGCATACTTTGCCAGGTTAGTGTGTAAAGGTGATGAATGTCTTTTTTATAGGGACTAATGCGTAGAATGTTTATTCATCTTCTGCCGATGTTCTGTACTTTTCCCCTCAGTCCCACATGTATGAAAACAAGTGGAGACAACTCACCCAAATCAAATGTGTCTGTGTGTATTTGAGCGCAGCTTGATGAATGTGTTTTGATTAGTATGAGGACTGGAAAATACAGCCTAACGTATAGCTTAGAGTTGTTTTAATAGTGCACAATTTCTAAAAATTTGTTTCATTGGATTGGCAAAGCATTTCATAGCAATGCTTGGATCAGTATGTTAACACAGATATGTTACAAAGATCAAAACTAGGCATACTCTGCCTATAGGTTTGGATATTCTACCGTTGCTTGGTGGAAATGATTGGTTAGGTACAGACTCACTATGTAACAGTTGATGAGTTTCTGGTTAAGCTTTAAATCCGTTTTCATCTGCACGCTCTGGCAATCGACTTAACCTCGCTCAGCTGAGCTGATTGAATATGCATGTGCAGATTTGCCACACTCTGAGTCAAAATGTGCCATCATGTAGTGCACGAGTGCCAACCTTGATCAGGGGGTGTCCCTTTCTCTCAGTCAGTTACATCACAAGAGGAAACCCCCTTAACATCACTTCCTACGTTTAATTTAGGTGATAAAAATGCCCTGAGGTACCATGCTTATCAATTGTTTAATCAGTCAGTTATTTTTTTAAAGATATTATATACTATATATTGACATGTAGTCTGCTGCTGGAATGCAGAGATTGTATATATTGTGACTATTGTGTTGCATAATCTCAGCTGTGATCTCAGTGGTTCTAGTTGTAAATTCTGAAAATAGATTTCTGCAAAATTAGCAGGGCTGTTTATACATATTTATAACCATTCACAGGTTTTCTTGTATTTTTTGTTCAACAGGACTCTTCAGAGCTGCAGTGCCCAGTGGCGCTTCTACTGGCATCTATGAAGCCCTTGAACTCCGTGACAATGACAAGACACGTTATCTGGGCAAAGGTTTGTATTTCAGATATTCAGTTTGTAAATTTAGTATTTCAAAGAATCACCATCTTCTTATGAGATTTTGAGATATTAAAGTTAAAAATTAAATATATTAAATATTATAATTTAATGTTAATATTTAAATATATATTATATTTTAATAATATTTTATATTTTATAGTATTTTATATTTTATATTTTATAATATTTTAAATATTATTGCTTGACAAAACAAAAAAAAAGTGTTTTTGAAATGTATTAGACATATTAATAATATGAGAATAAAAACATATACACTATTATTCAAATTGTTGGGGTCAGTAAGATTTATTTATTTATTTATTTATTTATTTTTTGAAAAGTTATTTTTATTCAACAAGGACACATTAAATTGTTTAAAAGTGATAATAAAGACATTTTATAATGTTACAAAAGATGATGTTTTTTTTTTTAAATGCTGTTTTTTTTTTAAACTTTCTATTCATCAAAGAATCCTGAAGAAATGATCCTTGAGCATATTAGAACATATTAGAATGATTTCTGAAGTATCATGTGACACTGAAGACTGGAGTAATGGCTGCTTTCTGTTTTTTTTTTTTCCAAATAGAAAAAGGTTATTTTAAGTTGTAACAGTATTTCACAGTACTGTTTATTGTATTTTTGATGAAATGAAAAGCATAAGAGACTCCTTTCAGAAACATTAAAAAGTCTTACTGACCACAAATCTTTTAATAGTAGTGTATAAAAATCTAATTACATTTTCTATGTGAAAACTCATTTGAATCGTGCTTGATTTGTAATGTTTTACAAATATGCATAATATCATATGTATCATATGTATATTTCATGTATCATAATAACATCCAGAAAAAATCTGAATGAAATTAAGAATGTACTGTATTTATTTATTTATTTTTAAACATCCATTTCTTAATTTCTGTGAAATCCATAATTTCCTCAGTTTTTTTTTTCAATGGTATCCATCTGCACTGCAGTGTTTTTCTTTTCTCCTCTCATCCTCTCTTTCTTCTGCCATCTTTTCTCCTCTGTCAGGGGTGAAAAGAGCTGTTAAATATGTAAATGAGTTCTTGGCCCCTGCTTTATGTAATCAGGTAAATTAGCGTGTGAATTAACTGAAGTGAGGAACTTAACCCCTTTTGATATAGCACAGAAGCAGCATGAGCCTTTGGGTTTGCTTTGACGACTAACCACAGCAGGTATTTGTAGATGATCACAGATGTACTCATTGACAATAAAGCACTCATCTGCTCTGTGATCATCTAGTCATGTCTGCTCTGCATGTTCATTCACTCCTTGGCCTGGGTCAGTGATGGTCTGCTTGTGTCCCTGCAGGTGTCTCAAAAGCTGTTGAGCATATCAATAAATCAATTGCACCTGCTCTGGTTAGCCAGGTAGGAATATTTGTTCTTTGACTAACATGATAATGTATACTGTTGTTGAGTTGTGGTTATTCATAATATACAAGAGAGGCACTGAAAGATCATTTGAGAGAATTAGATAAGTTCGGAACCATTATTATAAGTGGTAAGTGTCTGAATATTAACTAACGTTTGAGTAAATATTAGCATTTAGTCATCTCTAAATACAGTTATAAAAATAAAAACCTCCCACTAATCTCACAATGCTGTGAATGCCATAACGTTGCATTTGTTCTACGCTAAATGAAGTTTGTGTGAATGTCATACTCCTTGAATAATGATTGATATTGTCAGTAATCAATCTTTTGTGCTTAAACAGAACGTGTCAGTCTTGGAGCAGGAGAAGATTGATAAGCTGATGCTTGATATGGATGGCACTGAAAACAAGTGTAAGCATATTAATATGATGAAGTGTTTCATTATAGTTACAATTCCTTGAGTTGCCAGAACAGAATTTATTCACGGCTCTTCACGCTGGTTTAGAAAGACTCTGAAATACGCACCCATTATTTTAATGAATGTGCTCACTTGAATTCACAGCAAAGTTTGGTGCTAATGCCATCCTGGGCGTTTCCCTGGCTGTGTGCAAGGCTGGTGCTGCAGAGAAGGGCGTCCCCCTCTACCGCCACATCGCAGACCTCGCTGGCAACCCAGAAGTCATTCTCCCTGTCCCTGTATGTGCTCAGAATAATTATCAGTCTTTACTTCTGTACATTACAGTGTTTCAGCTGGTTTCCATCTACCTATTTAATGCAAATTTTGGGATATCACGTAAAAATGCAGGATGCTTCAAGTTGGATACATTTTTTTTATTCTGTATATAGGGGGGGTTAAATTACCATGGATACAAGTTGATATAATTTTAAAAACGTATTATAAATATCATAAATATCAGCCAAAATTACTGTATAGTGCATACTTACTTACATCTGGTCTGGAATAAATGCCCCATGACATAAACCATAAACATTACTGAAGAATTGCAAACTATGACATACTATAAATAGACTTTCTGTTTTCAAAGGCCTTCAACGTTATCAACGGCGGCTCCCACGCTGGGAACAAGCTGGCCATGCAGGAGTTCATGATCCTGCCTGTCGGTGCTAGCAACTTCAAAGAGGCCATGCGCATTGGTGCTGAAGTTTATCACAACCTGAAGAATGTCATTAAGGAGAAGTACGGCAAAGATGCCACCAATGTGGGCGATGAAGGTGGCTTTGCTCCCAACATCCTTGAGAACAAAGAAGGTGAGAGTCTGGAGTTTCATGAGAACAGGTCTAGATCTAGATATGCCTCAGTTTCATGGAGCAGATTTTTAAGAATGTAAATACTAGAGAATTAGCCACTATAAATATGAAACATATTCATGGTAAAACATACTTTGGGAATTAAATGTAAACTATCCGTTTGATCTTAGAAGTGATATATATTTAAAACCAAATTCCATTTTTAGCCCCTGGTAAGCAAACAAGTACAGATAAGCACTAATATACAATAAAATATACAGATTGTATGTAACACTTGAGATAACTCAAGGAGTCAGAGATTACAGTTATCTTGATTATAGATAAGTGAGTTTACAAACCACTGAACAACAAAATGTTTGAGTTACTATGAATTATTACCTAGACTTGTTCGGTCCTTCAAAACTAATTTCCATCAAACAACAAATGTTTTTCATTTTAAGATCTGCTGCATTGGTATAATTCAGTTGAAGCTAGTGAAGTTCTGCAGCTGTGGCCCACTCTCCAGGGAATTCTGGGAATGTGCATGACCTCTGTGTTGCCTGTGAATCACAGTCATAACATCTGCCCATTTCAGAGAAAAATAATGTTGAGTTCTTCACATCTAATTGGATTACTTACTCTGTGAAAGTGTAAATATTTATGCTCTTCTTTGCCCATATTATTTGTTATTTTAACATTAATTTAGTTGTCTAAATTAGACTAAAACATTAGACTGGAATCCAGAAGTTGCTGTAGGTTAAAAGCTTATGTGTAAAAAGCATTGCACCGTGAGATATATTTTCAAGGTGCATTTATGTTTAAACAAAGTACAAACCAATGCCTGAACTTATTATTTTGCTGTAGCTAATATAAACTGCAGAAATATTAATGGTTTGTTGAGTGCAGATGTATTAGGAATTTGACATGAAACACTTTTGGGAATTTTAACGCTCTACATTGAATGTTTGTATATTTAAAACTGCATTAAAATTAATTAGTGAAGGTGAGGGTAAGATTTGAAATAGTGTAAAAAAAAAAATGTAAGTGAAACCTGAAACATATACTTTAACTTTATACATTCATATACATTTTAACTTATAATCTTTATGTTGATTTAAAAAAAAAAGAGCTATGCATCAACTACATATCTTTTTCAGCTCTGGAGCTGCTGAAGAATGCCATTAGCAAAGCTGGCTACACCGACAAGATTGTGATCGGCATGGATGTGGCTGCCTCTGAGTTCTACAAGGGTGGCAAGTACGACCTGGACTTCAAATCACCTGATGACCCCAGCCGTTATATCAGCCCTGACCAGCTGGCTGACCTCTACAAGAGCTTTGTCAAGGATTATCCTGGTCAGTGTGCCTGATCTTTAGTGTTACTGTGTGTGAGAGTGTGATACTCTACTACAATCCTTAGACGGCCAGTGACAACTGCTTAGTGCAAATCTGAAGTCAGAGTATCTAGTAAGTTATGTGATAAATAAATATTAAACAAATGTAATTAATAATAATTGCTAGTGCATTAACATACATTAAACCTTATTGTAAAGTGTTACCAAAAACACGTTTTCCTTATCTAAGTGTGTTTACCCAAACAAAAATTCTTCCCTCATGTGTTTTGGGTATCTTTAGATCTCCTAAAAAAAAGACACCATTAACTATGGTGTATTTATTAATCTCTTAATAAACAAAAACATTGCAGGGTACACTAGATTTCAACTTTTAAAAAATGCTGTTCTTTTGGTTGATTTATTCATCAGAGAGTCCTTGAAAAATGTATCACACTTTCCACAACATGAATAATGAAAAGAAATGTTTCTTAAGCAGCAAATCAGCATATTACAATGATTTCTGAAGGATCACATGACATTGAAGACTGGAGTAATGACTTCTGAAAATTCAGCTTCGCTTCACATGAATAAATTACATTTTAAAATATATCCAAACAGATAACAGTTATTTTAAATTGTAATAATGTTTCACAGTATTACTGTTTTTACTGTATGTTTGTTAAGCCTAACCCTAACCCTAATACCAGTAGCAATAAAATTTAATGTTTTAATTCTTTATAGAAGTTTTGCAATTGAACGATCCTTTATTAAAAAAAGCTTTATTAAAAAAAAATATATATATGTGTATGTATATGTATATATATTAATAGTAATAAAAAACAGTAATAAATTACAATTAATAGTAATAAAATAGATAATAATAAAAAATAGGGATATTAAAATATTTCTGATATGTGATCAAAACAATTATTAGTGAGAACATTTCACAGATCTGTTCAGCTGCATTTAAATGAAAACCTAATAAAAAAACCTAACTTAAAGATCCAGTATTTTGACAAAACTCCAAAAAAAAATAAAATAAATAAAAATAAATAAATAAAATTAAGTTAAAAAAAAAAAAAATCCAGCCAAACCAATGACATTTTTGTGTTATATATTATAATATAGGTACATTATGGCCATTGAATGGTGTATTTTTTTTAATTATTATTTTTTTAATCTGTCTATATGCTTGTGTATATACTGTGTATTGCTCTGGCAACATTGTGCTATTCCACAGTCATGCCAATAAAGCTCAATTGAATTGAATTGAATTGAATTGATATGTGCATTAATACTTCACTAGATGTATACTTTAACTCCAGCTCAAATCAAAAAAGTTCCTTCTTTTTCTTCTCAGTGGTCTCCATTGAGGATCCATTTGACCAGGATGACTGGGAGGCCTGGACCAACTTCACTGCCAGCACTAAGATCCAGGTGGTGGGTGATGACCTCACTGTGACCAACCCCAAGCGCATTGCTAAAGCCGTGTCTGACAAGGCCTGCAACTGCCTGCTGCTGAAAGTCAACCAGATCGGATCTGTCACCGAGTCCCTTCAGGCGTAAGTATTTCTGATGTCTCACGCTATGGATGTGGATATTTTTATATAAGAACTAACTAAAATTTAGGTTCATGTGGTTTTATATGTAATGTTATATGTTTTGTTTCTGTCTTCCTTTGTTTAGCTGTAAGATGGCCCAGTCTAATGGATGGGGTGTGATGGTCAGCCACCGTTCTGGAGAGACAGAGGACACCTTCATCGCTGACCTTGTGGTCGGACTCTGCACTGGCCAGGTACATAGCTTGCCAAGCACCATCTTATCTAAGGTTGGCCAATGCTGTGTAGTAAATTACAAAGTAAACTGTCTTTTTTCCTCTCAGATCAAGACTGGTGCTCCCTGCCGGTCTGAGCGCCTGGCCAAGTACAATCAGCTGCTGAGGTGAGTGGTTGCATTTATACATGTTTATTACATTTTTATACAAGCTTTTTGCCTGGAATAGTTGTTTCTGATTGGTCAATTGTTGCATTATACAGTCAAATATTTTTGCATAATAACTGTACACTGTATTTGACTACTGTCCCTAGCAACCAAATGCTCTCTCATAATCCTAAACTCTTTCTTCTCACATAAAATATACTACCATTTAAAAGTTTGGGGTCAGAAAGATTTTTTTTTTTAATAAATTAATACTTTATTCAACAACAATGAATTAAACGGATAAAAAGTTGCAGTAAAGACGATTATAATCTTACAAAAACATTTTATTGCAATTAAATGCTGTTCTTTTGAACTTTCGTTTTCCACAAAAATATTAAGCAGCATAACATTTAACACTGATAGTAATAAATGTTTCTTTAGCAGCAAATCAGCATTTTACAAGGATCATGTGACACTGAAAACTGGAGTAATGGCTGCTGAAAATTCAGCTTTGCCATCGCAAGAATAATTACTTTTTAAAATATATTCAAATAGAACAGTTATTTTAATTTGTAATAATTTTTCACTTTTTTTCCTGCTTTTACCGTATTTTTGATCAAATAAATGAAGCACCGGTGAGCATAAGAGACTACCAACCTCAAATCCTACCAACCTCAAACTGTTAAATTGTTCAACTCATCAACGTTTCATGTTCATTTACCGACTAAAGAGATGTGTGATTTCTTTTTCCTTCATAGTTTCTTCTTACTAATCCTTACAACTGTACTACATAACATTAAGTGCCAGACTACGTCTTAACGTTGTTTAAAGTGAGTGAAATTCCAAGATTGATTTTGACATTGTTTGACGTCTGCAGGATTGAGGAGGAGCTTGGTGACAAGGCTCGTTTCGCTGGCAAGAACTTCAGGAGGCCCATCTGAAGCGGCGGCCCGTCATCAGTCTTAGTGTGTTCATTGTGCTTACTCTCCCACACATAACGCCACGCAACGCCAGCTCCTGTAGAATGGAGACTAGATGGAAACGCAGTGAATTCAAAGGTCCAGATCTGTAGTCAGTGGCACAGAACACTGCTCTCCGTGACAGCCCCTGTCCCCATCCACCTCTATGCTTTGGTATCCAAATAGCATCAGTCCTTTATTGTGTCTCTGTGTTGTGTGAGAGAACTTTGTTTAGCTTCTTGTGAGTTGTAGTGATTCTGGTGCTCCACAGAGTATTTTAGCAAAGAGCTAAAGCTGTTCACTGTGCTGCGGTGTGCAGCATGAGTAAGTGCATTGTGTTGCTTTTGAGAAGTGTTAGTTCTATATGCGTGGCATAACAAATAAATTATCCCTATTAAAATGAAAAAGTGTGTGGGTGAAGCATATATATTTATCTACTTAATATAAACATAAATATTTTATATATATATATATATATATATATATATATATACACACACACACACACACACAAACACAATAAAAAATAATATAAATCCATTAGACATACTAATGCATTTACAGTGGGTTACTTAATAATATAAACATGAATATTTTTTAATTTGTCATTTGCCATTATATACAATTTATATGTGTACATACATACACACACACACACAAATATATATATATATATATATATATATATATATATATAAATATACACGTATGCATGCACACAATAAAAATAGTATAAATCCATTAGACATACTAATGCATTATCAGTTCAAATAAGAAAACATTAAAACCTCAATTATTCACTAAAAATAACAAAAAGATATATAGTGAAATGATTGAAAAGCCCTTAATGGAGTTGGGCTGGGTAAGATTATAGTCTTACAGCAGAGATCATTCTCTTACTTTCAGCAAAACACACAAACAGGGAGACTATATCTGCAGTTTAGCGTACAATAGGTCGTCCTGCACAGAAAGTATTTTCTGACAAGCAATCAAGTAACATTTCAGCTCTTCTACTAAAATTAAAAGCCCTGTTGAGTTGGGTTTGAAAGAACAGGTCAGAATAGGAGGTACTTAAACAGGTTATGAGCATGAGTGCCAAGGCACCAGGTTAGTGCCACTGTCATAAAAATATGAAAACATCCCCAAAATATCTTAAAAATATTTTATAATAATATTTTACAATTATGTTTTTCAGGCCTGGAAAAGTGAAGGATACAAATCCAAAAAAAAAAAAAAAAAAGTTTGAGACATTACAGTAATTATCATTTTGGCGAGTTAGAAGGAGGTAGTCAGTGCTGTTAGTCACAAACAACTGGAATAGTCATGGAAATTAATAAAAATCAAGTGATATTGAAATTCATCTAATGCCTTACATGCACATTAAGCTGACAAAGTGCACCAATCAAGTATTCAAGATAAAAAAGAAAACCATGAACTTTATATTCTAAATATTTTTTAAATGTGTTGATTTGGTATGAAAATTATGTCTTTGGGGGAAAAAAAGACATTTTAATACTAAAACCCATGCAGAAGCCTGAGAAAGACAGATTTGTATATCGTTCTTAACGTGTTAACTGTCACTAAGCAGGTTTTGAGCAAACAGGAAATGACAGTAATGTGAACACAAACCCTGGAGCAGCAACAGAAGCGCCACCCAGTGCTTGTATCAGTCCTAAATCAGTGTGCTGCACATTCAGCAGTATGACAGACACGGATTTGAGTACTTGTGCTCGGATTTGCCATCTCCTGTTTCCACGAGTTTCGGTATATATGTATACTTCAATGTTCTGAGAAAGAAACGTTAATAGTTCCACTGAAACGTTTGTGTAGAGATCGTGTTTTATTCCACACTGCCCTCTGCCGTTGTTTTAGTATAATGCACAATCTTGGCTAATATGTCACCTATTTTCTCTGCTGCCATGTGAGGCTTTTGTGCAACAATATGCTACCAAAATACTGCTGAAACAGCATTTATCTGTTTCTCTTAAGAACTTTGTATTCTCCTCTTTTTTAAATGACTGGCCTATATATTGGAATATATTTTGAAGAAAACATTTTATGTTCCCTATTGACTTTCATAGTATTTTTACATACCATGGAAGTCAATGGCTACCGTCAGCTATTTAGTTACCAACATTCTTCAATATATCTTCTTTTGTGTTCAACAGAAAAAAGAAACTCAGATTTACAGATTTGGAACACATTGAGGGTGAATAAAAGATGACAAAATTTTCATTTTGGGGTGAACTATCCCTTTAAGCATTTTCTTTTTATAGACACACTATAAAATAGCAAATTTTAATAACAGATATTTTGATTTAATCTTTTAGTGCATAAAAATCAGCAACAAGGTTGGTTAGCTAATTCATATTCAACTTTGACTACACTGCATATATGTAAAAAAGGGGGGGGGGGAAATCTGCATGCTCTGGTATGATGAAAGAACATCATGGCTTTGAATTTGAATGCATTATGATTATTAGGGCTTATCATTTTATGTGATTACGATGTATTAATTGAATAATTCTCATCTGCATAGTACGTGCACTTGCATACATATTTTCTTCAATTTTTTTCTTTGCCATCACTGTTCCTTTGGAAGCATGAATCCGCCCACAATTCGATAACAATCAAATCACACTGTGCTTTATTGTCTGCTGTAATCCAGATCCTCATTATATTTCACTCCTCAAAGCTCTCACAACACACTAACATGCCTTCATTCAGTGTCGCCAGTCCTTTGGTTTTAAAAACCAGGGAATTTGCCAGATTAAAGGTGCCATAAAACCTGTAATGTACATTGTACCTTGACACACAGTATGTAAGGGATTACTAATAGCAGAGTTTCAGATGAGCTGCCAAGACAAGGTAGCACTGCAGTGGAAATGAGATTCAGGCCATCTGTCTTGTTCTGGCAGGAATGATCGAGGTATGGTATTCTGTATCAAGAGCTTGCATATTTCACCTGACAAAGGGAAGGGGGGTGTGCTGTTTCTTTTTCTCGCACAAAACCTGTCTCTTAACCGCACTTGTACGTTTGGCTTTGTCTCTCTGATTACAGACACCTCCTGAATCCACTTTCCTTCCTCGCCCTCTCCCGCTGAAATCAATCACAGCGTGCTCCTTCTCCTCCAATCAAGACCCTCTGACAAAAATTCTCCCTCTTCCCCCATTTTTATTGTTCATTCAGCCTGTCATGTCACAATAGAATAACAAGCCATCCGTTTCCCACACAATATCTCGGTGCGAGCCTCTTGATACCTTTATCATAATGAGAGGAGAAAACAGCCAGCTGTGATCATTACACCGGAACACAAAACAGTTAGACTTCAGTCTGTTTTTTTCTCCAGCTCTATGATGCCATGGCGTGTCCATTTATCATTTTCCCAGCTTCCTTTTCTTTGTTAGACAATGCTGCACTTACATATGCAAAACATCCTGAAACCTGCTTGTAATATAGCAGGTGGTGACACCCTTGGCCCCTGAAATCTAATCTACGAATCAGAAAATTGCTTTAGATATATCAAAAAGGTATATTTTTGATGTGTTGACTAAATAAATAATTATTTTTGTCTTTGTATATACTGTTGTTTACTAAATGAAAAAAGTTAATTATTTAATTGTAATTCATATTTGATTTTAAATTATTTAAATATTATACATAATACTTAAAAAATAAATAATTATAATTATTATAATTACTATTGATTAAAGTGTCCCATTATGGATTTTTGAAAATTACCTTTCATGCAGTGTGTAACACAGCTCTAAGTGAATGAAAACAACCTGCAAAGTTTTAAATCTGAAAATAAAGTTATTGTCTCTCAAAAGAAAGAGTCGACTCTGAATCATTGAAACGAGTCGTTTTTAAAACGAGTCCCAAGTCGTTTCATGTAGATGTCAACATGAAACATTAGCATATTGCCCGCCCACTTGTTGGTCTGAATGAAAATGCAAATTCATTCTTTGCCACTAGGTGCCGCTTTTTGAGCGTTAAAGGCTCACAAACACTGCTTTAAATGAAATCGACCAATCACCGCAGATTAGCGTCACGTAAAGGAGGTGTTTGGAAAAATTAATCGTTAAACGAATCGTTTGGGAGTCGTTGAGCAAATAAGGTAAAAAATAAATGCATATTATAAGAAAATGAAATGTTTTTTTTTTGACCTTGCATGCATGTCAACCGGTTGTTGGGGACTCCCAAAACTAAAATATGAACATTTCATAACCCATAAGGGGCACTTTAAATGTCTCGCACAGGGGAGTCGCCACCTACTGACGAAACGATCTAAATGCAGATGGCTGAAGGAATCAATCTAAATTAATTTTATACTCAACTTCTTCCAAATATATTCACATCTATGGGATGAATCTAAATCCTCACCATTATCGTGTATATATCTTTCTTTTCTTTGCAATTCGGTTCAGTTTGAATGCTAATAGAGAATGAGATAAGATCTGGATCCAGTAGATTACTGTATAAAATGCAAAACAGCGACACATTTTCTCGTAACGTCTATCAAAATGCAAAACAGGATTTTGTCAGTTATTCCAAAGCACCATTAATATATTACCAATGTTGTTAGATGCACAGAGTGACTGTACATACAAAAACTACACATACTGAGGAAAAAGTGTTAAATGTAAAACGATATGATGTTGTTTTTGTGTGATTACATCCATGACAGAACAGCAGAAGGTTAAGTAGAGCATTCAGGGCTCAGCGGTCATGTTCAATGACCCACTGCTGAATGAATCCTCAGGGACTGAAACACAAAGTGTGGAAGACTACAGTATAAACCAATCATTTCCACAGCAGGGAGCCGCACACTGTATGTGCTTATAAAGCACACTAGAGAGGAACCTTCTGAAAGAGCATTGCAAAAATAATGTGGTCGTGGTCCCTCCTCGGCCAGGTGTTTAAAGTTTGGGAATCCTGGAAAAATAAGGTCATGTTACTCGTAGACAGAAGTGAACAGATTTATGCTTAAAATGTGACTTTCCCATTTTATATAGCCTATCTGAAAATATAGCTATGTTTTATACGTGAAGAGGAATCCACATATAGCGTACTAACAATGCTGTTTTTAACAAAGCCTTTAGTTTAAGTGAACGAATCGTTCTACTTCAGCGTAGTAATAAAAAACAGCATTCGATTTGGTTCAACTGAACGAATAGTGACCACTTCAGTGAACCAGCAGATTGTTTTGAATCTGAACGAGTCATCTTACCTTTGTAATGGAAACGAACCAAACAGATTACATTAACAGATTATATCTTGCTCATGTGCAAACTGAATCGGTAGTGAACCATGACCTGACCAACTAAAAGGAAAGTCGGTTTGTACGAATCGTACACATCTTCACAAGGGGAGAAGGGGCCTAAAAATTATGAATGTGTAAAAATGACTAATAATAACCATATTAAAATAGTGTTAGGGCATGACCAAAACTCTTTATTTATGCTATTATTATTGCTTTTCTATAGCTTGATAAAAGTACATCAGTGGAGGAGAAAATATAATGTGATAGACAAATATTTGCGTTTGTTGGAACAATATGCATAAAGCTATCAGATTTATAGACACTAAATAAACTATTTAATAAAATAAATAATTTGTAGCAAATTAATCCTGGCTCACTCATGAATTAAGAAAAATTAAAGGAGTAGTTCACTTCCAGAACAAAAATTTACAGATAATGTACTCACCCCCTTGTCATCCAAGATGTTCATGACTTTCTTTCTTCAGTCATAAAGAAATTATGTTTTTTGAAGAAGACAATTCAGGATTTCTCTCCATATAATGGACTTCTATGGTGCCCCCAAGTTTGAACTTCCAAAATGCAGTTTAAATGCAGCTTCAAAGGGCTCTAAACTATCCCAGCAGAGGAAGAAGGGTCTCTAGTGAAACGACTGGTTATTCTCTAAAAAGTTTACAATTTATATACTTTTTAACCTCAAACAATCATCTTGTCTAGCTCTGCGTGAACTCTGTTTTTTTCCGGTTCAAGACAGTTAGGGTAGGTCTAAAAACTCCCATCTCATTTTCTCCTCCAACTTCAAAATCGTCCTACATCCCTGCACAGGAACCGACCCAGTGTTTACAAAGTGAACATGCAAAGAAGATCAAACGGCCTTTACAAAAAAAATTTGCATTTAAACTGCATTTTGGAAGTTCAAACTCGGGGGCACCATAGAAGTCCATTATATGGAGAAAATTCCTGAAATGATTTCCTCAAAAAACAATTTCTGTACGACTGAAGAATGAAAGTCATGAACATCTTGGATGACAAGGGGGTGAGTACATTATCTGTAAATTTTTGTTCTGGAAATGAACTACTCCTTTAACAACAATAACAGTTCCACAGCACAATTCGGTGCTCATGCGCGAGACGCTTAAAAATCAGCGCGACGCTCAAAGCCTTCCGTCTGGTGCATGTTTAGAAATGATTAAAATAAGAGAAAAATACAATTTAAAAGATTTAAAAATTCCCCTCACTACCATCATACTAGCGCTGTTTAGACAGTCCTACACACACACAAAACTACTCACACACATACACACGCGCGTTTTTAAATCACAAAATGACCACCCTGATTGGTCCGCGTCTTACGCTCTGCTCGCGTTCAACCTATCGCAGAGCGCGACACTGGAAAGTGGGCAGAGCGTTTTCACGCGCACATTATTCTTCTCGCAGGAAGAGCGGCTTTCAAGCTGGGGGGGTGGGGGGTTTCTTTCTTACAGAAAAGAGAGAGAGAAAGAGAAAGACAACACTGTGTCCCAACACTGACCCGTTACCAACACTCCTCACCACCATAAATATTGATTAGTGACAGCCGTATCATTAATATCGGTGTGCCAGGGGTGTAAAACGACTCCAAAACACTTGAAGCGGCACTTGACTCTCATCCGCTGCTCAGTTACAACATCTCAAAACACAAAATCTCATGTTGTAGAGAAGGATTTCAGGTAAGTTCCGCCTTTGACCGTCTTCTCGGGTTTACGGAAGATGAGCTGATTAGCGTATGTCTCTTGTAATTAGCTCCGTGTGTTAATCACAGCCGCTGTGAGCTGCCGTTGAGGAGGTGTTTGCTTTATTAATATGAGACATTAACTAGCTGGCTAGCATCATCATTATTATCCTCATCATCAGTGTGTGTGTGCCAACGATCATAGTGTTTGACAAAGATACAGCTCTCTTATTCATGTGCTGATATAATCATAACACCGCGACATTAAGTCATCGGAAGGACAGTAGACCCGGTCAGATGGGTTATTGAGAGTTTGGATAGGACTGAACTTGGTAGTTTGGCTCGTGTTTTATTATTTCTTGCACCCGAGTCACGAGCGCTTTGTTGGCAACTTGTGCGCGCGCACAATCATGCACACATCTCCTTCACTGTGCAGTTTTTAATTGCTCTTACCCTAATTATGTTGATCTGCTAAGAGACTGCGAGGTTACCCAGATGAATCAGTCTCGCCTGTCTTGTGATTTCTAAATCAAGCCTACTTACTTGACCACATAGTTTTATTGTCAAATGTGTCCTGAGAGATCAGGTGATAGTATTTACACACCATGTTTGTTAGTGTCTGGCTTGTCAGAGATGTGCTTTTGAAAGATCAATCCACTGTTTTTATAGTGGTTGTCATGAAGGTTCAGATGGGCATTTGTATGTGTAGTTTGTTGCTAGAACTAAACCGCTTTCAAAATGATACTAATTTGTTCTTAGACTGATCGAAAAGAGATGAATAGATGCAAACACAAATGAAGTAGACTGACCGTGAAGATGTAAACAGGTGGTTGACACTGATTGCATTTCTATTATGTGTTGTCACTGTCACTTTGTATGTTTGCAAAAACAATGTGCAGATGATTTGAGATATACACGCTTAAGGGAATAGTACAAAAATGAAATTTTCTTGTAAATATACTCACCCTCAGGGTATTCAAGATGTAGATGAGTTTGTTTTTTCATCGGAACAGATTTGGAGAAATTTAGCCTTGCATCACTTGCTCACCAATGAATCCTCTGCAGTGAATGGGTGCCATCAGAATGAGAGTCCAAACAGCTGATAAAAACATCACAATAATCCACAAGTAGCCTAATTCACATGACTCCAGTCCATCGTTAAAAAGTCGCACGTTTGTAAGAAACAAATCCATCAAGATGTTTTTAACAACAGAGAATAATTTTTTTTTTTCCACTGGACATAGTGTTGTTATGGACTGATATTTTAGCCGGGAGCAACCGTAATGATGAATTTATTTATTACAAACACACAGCTTTTTGCTTCACAAGACATTAACTGATGGACTAGAGTCGCGTGGATTACTTGTGGGTGAGTGTGATGTTTTTATCAACTGTCTGAACTCTCATTTTAATGACACCCATTCACTGCAGAGAACTCACTGCTGAGAAATATCTCCAAATCTGTTTTCATGAAGAAACAAATTCATCTACATCTTGGATGGCCTGAGGCTGAGTACATTTTCAGCAAGTTAATTTTTGTTTTTTGTGGTTGAACTGTTCCTTTAATTAGCATCCAGACAGTTAAAACTGTGAAGCACTCAAAGTCATATAATAAAATTAATACAGAAAAAATGAGTTGACACTATAAATAAGATTTACACAATATATACCATATGCATTACAATAAATCTATGTGGTGGATAAAAACAAGTATTTTTACTTAAGTAGTTTTGGGAATAAGAAAGTAAGTAACCATAATAATGTTTATGTGTGATACTGTTTAATGTAAGATGTGTGATGCTGCTTTGTAAGTTGTGTAGCCTGATTATGCTGGATGGTGTTTAAACATTAAATTGTTCAGCTTACACATGGGGAATCAATAAACCAGTTAATTAATCAAATGTGAGGCCCAAGTTGTGAGCTGCACTTATGCTTTCTTGCCCTTGAAAAATAACAAATGGTTTTAATAGATGCAACTGGTTTTCATTAGGATAGTTTCCACCGTCTAATTTGATTTAGGTGAAGTGTGGCATAGTTATAAAAATTTGTCATTCTAGGATGTAGAACTAGAGCTGGCTAGTCACACTTAATTGGAAATATACTGAATAAGATCAAAATCGTGGCATTGTTTTCTTGTCCATTCAGCATGCAGTAAACACAGGCTGAATTGTACAGCCACCTGCCACTGTGTTGCACTAAGACCAAATGGCACTCTTAACAGCTTGTGATTGGAGGAGGCAGAAGTGTGTTTTTTTGTAGTGATTTTTCTCCAATGCGTTAGATAATCCCTCATACACTACTCAGCCAAGCTGTTCTGTTTTGCTAAAATGATTTAATGTGTAAAACTGTTATTTCATACTCCTTGACTCGTTAGTATACATGGCTTTTTCTGCTTGTCAGGGCTCAATAAGGAATGGTCCACTGGACTGAGGCCAGTGTGAGAAGGTTTCGGGCCAGTTTACAGAACAGTCACTTGCCCTTTTGGACCAGTGCTGTGTTGCAAATGAATTTATATCCACTGAGCTTGTTCAACCATTTTTAAGCTTGGCAAACTTAAATGTTTGGTTTTCTGTGTTGTACAAGTTCTGCTATATTGTCACTGAGATAATGTTTTCTAGCTGTTTAACAGACAAAGCATTGCTGAAATTGCACAAATGACCTGTGATAGTCTTAAAAGCATCAAAACTGCTGTAAAACATTATTGTTTTCATTGTATATTGTTGTTTTCCAGCATTCCAGTATGTTTATGAATCAAAGGATTTACATTCTAGCTGAATAATGTACAGTAGTTCTTTTTGTAAAGCAAAAGTCTATAGTTATTATTATTATTATTATTATTATTATTGTTATTAATAATAATAATAATACTTTTTATGTAATTAATATATTACAATACTTTACGTGATATATTATTTTAAGTAAATAAGTTTTTATTTGACCCTCTAACTCCAGCATTCTCTTTTCTAATTTTATTTTATCTATCTCCTTTCTTTTTATTTAAAAAAAAAAACACACACACACACTTGACCCTCTATCAATTGCATATTTATTCTCTAACTGCTAGCTTTTCTTAAAAAACTAAAACACTAGCTTTCTTTTCTATATTCTATCTACTTGTTTAAAAAAAAAAAAAAAAAACCTTGCTACGTGTACTGTGTTAGGCTAACCGAGACTTGTCATATCGCTTGCATGTTGTTGCTCTTTTGTTGGTTTTGATTGCTTCTATTGTCCTCATTTGTAAGTCGCTTTGGATAAAAGCGTCTGCTAAATGACTAAATGTAAATACAAAAATACATAGCTAAAAATGAAAATTGGATATTAATTTGTGGTGTGGCCAGTGAAAATCGGAACTACTGGCCTGATTGGGCCTTGCTTGTTATCTGACCTGTTGTTTGTAGTGATACTTTGTGGTTTTGCTCTACAGATGCAATTGAGCCTTAGTTGCCAATTTAATTATTTTGCAGACTTGCGACATTAAGTGACATTCTCCTCACAAATAGACTTATCTTAAGCACAATGGCTTAGCTTTATGGTTGCTTCTTAACAGTGATTTTCAGCACCATCTGCCTCGGGTTATATGCTTATCTAGCAGGCTGAAAGAAAGTAAAAGACAATCAAACAGGCTGGGATTATCACATGAGCGTTTGGTCGTACACAGACCTCAAAGCTGATGTCACCCATTTAACAAAACACTTAGACCCACATGATGCCTTTTAATGAAGAATCTATAACACTGACATGACAGCAGGTTCTTGTTTGTAGCTGCTCTATTTGTGCACATAGTTGTCAGAGTCATTGGAAGCAGCTAGAATAACTCTCAATTTGCTATTCTCTGATGATCTTGTTATTTCAGCGTCATGCTACAAAAAGAGTGTGGGAGTCTTAACAGTGTAGGAGAAAGCTATTAGTAATCATTCTCTGCTGGCCAAAGGGCATGAGAGTACTCTCAAGGGTATCACAGAGGAGCTATGTAAACTGTTGAACAAAATCAGTGTCACACTGACTCACAGCTGTGCTCATTTTTCACCCCTAAAGGCGACGGCCTATTGTATTTGCTGTACGTATAGGCTTGGCTCAGCTTTTGAAAACAGGTTAAAGCGCAGCACATCCTTCTCTTCGCAAAAGCAGCACTCAATTCAGCCACATCCCGCCTTTTGAATCTTGTTTCCCGAAGACAGTGCCTGACGTTTTCATGTTTGAAGAAGATTCATGACTGTGTTGAGCTGCTCTCGCATTTTAACAGCAGAGAGGGGTTTTGTGGATAAATAGCTTGACAGTCACATCTCTAGGCCCACTCACAGCATGGACGATAACTATAACTACAAAGTTTTAAAGGAAAAGTACCCAAAATAGCGCCTAAAAAAGAAAATTTGCTGAACATTTCCTTAAACTCAGGTCATCCTAAATGTAGATGAGTTTGTTTCTTCACTGCAACAGATAGAATTACAATCACTTGCTTGCCTATGGATCCTCTGCAGGGAATGGGTGCCTTTAGAATGAGAGTCAAAACAGCTGATAAACATTACAGTAATTCACAAGTATTCCATGTGGCTTCAGTCCACCAATTATTGTTTTGTGAAGTAAAAAGCTGTGTGTTTGTAAGAAACAAGTTCATCATTAAGAGATTTTTAACTTTCTCTATCAATAAAAGTCCTCTATCAATAATGTTTTCTCCAGTGAGAAATTCATTTTGTTCTGAATCAGGAGAGAATTATGCCTCAAGAAAACAGTCCAAAACAGTTCTAAACAAATATGTTTGGACTTTTTTTTTTTTTTTTTTTTTTTTTTTTTACTGGAAGAAGCAATACTATGGACTGTTATTTTGGTTAGTTTAGATTACTTGTGATGTATTTATTAGTCATTTGAACTCTCATTCTGACGGTACCCATTCACTGCAGAGGATGCATTGGTGAGCAAGTTATGTAATGCTAAGTTTCTTAAAATCTGTTCCAGTGAAGAAAAACTCATCTACATATTGGACAGCCTGAAGGTGAGTACATTTTCAGCAAATGTACATTTTTGGGTAAACTATTCTTTTAAAGAACTCAAGAATTTACAGCAGCAGTTGACATAACTGCAGCACAGGCTTATAAGGAACAGAATGTTAAGGTTTGTTGGTGTGGAAGGTAATATAGTAATCATTATAGTTATCTTATTCATATTCTTGGTGTGAACGGGCCTTAATTCTCCTTTATTAGTACAGTTTAATGCAGAACATCACCGGTGAAGTGAGACGTAGCCCGCTGCGTACACTTGTGCCTCGCTGTATTATCCACATCAGTCAAGTGGTCTCGCACAATCCTAGATTCTCGTGCTTTTTTAGGATGGGGTAGCAATCGGGGAATCGGTGACAACAGAAGTAATCTGGTTAGCGTTTTTGGCATGGCGTGAATCCATCTTTTGAGCAAGAGTGTGCGCCGAATCCACCCAAGAGGGCAATTTGGGGCAGCTGCTGCCAGGGCCAGTGTGAAGCAATCATGGGCAGAGCAGTAAATAATGGGTTGTAAATGGAAGACATTTCCTATGAAGTGTCAGTCAGGCGACTGGAGGGGATATCCCATGTGGATGCTGGTGTGCTCTCGCTGCCTCGCTTCTCCGAGCTGATTTGTCAATATTTAGGCAGGGAGAGGAAGCATTTACATAATGCTCCATCACACTGACACACTGTTCCTTTTGATCCGAGCCTTGATTCGTGTCATAGCTGACCGACCTGGCGTGCGGCTTAGCACAGACTTGGATATGTGTTATGGTGCTGCGACATTTGGTGCTAGGAGAAACGGAGGCAAATGAGAAGTTAGATTTTTCTCCCATGGGACCTATTCTTTAAATTAAGCGAAGCCATGAAACTAGACTCAGCCTCTATTCAAAAGGGTCGAAAAGAGCATTATTAGTTAAAGGAATAGTCAGGGTTCAGTACGAGTTGAGCTTAATCGAGAATATTTGTGTTATAATGATAATTACAGCAAATATCTAAATCACTTAAGGCCCATTCACACCAAGGACGGTAACTTTAACAATAACAATAAAACTATTGTTTTAAAAATCATTCTAAATTTAAAAGAATAGCAGAGTTCATACAATATAACGATCTTGTATCGATATCGTAGGATTCACTTTCAAAACATTCTTATTTCAGGTGGTGAATGATAAAAACAACCAACAGCCAATAAGAATCCATCCTGATCTAAAGAGCTTAAGCATATAAAGTGGCAGATGACAAAACTGCAGTGTGTGCAATAAACAGATTGATATCATGCATCAGTGTGGACTATAGTTATTGTTATAGTTATCTTTCTGGTGTAAATGGAAGTGAATGGGCCTGTGAAATCTGTTAATGATTTTACCATGGAAAAAATCACATGCTCTCTTTTTTTATGTAAAGTTGTATCCAAATTTACAACTTTGCAACTTTGTCATAAACTCTAAATCCTTGGAATGAATGTAAAAACTATAATTTAAACAGCATTGCAGCTCAAAGTTTTAACAGATGATTTAATGCAAGTTTGTATAAATGTATAAGCTTCAGATTTCTGCTTTTAAATCCTTCAAAATTGGCCCCATTCGCTTCCATTGTGTCTACATTTTTGTTTTTGTTTTTTGATGAATATGAGAGACGAGTTGAAATGATTTAATGTGGTAATCAACATTATGGCACACATGCTTTCAACTGGCCTTAACTGAACCCAGAACATTACTTTAAGGCATTGAGGGGAAAGTTAGTTTCTAGATTATCTCGTCACTGGTCTAAAGAGGTGTCGCCTGGTTAATTTACCTCTTACCTAGCTGGTCATTAATCGTGCCTCTTCTTTATAGTGTGTAACTGATGGCTGCCATCTGTATAGCCAAGTAGGTCATTCTTTATGCGGCTGTTGTTCAACTGTAAGGTCTGCTTTGATTTGCAAAGACAGCGTGACTGCAAATCACCCTTGTTTGTTGGAAATCCATGATTCTTTCTTGAAAGATCTGATGCCCTGGACAATGCTGTCATGCTCCTTCCGAAGAGCTCTTGATGGGCCATTCAAATTCTGTGTACTTATTAAATTTAACAGTCTGACAACACACACTGACAGCACGCATAACAATCCAGCTCTTTCATTCTTCTCAAAAGATGTTTTCTGGTGTGTGTGTGTGTATGTGTGTATAGCACAAATGCCAAAAGCGGGTAATTGGCTGCAGCAGTGCTTTCTGCATCTGTTGTTTTAAGATATTAGGCTGACACTCAGGGCAGCCTGGCAGAAATGAGACAGGCCTCCTTTCTTTCTCTCTGACACCGAGAGGCTCTGTTTGTCTTGAGCAGGGCTGATTTCCTTGTGTTTCTTGACAGTTTTCGAGAGAGTCATGCAAATGTATTGTACATCATTTTTCTTGTAGCATCTAAGAAGAGAGAAAAACAAGCAGTAAGATGCAGAGGTTGTGCTGCAAACTGTGTAGCTACAGATACTTTTTTGTAGCCTAATCATTTCTGCAAATGTAATAGATATTTGATCATTGCACAGTCAGTGAGTGGAGATGTTATGTATCTTTATTAAATGGCTTTCTGGAATACTTACTTAGGAGTTCCTGTTAAAGCCATAGAATGAAAACAGATTGGAAGAACTACTAGGAAATGCAAAGACAGCTGGATGAGAGACAATGTAACAAAAAAAAAAGGGAGAAAGTAATGTGTTAATTTAATAATTCAAATTACCAGCAGGTAAAAAAAAACATTTGAGGTAAACTCAAAAACATTTGAGGTAATGCACATTAAAGGGATAGTTCACCCAAAAATTCTGTCATTAATTACTCACCCTCTTGTCGTTCCAAACCGGTAAGACCTTCGTTCATCTTGGAACACAAATTAAGATATTTTTGATGAAATCTGATAGCTTTCTGACCCTCAATAGACAGCAAGGGTCCTACCACGCTCAGTTTTCATTTTTGGGTGAACTATCCCTTTAATGTGCATTACCTCAAATGTCCATAAATACCTTGAAAAAACATTGCAGCAGTACCATTTTATTTTATTTTATTTTATTTTATTTTATTTTATTTTATTTTATTTTATTTTATTCCTATCAATAATAATAATAATAATAATAATAATCATAAATAGTACATTTTGTGATTTGCTTTCCAAGGTTTTAAAGATGTGTTAAGGTAATATACAAGTGGGATGGTTAAAGATATGTTCTTTATTTGAGTTGGAATTTATTTTATATCCATTATTTTAGTTATTTTGTACATAGCCATCTAACAATTGGGATAATATGAAGTCAGCTGGTCGTTATTGCATAATAAACCCCTTCAGGGTGATACAAGATCCCTCTACTTCACATTGGGGTCCTGATGTCCCCTTCAGGTGTTTTCTTTTCTTTTTTTTTTTTTCTTTTTTTTGGTGATAGCAACCAGCTGTCTGTTCGTTATCCCTTAAATGTATTGATGGATAACAGGCCAGTTCCTTTTAGTATTCACACAGTTATGAAAAGCTTATAGTTTAAGTCAGCAGTTTATAATGGCATAAAAAGGGTCAAGAGTCAAAAGCAGTCAAGCAGTGACATTTGCCTTTGTAATGCCATGTCTGTTATACCATGGCTGTATTTCGCCATGTAACTGTGACCAGATGCCATCAGGGCTGCTGATGGAACTTCCTGCCAGTGAACAGCTTAACGTAACATGCTCAAGAATTACGGGACCCTTCTCCAGATTGCTCCAAGATGTCCTCCCATATCCGACAGAAGTGTGCTATGTGAGTCATCCTGTGGAACTGGGGAAGGGGGAGTGACATTCATGATTTTAAAGCAAAGCCAAAGCAGATGTTGGGAAATGAAAGTACCAAAGGCTTACTATAGGCTTCCATGACGTATCCCAAGAGCAGGAAGGGGTGCAGGGAGCTATTAACAAACTGGTGTTTTTGTTTTAATAGTGAACCACTTGGCTGCCTGTCTGCTGTCAGTAGAGAGGGTGGAAAATAAGATGGCATCTTGTAGGAGAACGGAGCCATGTTGTTTCGTCCCTGCTGACTTAAGAGTCACACTGCTGATTAGGTAAAAGATTGTCCACTTTAATGACGTGAACATTGCACACAAACACGGTCTCTGCGTACCAGTGGTTTTGTTGCCTCGCTGCTACAGCTGCCTTGAGTAGTGCCTGTAGTATTGTACTATCTTTTGCTAATGTCTGTTTTTAGGGTACAGTCATTGGGAGCACATATACACACACCCCCACACGGATGTAGACAGTCTTCCTTGACACTCTGAGTCTGTTTCTAGTCTGGTTTGTCCATTTGTAAGTGCATTAGCGTGAGGAATGAGAGAGGTGGAAAGGAGAGGATGTATTAGCAAACCCATACAATTTTCTGCGCTGCATTAGGATGGGCCGGGGGAGGAGAGCCCAGGCTTCTGCACTGTGTTTGACATGTGCCTTTCAGTAACATCCCATATAAACCTGCTGGCCCATTAACCAATGCTTTTAAATATTGAACCAGCTTGTTTAGCAAGGCAAAAGCATCTGAATCATCTTAAACCTAGAATGGCTAGCTAAATGCAAACATCGATTCTTTATAAAACTACTTGTTTTGTCAATGAAAATACATTTGTATGAAAATTTAGTGTGTGTTTATTGGTTTTAGATTTCTGAAATGTAAAAAAAAAACTGTTTCAAGTCAAGAATATGGCAAAAAAAAACAATTGTATGTTCTATAATCAGGACTTAACATTAGAATTTAACATTTTTTATGTGTATAAAATAATATAGCTGTATTGTAACACTGTGATAGTTAGAAGTTCAAAAACATTTTTGCTGGAAAATTAATAAATATAATGACTTGTTCATATTTTTCTGCCCATTGTAATTGTCACAACCATTGTCATTCTAGCAGTTAACGTTTCTGTGTGGGTGTATACAATATTATTATTATTATTATTATTATTATTATTGACATTCTGCTCAGAAGCTTTTATTCTGCAAAAATGCATTAAATTGTTCAGAAGTGGCCATTAAAGATATTATATATGTTACAATGTTTGTGTTACATATGTTTGTTACAAAAGGTTTCTATTCCAAATAAATGCTGTTCTTTTGAACTTCCTATTTGTCGAAGAATCTTGGAAAAGTAGTATCAAGGCTTCCTCAAAAATATTAAGCCTCACTGATACATTCAACATTGGTAATAATAATAAATGTTCTTTGAGCACCAAATCAGCATATTAGAATGATAATTTGACACTGAAGACTGGAGTAGTGGCTACTTAAAATTCAGCTTTTTTATCATAGGAATAAATAGTTTTAAATGATATACAAATAGGAAACAGATTTAAATTGTAATAATTTTTCAAAATATTACTGTTTTTACTGTATGTTTGATCAAAAAAGCAGGCTCAGTGAGCATAAAAAAATGTCTGCTGATTTACATCAGCTGAATTTACAACAAGCTCTCACACTGACCTGAGCCATCGAACTATCTATATTATTGAGCTCTGAAAATACTGTCTGGCTTGAATTTTTCCTGTACCTTTTGCAGCACATAGAGAGAGTTGGCGTTTAATGGTAGGTTCACCCTTTGTTTATATTTCCACCCAGAAACATCAAGGTAAAGATAATCAATATTCATCAGTTATGTATGTGGCTGACCTCCTCCTTACACTATCGAGTCAGGCTGTATACACAATCGACTGCTCCCATAGGCAGTAATGGATGAAACCGATATATGTGCAGCTGCATGTCCAGGTCATATCAGTCCAGTGGAGATCATCGCTGTAACATTATAGGCCCCAATGTTTCTTCCTTTCTATTTGCTTTAATGCTTTTCTCAGGCTTTCTGGTCTTCGATTAATCTTCAAATCAGGAGAGGCCACCGTCAGACGCTGAGACTGACTCGATCATAAAGCAGGTCGTATAGTCATTTATACTGGAACACCAGTGCTAGATTTTTACTGCAGTGCCCGCACAACGAGTCCCGTTTGATGTTTTAATGGAGAATATGCGAGGATCTGAAGGTGTGAATTATGTGCTTGAGAAAGGGAGGGGGTGGTCTGCTGTCTTTGTGCTCTCTAATCAGTCCTGACTCATCAGAGAGTGCCGCTAAGACTCTCCTCTCCATCGCCCTTCATTTGCCCTTGCACCGCGACCATTTCCTCTTCTCGGCATGACCGCTTACAGCATATTGGTGTCTGTTAGACAGCGCCTCTTTTTTTCCTTTCGCTCAGATATTCTTCTTCACTCTGGTTTGCTGTAGAGTGGTGCATGACGATGGGTTCGCACCTGTAGTTTTCCTCCTTATTACATGCTGCTATTGTGGCAAAAACAAGCAGGGGAGAGAGGAACGGCGTAAACAATAAACCGCGGCAGCGCTAGCTAATGGATCAATTTGTAATAAATCTGTTGCCTCGAGCTGTTGAGAGATTCAGCCCTGCAAAGGTGACTGCATTTTTCCGTCCTGAGCACGGCGGCTTGGATAAGGTTGACAGATATATCAATGCATTTAATGAACCCACTGGTTCGGGAATGCAGGAAAATGTAGTGAAGGCCAGTAATTCACTTATCAAAACAAGATTTTCTCTCTTTTATCATTGAAGCGTTACTCTGGAGCTCTCACTCTCTCGTTCTGTGCCAGCCCGTATGTTCTTTTCTTCTCTCTTTGCATCATTTGCATTGAGGGGCTTTGATTGGACTGGGCAGATCAGACTCTCTTGAAATGGCAAATAAATACGCACATTGCAAATGGATTGATTTTAAGATCATCCACCGCTTTGAGTGCCTGTAATGATTTCAGATGTCGTTCTGTGTTTTCACAGTGAGCTAGCACTTCTATCTGTTTTTATTACACTGAAAAGCTATAAAATTGATGGTGTCTACTCAAAATTTAGTGCTTGAGATAGTCGCCCTAATATTTCTTCATATAATGGAAGAGTGTAAGTGGTGACAGTGGTTGTTTTGAGAGCGGTGACGGGCTAATTCGACACCCACCTTTATATTGGATGCTCCAGGGATATCACACGGCACAAACGTGTCACGGGGCACCGCCTCATGAAAAAAACATTAACCGGAGAAATTAGACGAGAAATGCTTTAAAGTCTCAGTCAACAGAGGTATTGATTTTATTCAAATGACAGTATTAGCCTCAGTAATAAGTGGAAACGAGTCAGGGGTTAGTTCAGCCAGCGCTCATACAACTTTAGGGTGTGCAAGAGCTTGTAGTGACATTTTTGCTAGTTAGAGGAAAGAAGGCTAGTGTGTATATGTGTGTGAGTGTGTATATATCTATCCCTACTCTAATACTATTAGGTTTTTATAAATGTTGTTTTTGATAGATGTTGAAAAATAAAAAGATTTCTTGTAAAACTGTAACATATCCTGTGGATGTGGTAGGGAATTGGTGCTGAGTTACTGTGTAGGAAAAAGAGCTGGAATTAATTTTCTGTATATCAGTGACCATTTGGGACCTGTAGGAATGTAAAATATCGACAGGCCGACACGCTCTTCATATCAGTTTTCCTTCTGTTAAGCTGTGGATTATTATTGCATGAACACCTTGATTGGCTTACAATTTCATCATTGTTTTTTTTCTTCATTTTTGGCTTTACACAGATGTTTCTTTTCCTTGCAAATGTGGCAAGGTGAAGCAAAGCTATTAAGCCAAGTATTTTGTCTGCTTTATTTCTAGGGCGTGTAATTTGAGTTTCTGCCAAATCAAACTGTTAAGCGAGTAATTCTCCGTTCAGACAGATGCACACTTTGCTCAGAGGTGTTACGTTCACACATTACGCTGACAGTGTGCATTTTTAGCTTTATTTTTCACAACAAACTCTCAAGGCCCCTCTTATCGTGTTTACGCACCTCCCTTTTGCTTATTGCAGTTATTACAGTATTCCTCTTTATACTTGGAGAGCAGCTCTCCTCCTCCATTCATCCTCCAATTTGAAGAACGACGTGCATGTTCCTGTGGGCTTTTTAAACGCTCCCGTCACATGCTGTCATCAAGGGGAACGTCACCGTACAAACGGCTGCGGGTGAGCGCAGATGAGCGATGGCTCGTGCTCTCACTTGCACTTTCTTGTAATTATTGGAATTGATGTTTTTGCCGAGACGCTCCACATCTGTACGATCTGCAATAACGAAGGAGGGAGCGCTGAAGCTGCTAGACTGATAATAAAAGGCAATCAACCTTCCACTTCCCGCCTCTCTCACGCAAAACGAAGCAGGAAAAATCCTAATTAACCGATCGGCCGAAAGCACCCGGCGTGTTTTCAGCTACTACTTCTTGTTCTCTAATGAAGACACAAACCCAGCACAGACTGCTACTGCACATTCTCTACCATTGTTTCCCATCTCTGATTACCACTAAGCCTATGCATATTTAATTAAGCGATCCCGGCCTTGGGTGCTGATTGGTCAGCAGTCCAGCCATAGATGATATTGTAACCGCTGAAGCTACTGTGTAACTGCACAGAATCAGTAGAATAATATTCTGTTGCTTTTCACAATGTCAGGAACTATTATTTAGCACAGAGGTCTTCAACTTTTTTAGGCCAAGGTTCCCTTGATAGAGAGATTGATCATATTCTTACATATTGTATAAAACTGAGGGTTGCATTGTCAGCCTTGTCTACAAAAACGTGTGTAGTATCACTATAGTATCAGGTTATTACATTTTTATGATGATCTACATTGCAAAGCCATTCAAATAATCATTTATATGCCATATACTTCACATTTTTTATTTGAACTGACAGTGAAACATTTAGCTAAACTGTAGCTTTGGATGTTAACTTAATATTGTATTTCTTAACACATTAGAAAACCTTTTTTTTATTTTTTCATTATTTCCCTGTTGAAGATCCCTATTCTAGGACTATATTTATACTGCGCCTAAATGTGGGCAGAATCTATTTTTACCCCAAATATTGCATGCGTAATGATGTCTGTCATGTTATTTGAAAACAGTAAATAACACTGCAGTGAAATTTATATTTACATAATATTTATTACATTTAGAAATAATCTGAAAACTTAACTAGAAAAGTCCATTCTAAGTCCATTACCCATTTCTTTATGAACTTTCTGAAGCATCAAAGTTTTTAGGTGAATGGACAGAAATATCTTAGGTTGAAAAAAAATCTACATTTTTGTTCAGAATATTTGGAACAAATATAACAAATAAGGTTTGGAACAACCTGAAGGTGAGTTACTGATGGCAGAATTTCATTTTTAGGTGAACTATCCCTTTAAGGTGAGAGCAGTAGTGTTTTTACTAGTCAACTAGATGGTGTACAAACCTAGTAAATGCTGCACATTGTACCTAATAGCACATTTGTTGACTTTATTAACCATGTAGCACAACCTCTCAAACCTAACTGCTTAAACAGAGTATATATGATGCTTTTTCCCCCTGACTGTGTGTCTTTGAAGATGTGTTTGAGAAGGTTACAATGATAGCGAAAGAGAGCCGCTCTGCCACCTGAAGGTGTCTCGGGGGTCCGTCGCAGTAAATCAGTGAGCTGAAGCCTGCCTCCCTGATGGTTATCAGTGCTTATGTAAAGTGCTCCATTCCCCCGCTGTTCTAGAGAGGGAGGCAGGCGCGCGATTGATCTCGCCATTGATTTCCCACATCGCTGCCTATTTCTGATGACACTGGAGTTGTCTCTCCTTTTTGTCATCGCAAGTGTTCTTTGAATCCAACCTCGTCTGTTAGCAGAGGCGGAATCGTCTCGTAATTGAAGCAGCTCCGTAACCTTTTTTTTCCCTTCTCAGTGGCGAGATTAATTATTGTCTAGTCACAGGCAATCATTTCTCACTTCTAAAGCAAATTACACGGGTCGTACGTTTGCGCTTTGCCACTGAGTGGCATTTATTTCCGATGGGCTGTTGTTCCTGGCTTTTGGAGAAGGGCTTTAGACCGTGTGTTTCCAGGCTGCCTCTTCTCCTGGTATTTACCTGTAATCCTGTTTTTATCTGCCTGTGGAGGAGGAGATGAGCCCAGCACCTCCCCGCAACCAGCATTGCTCTTTGTTTTGTGAAAGACTGAAGTAGCTCTAGGGGACAGACAGACTGGAGAGCAGAAGAGGGGCTCTGCCACTTACTTTCCCCTGAGAGTGTTCGCTACTGCCAACCCGGCGGCTGCTGCCGAGTCGCCCACTGTCACCTGACCTGAGTGTAACCCACAGAGAGACCACATGCTCCTCTGAGCAGAATGCTAATTAGCGGGGAATTAAATTTCTCTCAGTCTCATTCATCTACACCGAGCAGCAGGAGGCCTGTGTATTCTCTTGTAAAATCAGTTTATTGCTTAAAAAAAGAAATCCTCTTGGAAATGCTTTATAGTGCTGCTAATCTGCCATTGAGCTTTATGCCTGTTTTGGCTTTTTTTGTGTTTCATATATCGTTGTCGAATGTGTTTAACACCAAGCAGGTCAGTGACAAATAAGATTGTCCACGAGAAAGAAAAAGGATTAGAAATTTTTATATAAAAACAAATGCTGCTGAAAAATGAGCTATGCCATTACAGGAATAAATTATGTTTTAAAATATATTAAAACAGAAAACAGTTATTTTAAATTAAAATAATATTTCCCAGTATTACTGTTTTTACTGTATTTTTGTTCAAATAAATGTAGTCTTGGTGAGCATAGGAAACTTCTTTCAAAAACAAAGTCGCTTAAAAATGGCAGATAATTTAAATTAAATAAGTTAAGTAATTTTATATATATATATATATATATATATATATATATATATAATTTTTTTTTTTTTTCATTATTCTTTTTTACTTTTTTTTTTTTCAACATAAAAGGTCAAATTATCTGGCATTTTTAAGAGACTTTGTGACCTTGACACCCTGTAATGTGGTCCTCTCTGTGATATATTTCCCCCTTTTTTGTTATTATATCAACACAGTTATATCACAATTGCATTTTCCTGCATTTGTAAACAGATACAAATACATTGGACAAAAAAAAAAAAAACACTTCTGTGTTATAGGATTATATGTTGGTTCTAAGCTGGGCACTGTCGTATTATTAGATGTCCATCTGTTTAAAGGGTTTGTCTGTGCTCTCATCTCTCACCTCTGTGTCGGCTGTCAGTACACAAAGCGGGCTTTCTGTCAGTAATTATCATGTACGAGCTCATTGCAAACATGAATTAATAAAAGGGAGGTGAGGCGCCGTTGCCTCATTTGCCTCACGTAGAGACGGGCTTGTCTCAGGCAACCGGAGCAGCACATCGTAATAAAAGCCAAATAATGCTCCTGACAGCAGCAGTTTAAATTTCACTCCTCACCCAGGCAGCTTTTTTTCCACATTGCAGCCATCAGTCACTCCACAGTGTGCCCTAGAGTAAAAGAGAAAGAGAGGGAGAGAGATAGTTGTGGAACAGCATTATTCCTTCAGTGCCTCACCAAGGCTCAGTGTCGCAGTCTGCTCTGCTAATCAACGCCATGCGCTGTGAATTACAGAGTAAACGATACACAATGCTTCCTCTCACTCGCACATACAATCTCTCTCTTTCTCTCTTCCTCCTCCCAAGAGCATTTTGTCTTGCCTCTGCAGCCGTGGAAACAACAAAAAAATAGGGGGAAATAAATGGCAGTTTTCTTTCATTGTCCCTTCTAACCTACCTTCTTGAGCTTGTGCCAGAGGAGAGCTTGTCTGCCTTGTAAATGGCAGCATGGCGATAAGAATGATGAAAGGAGGCAGTGAGTGTGACCTTTCTCCGATAGAAGGATGGTCAGGAGCGAGAAATGGAGAGGAGGAGAGAGAAAGAATATGGAAATATTTTAAAGAAGCATACTGCCATACTCCTCTTATTATTATGCATACTATGTGGTACTATATTGTGCAGAGTATGCATATCTATCTATCTATCTATCTGTCTATCTATCTATCTATCTGTCTATCTATCTATCTATCTATCTATCTATCTATCTATCTATCTATCTATCTATCTATCTATCTCTCTGTCTGTCTGTCTGTCTGTCTGTCTGTCTGTCTGTCTGTCTGTCTGTCTGTCTGTCTGTCTGTCTGTCTGTCTGTCTGTCTGTCTGTCTGTCTATACATCAGCACATCTATGCACCCATCTACATATCTATAAAAAAATGCAAAATAACAAATAAATTCTAATTTATTTATTTGTGTGTGCGTGTATAATATATATATATATATATATATATATATATATATATATATATATATATATATATATATATATATATATATATATATATATATACATACACACACACACACACACACACACACTTACTTACATACATACATACATATAAATTAAAGTCTGTATGTATGTATTTTTATTATGTTCATATCATTAAACAGTCTATTTGCCAATTTGGCAATGGTAGATGTAGATGTCACTAAATCACTCCGCTAAATTGCAACCCTAAAAATGTCCATTTTTAATTCCAATATGAAGGGCGCCACTTGATAAATTAAATGGGCAGAGTGATGAAGTCATGTGACAACAATGTAGCTTCTGTTTGAAATGCTTATCATGGACAAAATGGCTACAGTTTTATTGTATATACCACATAGTATTCAGTTAGTAAATGAGAAGATTCCAAACATAGTGGCAGCGAAAAGAGAGAAAAGGTTGGAAACGACGGGCATGCCTTTAATTGTATCGGACTCCTGAAATGAGGAACAATAACAGGGTAACAGTTGGCCTGTGAGATTATAATCTCAGGCTGTAGAGAAATGAGAGCGACGGAGGGGGCGAGCCGTGAGAGCAGGGTGTTTTATATTCTCTCCCAGGCTGTGATGGTGATGCTCGCGGTGCTGGCTGTTTTGTGTTGGTGTCAGGCGAGCTCTGCAGCACCACCTGATTTGACTTGGTAATGCGGCATTGATGAGTCTGGGGGGAAATCGGCCAGAGGAGCACAAATGTGCTGCAAAACTGCAATGTTAAATACGCTGTCAATTCTCTCTCAGCCACTGATAAAAAGAGAGAATGGAGCGAGAGGAAGAAGAGGAGAGGGCAAGGAGAATGATATAGCTGTCAAGTGCACATGCCCACTGCTGCCCGACTCTCCTGACGGACGTGAATACGCCGACTAAAAGGTGTTGATTGGCACCGGTGTCAACGCGAAACTCGTAAGGTGTTTCTGAGATTCTACACCTCTCCTTGAGAAATGATTAGGCCATGTCGGAAAAAGGAAACACTTTCACTGTTTAAAACATCGTGGTGAGAGAATATTGAATATGTTCAGCAGGGATGAAAGCTGAGAGTGGAAATAAGGCCAAGCTATTAATTCCTCTGATGGTTTTAAGAGCACAGTTTTATTGGTGCTGTGGCCTTTCTTTGCACTCAATCTCACACGCACAGTAGTTTCCTCAGGACACTGGACGCTGAGGCTGTTGGCCTTGACTGAAGGTAATTAACTTAAAGATTAGGTATAGTCAATTCCCATCACTTAGTTTATGGGTCAGTGACAAATAGAGTATCCACCATAAAAATGGAAAAATCTTTGAAAAATGGAAAAATCTTTGAAAAATCTTGTTAAAAACGTGCCTCTTTTTTTTTTTTTTTGGAAATGTACTTAGAGTATTCACTTTGGTTTTGAAAAAAAAGAAAAAAGAAATGAATACATTTATTCAGCAAGGACACATAAAATTTATCAAAAGGAACAGTCAAGACATTTACAATGTTACAAAAGAGTTCTGTTTCAAAAATAAATGTTCTTTTAAATGGTTTCCACAAAAATTAACCAGCACAGGCATTTTTAACACTTTATAATAAAAAGAAGAAATGTGCAATTGCACCAAACCAGCATATTAGAATGATTTCTGAAAATTCATCTTAAAATATATTAAAATAGAAAACGGTTATTTTAAATTGTAATAGCTTTTCACACTATTACTGTTTACTTGATCAAATAAATAATGAATTAATAAGAATGAGACTATACACACAAGCATACATACATAAATTTATTTAAATATCATGAATTAATAATTCATAAATGGTAAGCCCTAAACTAACCTAAACTAACCTTGCCTTGTCATAAAAAGGTCAAATAATCTGATTTTAAAAGCCCTTGACATGAGTCATGGGTGTCTGCAGGGGTTCTCTCTGTGATATCATTTCTTGTTTGTTTCTACATCTTGACTTCATGAACATCATGTCATTGACCCTTATAACGGATGCACAACCTAACCTCCCGCTCGCTGCTGTGTTAATTCCAGATTCACTCTGTGCTTTCACAGTGGATGTGGCCGCAGCTAATATTAATGCACTCTGAACCGAAGAATGCCAGCATAACTTTATCCCTGCAACTAGGTAGAAGAGGAGCAATAAAGCCTTGTCTGGATAAGGATCAATACAGGATATGACAGTACTAATGTGATGTCTGAGCCAGAGAGAAGGATAAAGATAGAGGATTTCAGTGGAAGGAAGCACAGTAGCAGCAGCAACCGTGACGTTACCACCCAACAGCTGCAGTGCTGTTTATTTAGTTGTTTGATAATGATGCTTGACCTTTCCATTCAAGTCTGCCTCCGAGCATTCGCACGCCCCTCCGTGTCCGGATCCGTGCCTGTAGTCCGAGGCCAAAAAGAGCTGTTTGTTTGTGTGTGTGTGTGTGTGTGTGTCGTCGACGTCCCTGGCTGTTAGTGTTGATGAGCGTCTCGCTTCTCTCAGGCTGGTCCCTTCATGCTTTGCCAGTCCCAGGAGTGGATTGTTTCAAATTAGTATGCATTAGGTGGTTAGTGCGGAGCGTTTCATTATGCAAGATTGCACTAAACTGTCTATGTTATGATTAGCCAGTTTCCCCTAAATCAAAGTCAGGCACATGCTACAGCCTTAATCTCTTCATTTTCTCACAGGGAGCTGTGCTGCGGAGAGAATGAACGAGCGAGGGAGGGAGGGACCGAACGAGAGGATGGAGGAAATCAGGGGAAAAAATGGTGTCTGAAGGAGAGATAGTAAATCATCTGGCATTAGATGAGCTTGGGTAGTCTGTGCGGTTAGTGTTTCACACTGAGAGATCTGGGGTGTCCTGGTGTTTAATAAAAAACAGGAAGAAGAAAGAAATATGTGATGTTTTGTTCCATTAAGTGAGGCAAATGTTGCACCTGTGTGTCCCCGCGTTTAGACCGAGCCACTTTCATCTGTGAGATGGTTTATTTTTTATCATGTTGGTCGGCGCTGCAGTGCAGCCTCACCTAGAGGAACCCATTATATCAAACCATGAATCATTTACGCCAGCCGCACTCACACGTGCCGCCTGTATTTTTAATGAGAGATTATTGCATTTCATAAACAGAGCTTTAAAAAATTCAAATCGTATCGATCCGGGGCTGAGAAGCTCCCAAGCTGGATTATATTTTCGCCGTTCCGCCAGTCCCACTCCCTGCTGTTTCTCTCTGGCGTTTGATTGACGTGCCATTTTTCCCCTCTCTAGCTTCTTCTCATTTAATCAATTAATTCGGTCTATCACGGCTTCATTTTGCGTTCGGTAGCAGTGTTGGCAGGCTCCATCATCAGCCACCCACGTGTAATGAGAGGACATTTTAACAATTAGCGCAGGTGAGAGACGGGGCTCTGTTTAAAATGGTGGCGGCAGCAGCGACGTGCCTCTCGTGCGGAGGTGTTGTGTTTCTGCGAGGTGTTTGGACAGGCACTGGGGTTAATGTGCTGGAAAAGAGTGATTTAGGTCAATGGTGGTGTCTACATCTGTCACTGAGAGAGAGAATGAGGAGGGAGGAAAGGGAAGAGAAAAGCTAGTGTGAAAGAAAATGATAAGCTGACGCTCACGGCAAGCTGCGACGGTAACAAATAAGCAGTTTCACCTCTTTATAAGAGAGCAGACTGCTAAAACCTGAGCAAATAGCGAATGTACATCTCTCTCTTGTCTTGTCTCAGGAGTACGCTCCAGTTTCTGTGTAAATATCACACTCGCTGATGAGGAAAAAGTACTTGGCTCTGCACAAGGGGATTAGAGCAGCTATTTTATCATTTATTAATGCATGTCTGTGTCTGCCACTGACTCGTGCTGTTTAACTTTCAAATCACGCCGCGCTGATTCAGGAGCCGTGGTATGATGTGATGTTATTGTGAGTAATTGGTCTACATGTAAAATAGACATGCATTCTGTCAAATTATTTTTTTGTGCCTATTTGTGCACCTAACACCATTGATCGTATTTAAAGGGATGGTTTTTACTCACCCTCATGATTCCGTACCCATGTGATTTTCTTTCTTTTGTGGAGCACAAAAGATATTTTAAATAAGGATTTGGTTATCACTGACTTCCGTTGTATGGACAAAGAAAACATTTCTGAAAAAATATATAAAGAATATTCAATGTAAGTTAAGCTCAACTGATGATTGGAAAAATTCATTTTGACTCTCCTTTAAAAAGAGCAAAAATCTACACTAAGGCTCTTACAATGAAAATAAATGAGGCCAGCCTATAAATCCAATCCAAAAATGCTCAAAATAATAGCCACAATATGTGTGGTAACATGATTTTAGTTAACGTTAATAGAAGAATTTAAATGCTTTTGATTCCTGAAAAGTTTGAACCTTGAAATTTTTTGGAAACTGAATATAAGATAATGCATAAAAAGCTTTTTTAATGAATAGCGATAGGCCAGTTATTTAACACGACCCCTCATTTGAAACAATTTTCTGTAGCTTGGCATTTAAACAATTACTTGCAAATATAATAAATGCATTTTGGCTTGTTTTACATGGGAAAAAAATGAAGCATGCAACAAACACTCTTCCCACTCAACCAAATTATTGAGTATAATAATTATCCTGTGTGATCTCGAGTTCATAAGCTGTTGTTGCAATGCTAATAGAAGGCTTTTTGCCGGTTGCTTTTGTTTTGCCTTTTCCACAATAGTGTCAGCAGCCTTAACTGCGACCTCTTCCACTCTGATATTTCGCAGGCTGTCCCTTCAGAGCGGCCCGTTTCTGACCGTGCCAGCAGTGATTAATGGGGGCACGGGCTACGTAGTATAAAACTGGATTTACATGGAAGCTTATGGCACACAAGTGGATTAGCTGGCTTTAGAGGTGAACGTACGTAATTGATTCTGATGTGTTTTTTTTTGTCAAACGGCGCAGTGGAAAAAACAGAGTTTGACCAGGTGCAGTGACCCCTTCCGCCTTTTTTTTTTTTTCAATGTGGCTGCCCACATCATGTGGTCATGAATGTAGCACATCCCAGACGGGCAGTAGTCGTCCTGTCTAACCTCTGCGTTTGAATTACATTTGTGTGTGTTTGTTCAGGGTGGGTGGCGAGATGGTCGCATACACGACTGAATATGACTGAACCGGACTCTGCTAGTGACAGCTGTGTGGGCTCCGAACAAAAAGCTGCCCCTTCCTTTACACACAGTGTCACATCTGTAGCACTGGGGGGGTGGCGAGGCCTTTCAGCTGTCACGACGCCGTTCAGCCGAGGATCCTCTTGGGGCCCGGAGATTGATGCATTTATTTATCTCTTTATCTTAATAAGAGATATTAAGAGGGGAAGGTAATTAATTGGCTGTGACTCTATTGTACAGGACTTGGCGAGGTGTCTACAGGCGCCCCGGTGACACGGCATCCTGGGTGGGACAAACCACAGTGTAAGTAATGGGTGCAGTGATTCTCTTTTCTAAATAAAAATGGGGATTGTGCTGAATTTAGCCATTCTGGTTCTGATTCCATTAGCAATTCTTTTAGTGTTTTTGAGGAAGAAAAAAATATTAGATAATTTGAGATTTGACAAATCAGAAATAAATTTAATACAGTTCTTGCAGCATAAAGCAACATAAATTCAATATTAATTCACTAAATTAATTCATTTAATTAGGAAAATGTTTTCCTTATTAAATTTAAAAAAGCTATATTACAGTATAAAATTATATTATTTTTTAATATATTATTATAATAATATAATGAATAGTAAAATTAAATATTTTTTATACATTAAAAATTGGTGTCAGTCAAGTAACTACACTGTCTTTTGATCCTTAAAGGCATAAAACACAGTAACAATTCTCAATTCTTATTGAGTCATATATTACAAAAGTAATGACGTGTGATTCAGTGAGTGAGTCAAGTGTTTTTTATTCACTAAAAAGAACCTGACTCATTTGTTCAGGAATTGGACTGCATTTGTCATGTTTTATATTTAGTAGTGATGCAGGCATTAAAGATGCTGTTGTAGTTCTGTGTGAACGAATGCACTTTTGAGAGCTTTTAATGGAACTGAAAATTATTTGCCACCAAAGTATTAGTTTTACGTTGCCAGCCACCTCCAGCATTTTGATCACTTTGTTGTATGAATATGTAAACAGTGAATATAAAAGAGCCTCTGTCTTTTAAAAAAATGTTCTTTATTTATTCTTTTTTATCAACACATTAATGTTGGTAAGATCCATCAAAACATTTTGAACAAAAAGCTGAGAAAATTGCATTTTTGTTGACGACTGCGTCCGGATCAGATTCATAACGATGCTCAAAACATGAAATATTAGAGTCCAAGTCCATCAACACCTCCAAAACTTGCTTAGTCTTGTATCTCTTCATGAGCGGTCACATTTTTGTAGGTAATGTTAGGTTGTTTTGATTTTATATGCTGCTGAAGGGTTGGTGATCATGTGCATTAACAACTTCTTCTGGATTACACAGTTGATGATCTTCTCTTGTTTTTGGATACAGAAGTGCTGTACTATAACTTGTAAATGGTGGAGAAGCAATTTGTCATCAGTTGTCGAAAAATTATGAGGTTCCTGCATTTTTTTTTTTTTTTTTTTGACTTTCTAAACTTGCATAAGCAGCATAATATCTTAATATCTGAAGGCATCGACTCCCTTCAGTATGTCCATTCCACTCTTTCCTCTCCATTCTTCTCCCTGTCAGTTTATTACAGCCAAGTAGTTGCCTGTGCTGTTTGTTTGATTCCTACAGCTGGCAGGACTGTCATCGCTGATGAAACAGTCTCCTCTAGTTTGCTGCTCAGCATCTGTGTTTACTCGTCTGTCATACTGTGCACTGCTAGGGAGGAGATAGCGACAAGAGGGGGCGAGAGACAAGAGTTTGAGCAGAGGGCAGGACATCTCATTCTCTCCTGGATTCTTATCAACACAGAAGTGGGTGACTCATGTGAAGTGCAAGTATGTGTATGTAATAACTCTCCTCAGCTCAATGTAGTCAAAATTCTGAACATGACCCGTTATCAGAGTGAAGGGCTCATCGCACTTGGATCATTTAATTATCCATGCATCGTCTTTTGAATATATTTATCCAAACAGTTGGGTTCTTGTTGGGGTGCTAGCAGAAGCTACATGGGATGATTTGTTGCTTACGTGATGATCTAGTGTCAGTGGGTTGCGATGCTTGACAAGATTTTCCATAATTTGAGTGAACTTCAAAACACAGTAATCATAATCATTATATAAAATATATTAGTGCTGTCAATCGATTAAAAAATTTAACTAATTAATCGCACATTTTTCTGAAATTAATCGCCATTAATCCCACCTAACATTAAAGTTTTTAAATAGACTTTTATATTGCAATAATTCCACATTCAATCTTCAAATTAATGTACAAACAACATAAAGACAATATATTTTTAAATATTTGTTTAATGGCATCTTTTTTTATGACTGAAGGCCAGTATCACTGATACCAATAGAGTGGTGGAACTATGATGTCACTTTGTAGGCGAAAACCCGGAAGCGAGTTAGCATTTTAGCACTTCCGGTTCCATCGTCCCAGAGTCAATGGGTTTTTTGAATGGGATTTTGGTTAAATCCCTTAAATAAGGTCTGTGGTTCACACAGGCTCAAGATACTTTCACGTTTTATTCTATGACATAAAACACACCAGTTACACCCCACTCCTGATTTTTTTTAAACTGTTATGTTTCTTTAAAAAGACGGTTGCTAACAAGTTGCTAAATGGGACTACAGGCACTGTCGGAGACATATAACGTCATCATGCCGAACAGGTTATCAATTTACAGTATTTTCCAGTTGTAGTATAATTTGTAATACAATTAATTGTAGAATAACCATTGAATAGTTTCCTGCATTTTAAATTGTTGTTCGACAATGTTTTTTTTGCTTTGCCCCGAAATGCAACACAAGTCTTCGGAGGGAAGAACCATAAGGTAAACTCATATGATTATTCCATGTAAACATCACATTTACTGGCTTTACGTGGTGAAAGTGAAACTTTAATGATGCATAGTGCTTAAAGCCATGTTAAAATGAAATGTTTACGGCCACATGAAACTGTTAGAAAGCATATAGATTGAGGATTTCCTAGAAGCAAGGATAAAATAACATTTTGTGTAATCACCCTAACAAAATGAGAGCTGAAGTGTGGTACTTTGTTACTATGATAAGTTTAATCTTACCATATCCATATCTTACTATACTCGCTCACTCTGCTGTTATTTAATAGATTAAATGCACTAGAATTTTATTGAATAGTATGTGGAGACACGTTTTTAATTAAAATATTCATATTAATCAAGGATTTATTGACTTTTAATTCACCTTATTTCGAAATGTACAGAAATACGTGCTTTTAAATGTCCTTTAGTTATGATTATTTCATTTATTCACTATTCTATTTATTACTAATGTCTCATTTCAGTTTTAGTTTGGCTCTAGTTTTGTATTTATTCCAGTTTATATGAAAAGGTTCATGAGCATTGGATTAAAATTCATATACAGAGTAAATCCTTTTCACTGAACATGTTAAAAATAAGTTTGAAAAAGTTGTCGGGAGCGCGGTGGTGGTGATGTTGAAGGCGAGCGACCGTGGTGCTGTAGTTTGTTTATAGCCTAAGTTTAGCTTTTAAGTTCTGGAGCTTTTATTTACGCTTCAAAATTAAAAGAGTATAATTAAGAGCTATCAATTTTAACATTTATCAGACTTAAAAAAAAAAAAAAAAAAAAAACTTCTAATTTAAGTGAACTTAAAACAATCTTCACATAAACCCATTATAATAAATGTCATATTTACCTGTGCCCTTCAGCAGAAATATACAGAAATTGAAGTTGAAGTAATCGAACACTAAATTCTAAATTAAATATAGATGAATCCTTAAAGCTATAAAAGTTTTTTTCCTTTTTTTTTTTTTTTTTTTTCTTTGTTCTTTGATTAATGGACATCACAGCAGCTGGTTATTAGGTTATTTTGGCTGTTATTTCTTTAAGAGCTGCAGCTGCTGAACATGACGCGGATCTGACACGCATCATATTTTCTCTCAACTCTTTTTACCTTTTCTGACCCACTTCAGGTCTCTATTAATGAGCTGACGAGTTGAATTGGGTGGGTTAGATGAGGGAGACAGTGATGGGCTGCTCCAGTACAGTTTTGAAAACAATTTCAGAGACATGTTTTTAAATGTGACTCATATAACATATTACGTGCATGCACAGTTTTAAGGCAGCTTTAATCGCCTTTTTGGTAACTTCATGACTAACTGACCACAACATTGCATGCACGTAGTTTATTTCGCGCTTTGATATGAAAAATGCTACCTATCAGATTGTGCTACCAGCATCTTATTCATGTGGTTTGAGGCTTTTTTTTAATGTCCATACCTACCCCTACCCTAAACCTACCAGTCCACACCTACCCTTACCCTAAACTTACCCTTAAAAGAATGCAAATATTTTATTGGTAGCACAATCTGATAGGTAGCATGTTTCGTCGGTACACCGGTTCTCAGCAAGTAACCGGCGAATCGAACTTTAGTTTTGGGTTGATGACGCAGGACACACAGCCGAAGTAGCACGTTCGACTCAAAAAGAACCGAATGAGCCGTGGCAAAGTTTGCCGAGGATTACCGAAGACTCTGATGAGTGAGTTAACGATACTGTGCAAGCCTGAGGCGCGTACTGGAAATATGCTTATGACTGTAATTAATTTTATATTTTATTAAAACCTGCAAAAACCTTTGTCGAGTGATTTACATTTTACTATAGTTTATTGTGCATGCATGCATATTATATTTAAAGTTGCTTAAGCGAAATCAAGGAGTTTATAAGACTGATTTATTCTTTCTTTATACTTTAGACATGTAGAACATATCCGCGTATGTGCACCATTGTCTGTTATGTGTGCTGTAGGTGCGAAACTTTTAGGAATCTTATCCAAGTTGTAGGCTAGTCGATACTGGTCAGTCAGTCTGATATAAAGGATCCGCGAATGAAACTGTGACAACAAACACCATTAACTTAAGTGAATTATATGGCAATAATCAGCAATATGCGTTCATGCAAATAACTTTAGTTTTTGAATGTTTCAACATGGTACTGAGTTGTTAGACCCTTTGCCAAATGCATTCCAAACGACTACATAATGGCACGCACGTGACCTGTTCAATCCAAAGTCCCCACTCCAAGGGGATAGGGATGATTACTTCCATTTGGAATTTACCATGTGAACCGTTTCGGTTCCGTACGCGTACCGTTACACCCCTAATATATTTGTTTATTTATTTATTTTTTTCCCCCATATTTTCTTAATATAAATTGAGTTATTGGTTTCAGATTTTTTTTTTTTTCTACTTGCTTTACTTGTTTGTAGGGCTGCACAATTTGACCCAACATTTTGTGATTATTTATCAGTTTAACTATAATAATATTATTGTATTTGTTTATATTATTATATTTGCTAATATTATTATAATATTAAAATAATAATTATTAATATAATTATTATAATTATTTATTATTACAAAATACAAATATTAAAATTAGAAATATTGCTATTGTAATATTTTACTGTACAACTTTTTAAAAGAAAAATAATATAATCATTACTGTTAATTGCATGACTGGCCACTGAAACATTTATTTGAATCACAGCCTTTTTCAGCACGGTTTCAGTTATTTCATTTAATCGTGCAGCCCTAGTATAAATCAATTTCATATTTAATTATACATTATCATTTCCACTGTTTTACGTTTCCTTTTGCCATTTTTTAAAAACACTAATAACACTGTTAAATTAAATCTTTAGCAAATCCCTAAATGAATGTCCATTTTTTTTATACTGTGCATGATAAGATTGTGATGCCTAAATTAATTTGTAGTGAATGGTTTTAGCTATTACTGTTTTATTTTTACATTATTTCGACAAATTAGCCAAGAATTCTAGCATCAGCCATGTATCGCTATGAGCCAAAACATAAAAATAATCATCGGTTTATCATATAGGCTATAATTGTACTATTTTGTGCATCTCTACTAATTATACAGGGCTTTGCATACAGTTTCGCACATCTCTGGCTAGTGCAAGCCAGGCTTTAAACCAAGGAAAACAACCGCAGTTGCGGTGAGGGAGGGAGGGAGGGAGGGAGGGAGGGGAAGAAAGGTTAAACACTTGAAGTACTTTATTTGTCCATTGAGACAAACTAATAAGTGTTCTGAAATAGCGCCACAGATGAACCTGTAATTTCAGCAGGTTGTTGGAGAATTCAGGTGATGCATTTGGCTTAGCCCTCAAGCTTAATGGAGAAAAATCACTCTCCGCCATTTTTAAGCACAGCAGTTGGTAGAAGTGTAATTTTACACCTGCAGTTTTGAAAAGGAGAGAAAAAAGCCCTTGCATCCAATATGCGGTGGACCACTTTGCCAAAAGGGTGACGGGAGGGTGTAATGTATTCACAACCACCCCCAGAACAAGCATTACTTTACCTGGGCTTAATTGAGGGTAAACTCCCCTGACACGGGCTCTTGTGCGCTGAATCCTGACAGAAATAAAGCTCCTGAAGGCCACAGAGGGGACCGGAAAGGAAATGATTAAGTTGGGCGTTATACCGGCCGGCTCCTTCCACTCCTTTTATGTTATCTTGATCATCTTTACCTGAGCATGTCTGGAAACCCAGCCCTGGAGCCGCGCTGAAATAGATATAGTTATCACAGAGAAAGACCGCAAACATCTGAAATGAGAAAGAGAGGGAGGCGAGCGGACAGAAGGATTTGACGCCCATTGTTTAGGTGGAAAACAGACAGTGGAGTCCAGGGCAGGAAGGGGCAGACATTTCATTGGTCCATGGGGTGATGCCGTTTTCTGTGTTTGTCTCCAGCTGTCTGAATTGTACCTCGAAAAAAGATCTCTGAAATTATTGATGCTCTCTTTGCTGTGGTGTCAGTATTGATCTAATCATATAGAATGTAAAAAATATTGTTCCTTCTGATGCTAATTACATTTGCCGTAATCGCTAGTATTGCACAAGTTTTATTTTTAGTAGCTAAATGAGTGATGATGGGAGGTGTCGTGACAGGTGCTATATTCTCTGTCACAGCCCCAACTGCTGTGTTTAATCAAGTGGGTCCTGCGGGTATCGGCCTCAGGCCGTGACTATCCCAGCATCCCACTGGAGAGTGGCAGATTAGGTGTCAGTTGAAGGGATATCGAGGTGCTGATGAGAGAGCATGGGGGTTCATGGGATTGATGTGCTCATATGGTTAGCCCCCAAGGAAAGGGTAAATACACACAACATATTTTATTCTGTCGTATCACTCCCTGTATGTGCAGACGAGGATGTTTTGGCAAACACTTCGATAAGCTGATAATTAAGAAGTGAATTATTTCTTCCTGATTATTAAAAGCTGTCATTAGATTGCAATCACTGCTATTACTTCAGGGGTGTTCACACACGAACAAAGACAAAGCAAACAGAAGTCAGAAGTTGGCAATTTAAGGCAAAATGGGAGACAGATTGTTGACAATGTGACAAAAGCAAAGATGTACTTTATTTTGATTCAGCTTCACTTTGATTCGTAAGCTCAATTTGATTCCATTCTATTCATTCAGATTAATTTTGGTACATTTCAGTTATCATGTCTATTTTGCTTGCGTATTCTTATAAATAAAAAAAAAAAAAGCTATTATTTACACTGGACAGTATTTTAGGTTGAATAAAATGGCTAACTTGTCCTTTTGAGCCAAAAAGCCTCATAGGAGTCACTTGTTTCTGGAATTGGGCTACACTGGTTGTGCTGTGTATTTTTGTTTCTGTAAAAAGAACCATCTTTAAGAGTCATTTGTTTGTCAGTAGTACTACGCTAGTCACATTGCATGTTTTTGATTCGCTTAAAAGAACCAGTTCTTAAGAGTCATTTATTTCTGAAATTGGTCTATACTGTTGCTCTCTATGTTTTTGATTCAGTAAAAAGAAGTGGCTCAGAAGAGTCATTTGTTCAAAATTTGTGCTACATTGATTGCAATGTATGATTGAACCATCTTTAAGAGTCATTTGTTTGTCAGTAGGACTACACTAGTCACATTGTATGTTTTTGATTCAGTTCTTAAAGTTCTTAAGAACTAGTTCTTAAGAGTCATTTGTTTCGGGAATTGGTCTATACTGGTTGCTCTCTGTTTTTGATTCACTTAAAATAACCGGCTGTTAAGAGTAATTTGTTTTGGAAATTGATTTCAATATGATTCAAATCAGTAACCTGTCTTTTTGAACTATAAATTAAAAGGACCGTATCATAAGAATCATTTCTTCTACAGTGGTTACTCTAGATGTTTTGATTTGCTAAGCATAACTGGCATTTAAGAGTCATTTGTTTGTGAATAGAGCTACACTAGTTGCGTTGTATATTTTTGATTCGCTTGCAGCTTTTGAACACAACTCAGTAGTGATGCTTCTTGCCATTATTTTGAGGTGCACAGTCTTTTTATTACTTCTCATTTCACAAGTCAAGTAAAATATGATTTCTTTTTCAGTGGCTCTGAAGATTCATTGCTTTTCAGCAGCAGTTCTCCCTCACAGCTGAGTCTTTGCTGATAGACCTGACAATAAACACTGATGGGGGAACCTTCTAATTTGGTACATTACCAGGTTATTAACTTAAAAACAACAACAACAGGGCCTAAACCGTGTATTTTCTCAGAACTGTGGTTTGGATGATCAGTATAATAGGTGGAGACATACGGTACAAAAATGGCGTGTGTTTTAAGTGGGTAATTTATGAAGGAATGCTCTTTAGAGGAAAAAGCCAGAGGGTTGAGTTCACAGTGAGGAATTCCTCTCTGCATTTAGAGCCATTTCATTCATAATCTCTCTCTCTCTCTGAAGCGCTCATCCCCATGCTGGATTACGCTGAACAGGCTTATGGTACACAAAGAATGTTGGATCCTGTGTTCAGAAAGAATTCCACAGAGGTGACAGGTCCAGTGTTTTGGATATTTAATTGAAGTTTCTGATTCCTTTAATTAGCCAGCTGCAGTATGTTCTCCATCTGTCACTGTGCTTCACCCTAAGAAATCGCTGATGGGGGAGGGAGGAAGGCTACGGCTCTCGTCTACTATAGAGAGAATACGAGGAGGGAGGTACAAGGGCCAAAGCTGGAAAGTGAAAAGAGCGTGACAGATAGTGAGAAAGAAAAAAAGAAAGAACCAGCAGAGAAAGGGTGACTGAATGGGAGGAAGTGTTTTGGGGATGTTTTATTGAAGCTCTTCCTGATTAGGCAATAATGTTGAACCATTGTACCTTCACCTATTCTATTTTATTTTATTTTATTTTATTTTATTTTATTTTATTTTATTTTATTATTTTACTTGACTTTATTTTACGCAGTGTGGATGCACAACAGTGAACTACACTAAAATACATTTGCAAAAGTGATTATTTGTTTATTTTATTTTATGCAGTTGTGAACTACACTAAAATACATTTGCAAAAGTGATTATTTGTTTATTTTATTTTATGCAGTTGTGAACTACACTAAAATACATTTGCAAAAGTGATTATTTATTTTATTTTATTTTATTAATTTTATTTTATGCAGTGTAGATTTGCAACAGTGAAGTACACTAAAATACATTTGCAAAAGTGATTATTTGTGTTTTTTTATTTTATTCTATTTAAACACTAACAAGTTAACATTTGTTAACAAAGCCCAAAGTATACTTCACTTTTTATGCGTATGCGAGGGACAGCGTACAGTGTGCGTGACGCGAATTGCGTCATCAGAGCAGTACGCACACCACCCGATTTTTGTAACCGCGGTTACTTTGTACGCACAGGTCGCGCATGCACATATAAGTTATTTTGCAGTAATCAGTTTTTCCACATGGTGGCAACACTGTCCCGGGCAGCCGGGCCATTGTTTCACAGTAGAAAGCAAAACTAAAGAGATGGAACACAACAACAAAATAGCGGAGACTGCAACAACAACAGACGCTCAAGCACTTGTGAGCGAGAGGGTATGAGACAGCTCAGCTTTGGTTTAAAAGTGCGCATGTGTCGACCGCCTGCGATTGCGCACAACATCAAATGGAGTATACTTTGAAAGGCTATGCGTTCGACTGTACGCATACACTAGGGTTGGGTACCGTTCACATTTTAACCGGTAGGGTACTGGTATCGGTACCTGAAAATCGGTACCGGTACCTAAAGGTAGTGCTGGGCAGTATGACCAAAAATTTATATCACGGTATTTTTTAAAAATTTTACCAGTTTCACTGTATATGACGGTATTTTTATTTGATTTTTTTTTCATGTATGACTGAGTGTTAACCACATTTTCTACTGACTGAGAGAGGAAATACTGCAGTAGATTGACTTAAAATGCCCTATTTTACTGTCATGATGAGTGAATATTCCACACTAAATAGTGACTAAACACGACCCATTAATAGCCTACATGTTAACCAGGAGTCACTCTCATTTATAATCACGACATCGTCTGATAAAATCAACATCCATCTACACTAAAGAGCGGCTATGCGGTGGTTTTGGCTATATTACTTTTTTGTCTCATGCAGCGCACTGCCTGTATCTGAGTAACGAATTTAAAAAAAAAAGTGCATAGTATTAACAGACGAACTATGCTCATTTATAATTCCAAACAGTCAGTAAGCGACAGGTGCTTGGAAATGCTGTTTTGTACTCATTTACTGACGAGTCTGCTGCTTCTCTGCTGCTCACTGCACAGAACAGATGCCGAGAGAGGCGACACTGCGCCGGGAGAGTCAGACCTCGTGCTCGCGGGGCAGCACTGGCGACATCTTCCAACTGAACCATAGCTAAGGTTTATCCAGAAAAGTCGCTAGGTTTGTCAGTAGCCTATGTGTTTTCTATGGAAAAAAGCCGCTAAAAGGGTCTGGAAGTTGCTGAATATAGTTCTATAGTTGTGCTCGTGTGTAAGAGACGCAGGAACTGATGGCAGCGGGCGGTGGCTATTTGTGGTGGTCAATGTGGATATTGTGGATGAGTTCTTCAGTCATCACGTTCTACTAGTTCTACAGCTTCAGTTTTGGAACTTTCATGCTTAGTAACATACAGCTGTTCCCTCGCCACAGTGCAACAGTGAAAAGAAACCCCTCTCAAACAGTGCCACGTTCTGAACGTCGTTGTTTAAACGACATACACGGGTATTGCGGTATTTTAAAAATTCATATCATATGAAAAATAAACACCGGTATTCGGTATGAACCGGTATACCGCCCAGCTCTACCTAAAGGTACCTTTTTTTTCGGTACTTTATTCTCCGTGTAATAACAAAAACAGTGAAAAATTTCAGTGAAAAAATAAGCCCAAAACAAGTTAGTTCGTTAGTGTTTTCCCTCTTTTCCTCGCTTTCCTTCAGTTTTAAATAGCTTGTAAAAGCGCTGTGCGCATTTTACTTTCACTTTCAAATTAGCAGCAATTCGCCGTCGATTCAATTCAAGCAACAACAAAACACAACGTCAAACTCATTGAACTTTTATTAACAAAATGAATAAAAATACACCATGCTATATACGTAATATAAAATAACAAATTACTTAGGCTACACAAAGTTTAAATAGGTAGGTATACAAAACTGAAAATCAGCAAACACTGTGGAACCAAATAAATATAGAACGTTTATTAGCAAAACGAATAAGAAAGCTTGGAGGCACGACATACACATTGATGTAAAATAAATAAAATACACAAAGTTTAAATAAAGAAAAAAGCAGCAAATGAATTGAAGCCTTGGCAAACAGGCGCTTTTGCACTCCTGCTTATGTGATATAAATAAAAATGCGTCTCCGCCATTCATATGTATCGAGGTAAGCGGAACATGCAGGATTCATATTTAAACCTTCTTTTTGCGTTTTAATATTCACAGACACTAGTCTATATCGCGATTCTAATTAAGTGACAGACCTACGTTTCATTTATTCATCTAAAAATAGACTAATTCCGTGGCATTCCGCGCTATTGAGTAAATTCCGTATTTATGAATTAACTCTGCAATCTCATCCGCGTTTTTGCAGAAACCATATGGCGCTAGAAATGTAACCACACTTCAGAACATTTCAGTTTGGCCTTTGTGTTTGAAGTTTGAACGAGTTGCAGTGTTGAAATCACGTCACAGGGTCTCTCTCTCTCTCTTTGTGTAACATACGCGATCAGATGCGTTCTCAGGTACCGATTGGTTTAATGTGAATCGGTACTCGGTAGTACAGACGCAAATCGGTCGGTACCCAACCCTAGCGTAATCAGCTATCATCTGTAACATAAAAATTACTACCAGCTTATTGGTATGCTTTGCATTCTCGACCACTGCTTGTCTCTGAATAAACGGCCTGCAAAGAGTACCTCATATTTTTCGCATCTCGCATTGCATTCCTACAAATGTAAAACCAGTCTAAAACTCTTCATCATGCATAATGATTTCTTTCCTCCCATCTCATTCTGTTGCGAATTACCAACCTGCATTATCAAAGGTTTTTGCTTCCTCTGGCTTTTGCTCTGGTCATTTACAGCGTTGGACCGCATTAAGAAACGCTGGCTTTGGTGTGAGTAACCAACGTTGTTAAGTAAGCGCTATGTAGCCTAAATGTTATTTCCCAGGGCACTTTGAGTGTTAACCTAGCGTGAAGTACTGTGATGACTCCAGAGCCTTACCCACACACATTCAAACGCACACAACTGCTCACCCAAGCAATCAGCATGCGCACCGCTCAGCATTAATGGTGTTTGCTTGTGAGACTCAAGTGGACTACAGTCCCTCATAAAGTCACTTTAGGTAAAATCCGGCTCAGTCCTGTAGCATTTTAGCTCAAATTCAGACGTGCTGCAGTAGTTTGATCAGATTGAGGTCTAAGTGACCTGTAGTCTGTTTAGAGCAGTGTTCGTTTGCATGCTAACCCTATTTTCATTCATGTAGCTGAGTCAATAGCTTGTATAAAAGAGCCTGGAGTGGTTTGCGGTCCGTCGGTCTCCGTGCAGATGATTGTGTTAGCGCGTCTCTTCCGGGCTTGGCGCGGTGATTGTGATAGAAAATAGCACAGTGAGGAAATGGAGCTGACCTTGGATCAGTCTCCTCTGTAGCCGGGGTGATGTATAGGCTCAGCGCGCAGGCTGGCAGTAAGTGAAAGCCATGTTTTTATTTTCCTGCAGAGGGCACCGTGTCAAGGCGCATAAGCGGGTTCATTTCTTCTCCCTCCGTCTCTGCTGCCGAGGAATGTCATTTAAGGAATGTTAAATGTCAGCCGTCAGGCCGGGGTGCTAGAGCACTGATATTAGCCTGGATTGAATAAGCATGGGGCCGAGCGATGATTTGAATTTATTTGCTGGTGTAGGAGAGGGTCAGGCTCTTGGGCTGTGGGAGGGTGTTTGAATGGCTTGGATCAATTCTTGTCTGTCTCGTCTTTTGTCTGTTTATTTTTAAGGCCAGTTTGTAATTGTCAAATGGAAAATTGGCCGCCATCTGTCGTGGTGGTATTAAATGAACAAAACTGTACACGATTAGTGCACTCTGTTTTGCTCTGCTTGGCGTCTGTAATAGAAAGAGAATGATTTCAATTTGATGACATTTTGGCATAAATATTTGTCATAAAGGCCCTCATCTAAGTGTCATTTAGCATAATAAAAGGTCACTTTTAATAGCAGATGGAATTTGTTTATTAGTGGTACTTGCTAAGGCAAGCATCATAGTTGCTATTGCTCATACTTGAACAAAAAACCCCAAGTATTTCACTTTGGAGAGTAATACATACCACACAGATTGTACCGTGAAGATGAGTGATGCCTCGAATGTGATCTAGAGTTTATCTGCACACTACTTGACCTTATGAGATCACTACTGATTATAATACATTGTTTTTACAGTTTGTTTTTTAAAAGAATCAGTAAGTAAACAGAATGAAAAAAAATCTCTTTGCATTCACGTTTGGTTTTTGAAATCATTTGATGATGATGATGATGATGATGATGATGATGATGATGATGATGATGATGATGATAATAATAATAATAATAATATATATTGTTTTATAATACATATATTATACTGTAAAAATGTCTGATTATTAACTGTATCGTTTGTTATTATTATTAAATCTATACTGTCGTTTACAATTAATAATGTTAATAATAGACTAATATAATGTAACACATTTTAAAATACAGCAAATTTGGTAATATAATTAAATTCAAATCATGTAATACAGTAGTAATATTAAAATTGTTAATAATAATAATAATAATAATAATAATAATAATATTTTATAATGTATAATTAATAATGAATATGACTAATACGTTGTAAAATACATAATAATAATAATAATAATAATAATAATAATAATAATATCTTAAATTGTATTATTAATAATGAATATGACTTATAAATTGTAAAATACATAATAATAATAATAATAATAATAATAATAATATATACTGTAATTTATAGGGGCTGTTTTGAAAATGGCCCAGTAAGCAACTGCCTAGAACTATTTTAAAATATATAACTATTAGCTGCATTGTTAATTATTATTATTGTTGTTGTTGTTGTTGTTGTTAATAATAATAATAATAATAATAATAATAATAATAATAATAATAATTATATACTGTAGTTTACAATTATTGTTAATAATAGACTAACACAATATAATTAACATTTTAAAATACAGCAAAGTTTGTAATATAATTAAATTATTATATAATACAGTAATAATAATAATAATAATAATATATTATAAAAATAGATTTTATAATGTATAATTAATATAACATACATTGTAAAATGCATAATAATAATAATAATAATATACTGTAATTTATAGGGGCTGCTTTGAAACTCCCTAGCAATATGCTAAAAACACAAAAAAAAGACATTATATACTGTATAATATATATTTTTATATATTTTAAAATGTACGACTATTAATTATTGTTAATTATTATTATTATTATTATCATTATTATTAATTATATACTGTAATTTACAATTAATAATAATAGACTTACAATAATAGACTAACAATTAAAACTTTAAAATACTACAAATTTTGTAATATACTTTAATAATACTACAATAGTATTATTAATATTATAAAATACAAATGATTTTATAATTATCTTATTATTATTATTTATTTATTTATTTATTTATTTATTTATTAGTTTATAATTATATAATTATTTATTAATATAATTAATACATTGTAAAATACATAGCTTACAAACCACATAGCAACACCCTGGAAACCACTGACATCAACATCATGGTTGAGTTTCACACTACTGCTTTTTAATGTGTCTCAATTCTGAGAGAGGAGAGAGTGTTTTTTGCTTTGTGAGAAGCTAGCATCTCAAACCTTTTAAAGACCATTTATTATGTGCATACGTTTTGTTTTTGAAGTGCTCAGTTTTGTCTGTCATCAGTGCTTATTTATGTTTTCAAGTGTTGGATTATCATCTCAGCCTCGCAGCCACCAGCACTCAAAATTATGAATAATTTCCTGTCACCATCTAATACTGAACTGAGTGAACACGACACCTCTTTCTACAACTAAAAGAAGAAGAGGGAAGCTGCTGGATGGCAGGACTGTGTGTCATTGTGCACTGATGGATGTGCAAGGCTCGCTGCTCAGAGCGCTTACTTAATAGGGAGCGGTAGGCTTGTCGTGGCACTTTTCTCTCTCCGCTGGGGAAGACGAGGAGCCATGCTTGGCTAAGCACAGAACAGGCAGTCCAATTCACAAAGGTTAGAGCTGGCCCATAATACAGGCTAATCAGCAGGTAATCTGTTTTCTTTCTGTTAGATTCTCCCAGGTCAGCGTTGACCGAAGTGTAAAGAATTGGAAATTCTCATTTTCCAATATGAGTGGTGTTGTTTTTTTTGGTTTGAATTAGGGCTGCATGATATATCGTTTCAGCATCGATATCGCGATGTGCGCATCCGCGATAGTCACATCGCAGGATGTGCGATGTTTAGTAGGCCTGATCATTATATTTATACTGATCGTTTTCTTTGCTCACACACAGACACCGTGTCTACTCCGGACGCGACAGCTGCACAGAGATACCCATTTTTAAATAAATTTAGTAGCAGAGCTACTGCAAGCGATTTTCAGTGCTGGAAATCCATTTATCCTTTGTTGAAACTTCCGCGTCGTCAAGGAAAACACATCACGGATGTTTAGCAACGGCAGGCGCCAGGAAAGCGCAAGCTCCCGAGCACTTTGGAAAGGAGGAGGAAGTGGCGCGGCGGGAGTTTTCCACGCGTTTGCAGATGCACCATGTGAACAGCCCCAAAGTCTTTCTACACTGGATGCGACAAAGCGCCCGTTGCCAATCGTGTCAACTTTGTGTCAGTACGTCATAAATAGAGCGAGGCATATCAGTTTACTGGCGGGGATTCGTCGTGTCGTGCCGCATCCAGTGTAGTACGACACATATGCGCGAAACCGTGTCAAAATGCATGTCTCCAAGTATCCTTGTAAAAAAAAAAAAAAAAACAGTTGCTTATGTCTTAGGTAAACAATTGAGAAAGAAAGAGGATAACAATAACAGCAGTTTAATGTCTCCGTTGCTTTCTGTGTCATAATCAAACAACAAAACAGAGAAAAATCACTTTTGTAGCTTTAACACAGATTTATTAGATTTAATTTATACAATGAAGACTGTATTATGCAGTGTTATTTTACATTTTATTATTCAATTTCTGCACCTGAATACTGTTGGACTTAAAAATACAAAGCACTGTTTATTTCATTTGTATCTTTGTTCTGTTATATTTATCTATGCTTGTAAATTGTTTATTTCCTATGCTGATTTACTCACCTACAAAATCAATTTTTTTTTTTCTCTCCAAATAGAGCTATTCAAGTCATTTGGTAGTCATTTTTTTTTTTTTTTTTTTTTTTTTTTTTTTCATATCGCAATATATATCGCAGAAAAACAAGATATCGCAATGTGAGTTTTTTCCAATATCGTGCAGCCCTAGTTTGAATGTTTGTTTTTTCCCCCTGAAGCATTGAAAGTCTACTTTTCTATTGAGCTGACAATCCACCCGAGATGCTTTGCGACCTGTGGGCAAACGGAGACCACTGGCTGTGGTCTAAAAAAGCCGCTAGCAGCTTTTGTCTGAGAGCATTAGCATTAAATCACACTGATCTAGTTAAAGCAGGAGCATTGAAACCTATAATCCCAGCCACCAGCCTGGAAAAAAAGAAGCTAAGCTTTTTTTTCAAAGTACAATCTAGATTGCATTTTTGAATAATGTACGTTTTCTGACGGCTGCTGAGTTGAAATAAGAGGTAGCATAGACAGTACTACAGCACTGCTAAGTGCTTGAAAATGTCACTAAAGCAGTGTTACGGGAATGAATGGATGGCGGATATAATGGTGTTTGACATGAGAGCCTTAGTCATGAGAGCTGTCAGTAGAGTTTGAAATCAGCCAGAGAAACTGGGGCCGCGGCAGGCGGGGAGGTGAAGAATTTCTAAAGCTGATTCTGAAGAGGAAGTAAAAGAGACAGTTTAGAGAGAAAAAGAGAGATGAGTTGCATAATGAGATTGAAGCTGCTTTTAAAAAAGGGCAGTTGTTTTCAGCCATTTGTAGTCATTCACAGATTTGCTGAGCTATGAAGGTTTAATTCATCAGGGTGTTTTCAGGCATTAATACTGAACCCTGGATTTGTCTTTTAAAGATAACTTGAAATTAAAATCGACTATTTACTTTTGTAGATTTCGCAAAAATGAAAATTCGGTCAACAATTACTCAGTCATTTCATTCCAAACCTGTACGACTTTCATTCTGAACATAATTTTAAAGACTACAGTGGGACTGGTGCTTTGAAGGGGTCATGACATGGATTTTGTTTTTATTATGTTCTTTGAGGTTTACTTATAATGTTAATAAAGTTTTTGCACAAAAAACGAAACCAATACAGTCAAACCAAAATTCATCTTTCAACAAATGTTCCTTTGTGAACTCTCCACGACACTGTGCCTAGTTTACAAAACAAAATGCTCTGATCAGTCCTCTGACACGATCCAAGGTGCCATTAAAAATAAACTATCCACGTTCCTTACAGTGGGATCCTTCTGATATCTGTACAAAGACACGAACGAGCTGTTTAAACCAATAAATAAATAATCCTATTGACGACAGACTCAAGCGCGTGGACTGTGTCCCAAAACGAACGCGCATCTTGTATACTGTATCCAGTGTAGACAAGATAGCAGCAGTGAGTGTAATTTCTATTTGCTTTTAACGCGACACTCGCATTAAGTGTAATCAAGTGTAAAGCCGTTAAACGACTGAACATCATTGGGCGGGACCTGTGGTGAAAAGATGACTATTCGTCGATGTCTTGCTCTGGAGGCAGTGTTTATGCAAAGCTTGATTAAATAAATGCTTTGTTTATAATGAGGATGGAGGTTTTAGGCTATGAAACTTGCAGGATGTTTTAATGGTGCAAAGACTTTTTATATGTCAAAAGATAAACGCAAATTTGATTTTGTCATATCATGACCCCTTTAAAGCTTCAGAAGCACCATAAAAGTGGTTCATATGACTTGTACACTATATTTCAAGTCTTTTGAAGCGTTATGATAGCTTTGTGTGAGAAACAGACCAGTTGTTATTCATTGTAAATCTTGATGTCAGTCACACCTCTTCTTGGTACGTCGATGACGCAGTGTCTCATTCATAAATAAATCATACTTCTGAGTCAAATGTTTTCAATTATCAAATTCACAAACTCGTCTGAAGAACATTATCAATTTATAAATAAATTTCAGTTATTTCTCACACAAAGCTGGCTTTGAAAGACTTTAATTATAGTGAAAAATTCATATGGAATTATGATTTATGAAATTTTCATGTACTTTTTTGCAGTTGAAATGCCTTAGTCTCCATTTATTGTAATTACATTGAAAAGAAGTGACAGCACAATCTTTAAAATTTATGTTTTTGTGGCCAAAGGAAGAAAAAGTGAGGGTGAACTGTTCCTTTAATAAATCTCCTTGGTTTCATTGAGTCTCATGATGAAACACAAGCCAATTAATTTCTGTGTAAATCAATTGTAACACCATTTTTGCATAATGTGTCACATTTAATTCAGTGCGTCATTGTATGTGAGAATTGTTTTACACATTAAAATACGTCACATCTCAGAGGGTAAATGTGTTGCAAATGCTGTTTCATATTGTCGTTGAGTCAAGATCATTATTTTTTTCTGCTCTATCCATGACAAATCAATGACTGTGGCTGAACAAAAACAAACCAGCTAATCAGTAATGAAATATTCATTATAAAAATAAGACCCACTCAAATCAAGGCTGAAGCGTCTCTCTCTCTCTCAGTCAGGTTATTTTCCATGTTTCTGTGTGCTCGACAGCCATGTTGCTGTGGATCAATATCCAAGTGATGGCTGGAGGAAGACAAGAGGCTGTGTGCAGAATGGAATACTAGCTTACTGAATACTGTGCAGTATGTACTATATACTATTGGTTTTTACAAATAGTAAGTCAAACAGTAGGCATTGCTCAGTGATTTGAAACATAAAGAGTAGTATCCTACATTGTCATCACATGACCTAGCTATGTTTGTCACATGATTGTTATTTTGACTTTTTATTCAATTTTATGTAAATACGTCTTAACATTCGTTCATCGCATTTGGAAGTGTGATGAACTGAATGAAAAAATCAAGTCTGCATTATGGGATATGGTATCCCAAATTTAGTAATCTGGATATTCTTTGCATACTCTGCACATTATACATACTACATACTTCACATCATACATACTACTTAGTATGTAGAGTTATTTTAGTATTATGTACTGTTATAGTATTTATTAACTTTTTAAATTAGCTTTTAAATTTTCAGTTTCCATTTTAAATTTTTGTAGTTTTATGCACGTTTTAATTTTTTTTTCTATTTTTTTTTTTTTAATTTCTATATCACCTTATTTATATTTATATTGTAGTAAAATGGCTTAAACTTTCATTTATTTAAGTTTGCTGCCAAGGGCAACATTTCAGAATTTTTTTTTTCCTGAAGTTTTTTTTGAGTACAGGTTTTTCATCTACTATTAATATTTTATTTTTTATTTTTATTTAAATTAACAAAAACAATTTTTAATAGTTTAATTGTAGTTTTAGTTAACATTTAGTTAACGTTCAGAATCAGAACATAGCCACAGTTAATGCTTGAAGGCATTGTGCACCCATTTACTCACCCTCATGTCTTCAAAACCTGTATGAAATTCTTTCGTTTGTGGAACACAAAAGAAGATATTTTAAAGAACAGGTATTCTGTAGCCAGACAGTTTTGGACCCCATTGACAAAAACAAACAAAAAAAAAAAGACATTTTGAGACATTTCTCATACTATTTTCTTTCATGTTACACAGAAGAAAGTCAGTCAATTATATAGGTTTGGAATGACAAGGAGAGAAAAAATGTCAGAATATCCATTTTTGGGTGACCTATCCCTTTAAGCATAATTTACTGTTAAGTTTACAGTTATTCCTGCACTGAGAGAGAGAGAAACAGAGACATGGACAGACGTGAACATGCAGCTGTTTAGGAGGAAAGAGCCCAATGTTTTAATACAGTGGTCTAATCCTGTGAGTTAATAACCTTTATCTGTAGTAATTGCAGTGGGCTAAATGCTCTAATTCTGTGGAACAGATGTCCCAGAGGCTCAGAAACGGTTCACCAGACCAACGGCCATGTCACAGGCGAGTGTTGGGGAAACAGAGCTTTATTTTTTTTTAACTGTATTAAATCAAAACAGACCATCGAACACACGCAGCAAATCCAAAGCATGAGCAACCGGCAAATGTTGTTTTCCTCCCACTTTTGGTCAAGGGCTTGCTAAATATTACCTTAGCACAATATACACACACCCAGATAAAGGGAACCCTGTCTCTCCTGTGTGAAATGTTTGGGATTAGCAGTAAGTGTGTTTCAGCCCTCATAAATCAGCCCTTCCAGCTGCTTTCTGTTTTCTCTCTGAAAGGCTCACGATCGCTTGGATGCTCCACCGAGCGACGATGCTGAATGTAAAATGTCAGTGTTTTTGAACAGGTGCTGTGAGGCAAGGTCCTGATGTTTTTATTTCCACAGCGCTGACTGGGAGGAAGAGCTGCTTAAGGAGCAGGATGGGAGTTAAAGGCGCGTGGAGGAGGGATAGAAATCGGTGTGTGTGTGTTTAAGGTGCCGGAGGGGGGAGGCAAATAGAGTCTCTAAAGGGAGTTCATATTTGGATTCATTTCTAAAGCACAAACCAAGTGGCTGTAACTTTCTATTCTAGCTGTTTTTTTCTTTCGTGCCCCCCCTCATTGTTTATGACAGCAGTAGACGTTTTTTAAATAAATCATCAGTGCTAATTCCAGGTGACGCATTAATCTTTGGTTTGTTTCCTCGTGTGCATAAAGCTGCGATGGCTGAATGCTGTTTCTTCATTTATTGCTTGCTTTTATTCACTTGCTCACTCATGATTTATTTCCTTCCTTTCTTTTCTTTTGTCTATTTTTTGCTTCCCCCAGAGTGTGGTACTGTGAATGCGTCGAGGTTAGTCAGCATTACAGCTGTAAATCCAGCTCTTTCTTTTCTAACATCTCCTTGTTTTCTGCCTCCGATGCCAACAGCACACCTATCTGATGCTTCCCAGAACTCCCTTTTGTTTGACTCAATTACTGCACACTGTTTGTTCAAATCATCCTTTAAAGCTGTGATTCCCAACTGTTTTTGTCTTGAGGCCTATCAGGGCTCAAGCGCCTCTTCATTGACACCAAACCAAAAACATGCACCTTTTCATAATTTTATACTATTTTTTCAGTGCAAATATAATCATTGTACTGGATTTCATTTAGCATTGTCAGTGTTGTTTTGCTTTCTTTTAATATATTTTTAAATAAATTAATAGATCTGGACGATAAAAAGAGTACCATATCATTGCCCCAAATACTTTTATCACTTACCAAAGCAAAATCTTTCTAAGTAGCACCTTGAACCTGTTTAAATACTCACTATGGTCACTCTGGTTGGGAATCACTGCTTCATGCTAACAGTGACTTGCGTGTGTCCTTTAGCATGACAAACATGACCGTACCGCTTCTGTCCGTTCTCAATGCCGCCCACACCGCATGCCGACCCAGTATGTGTGATGCATGTGATTGTTTTGATGTGACCCCTCCTGTTAGCTAGTTGAAAAAGTGACAGGCTGCATCAGTGGATGCAAATGACAGTAATAAATCTAGCAATGATATGGAGGCAGTGCCTCTTAAAGCACCAGAGCGGCTTACTTAATGAGTTTGATAATTGGCTTTCTGCTGGTTACGTCTCCCTTTTTCTCGTTACACCTCCCTCTCTTTCTCTCTGTTTCTCCTTCTACTTAGGTTTTAGTGTCCTTCATTGTAGGGATGGGCAACTGAATGGAACAAAATACTTAAAATACTTGGCTGAATTATGAATTGAAGTACCATAGTATTCAAAATGATAAAAATTCACCTCTCCTTTTAAGGTGCAGTCACATTAGACAATTTTTGGTGAAATTTTTTAGGCAAAAAAGATCTGTTGTCAACAGTGTAGCAAGCCCATTTCACACAAAAGTCACATTCAAACCAAGCAACTTTCTGTTGTTCTGCATGGAGAATCCGCATGACTGACTTGAGCCCGTTGCGAAATCTGCGCTAGGAGCAAAAATTCCCAATCGCATGGATTCCTATTAAAATTATAGGATTTTGCTGCAAAAATTTGATCAACTGTAAATTCAACCTCATCTTTAAAGGGAAAATTCACCCAAATATGTTTGTATTTTTTTTCTGTGAAATACAAAAGAAGATATTGAAATTTTTTCCATAAAATGAAAGTCAATAGGGTCCAATGTTGTTTTGAACCCCATCGACTTTCATTCTATAGATAAAAACAGTTGAAACATTTTTAAAAATATTTCCTTCAGTTTTCCAAAGTACAATGGACGAATTGCCATTTTTGAGTGAACTATCCCTTTAAGGGCCAGATTTAATAAACAGCGCAAATTAGCGTTAGAGCGCGATTCCATAAACGCGCCAATGGGAAGGGAAAATTCTGTGTGTGATTTACTGACAATGCACACATTAAAGAACACAGACCCAGCCAGATCATTTCCATAATGACCAGCGCAGTCTACCAAGAGCAGCGCAAATTAGCGCCTGCTTTAAGACATGCTTTTTTTGGGCATTAAATAATGGCGCAAATACTAGTAATTTGACGAGCGCAAACATTAGTAAATCGCGTTGCGTGATTCATTTTAATAGTTTCCTCACATAAATTTTGCGTCTGAAAGGGAAACTCCTACAAATGCATATTCAATAAGGTCAGGTGCAAAAATAACTCGACTAATTCTTCACTGCTAGTCTTTAGTAAATCCTGACAGTACTATTTTAGTGCCAAAAGGCGGTTTGCACTGGCGCAAGCTGTTAGTAAATCTGGCCCTAACTGTCTTATTTTTAAATTAATTTAAAACAGCTTCTCCATGTCTTTTCTCACGTCACTAAAGATGGCCCCATTGCATGTAATTTCTTAACCGATATCATGCAGATAAGTGAGAAATCCATTGTGACACGAGGACAGGCTACGGAGACAACTGTCATGATGTCTTTGCTTGAGATTTTCACAATCGTTCACGAGCCCACACACACATGACTGCCCTAAATGCATGCTGACTTCAATGTTGAGAACATCGCTGGAAAGATGTCAGCGTTCAGGATGATTCAGTGCCCCAGCGGAGTGACTGTGACACGATTTCACTCAGCTAGGCTTGTGTAGCTGTTATTGTGGGGTTTGTTTTCCACCATCTGGAGGAATGTACCTGCAGTAAAGGGAGAACAATGCTCCCTCTGTACTTCCTGTGAGCATTTCGGGGCACTACATCTAAGATGGACCCGTTTTGTTATTCCTCGTCGCTCTCCTGTGACGGGCGTTATGAGGGCGCGCGGAGGGTGCAAACCTGACAGTGAGATCTTAGGACGGGGCAAGAGAAGTGTGAAAATCACACCTTGCCAATTGAGTATGATCTCATCTGCTTTTGAATGGTTTTCCAGCTGGTAAGCACAGCCTAGGGCATGATGACTGCTGAAACAACAGTGTGAGATACTGCTGAGAGCATTTACTGTGTGACAATAGCCTTAATGCTTTGCTTTAAGCTTTTCAGATTTAAGATGTTAATACAGCCGAGGAATATGGAGCTTTTTTCCCTTTTCCTCTCCTTTTTTGATTTCAGAGCAAATATTTACCATCTTACAGACAGTTTTCATTGCTAATTGCTTCACAATCACAAATTTCTGCCTGCTGTACTTTAAGTGGCAGGGCACAATATGTAAGTTATATGTGGTTTGTTAGTCATCCAAACCATCTTGTTCTGTTTTGGGTAAGGCTGATGGTAGCAACTTGGCACTGGCGCCTGGAGTGAGAAGTAAACAATGAATCACCAACAGCAGTTTCAGAATTTCCCACTGCTGTAAAAGCTATCAAACTCCACATTCCAGTATGACATGAATGCACGTTACTACTTTTATAACCTCTGGGAGAATTTTTGTGTCTCTTGTGTTTTTGAGACAAGAACTGGAATGCAGTTCCTCATAATGTCCATTGGGTGGCAGAATGAGAAACTCCCAGTCGTGTAGACGTGCATTCTCGCATGGCAGACACTAGTGGCTTGATCTAATGGATCTGGACAGAGGAGCTTAAAGCAACATCCTCCATTCACTTCCTTTTTGTTTTACCCTTTAAAAGGCGTGAGTTTGAGAGGGTTAATTTAACCTTTTATTTTTATTTAATATTTTGATATTTATTTTATTCATATTCAAATGGATACATTTAGGTCTTTTACTTTTCGTAAAATTTTATTAATTTTATTAATTTTATTATTTTAACCTTATTTTATTTTATTTATTTATTTTAGGTTGGATAATGATAATGGATTTAATTGTTATATTTTTGCCTTTTTATATTTATATAGAATATTACTTATAAGGTATTTTTTTACCTTTTTTTATATATTAAATTAATTATTTCTAATCAGTTGGTTAAAAAATATTTTACTTAAGTACTGTTTGAGTGTTTTTTTAAATATTTATTCTATATATTTGCCTATTTTATATTCAGCTGGACACAACACACACACACACATATATGTGTGTGTGTGTGTGTATATATATATATATATATATATATATATATATATATATATATATATATATATATATATACACACACATATATATATATATATATATATATATATATATATATATATATATATATATATATATATATATATATATATATATATATATATATATATATATATATATACACACATATATATATATATATATATATATATATATATATATATATATATATATATATATATGTGTATATATATATATATATATATGTGTATTTAGATAAATATATCAGTTTTAAATATTTTAATAAGTCTTTTTTGTTAACTTAGACAAACGCACAACAGCTCTTGCCCTGAGACAAGCTTAGTGAGTGTTCTTAATATATGTACAATCAGGGGGTGAGTGAAGTAGTACCTGGGGAGGTTTGTGTGTGTGTGTGTGTGTTTATACCTCTGTCTTGAGCAAGAGAGAGAGCAGCAAAGGGAGGGGTTTCTGTCCTGATGGACAATTTACCACCGGCAAACAAAGAGAAAATTCAAGGCGTCCACACGGGAGATTCACAGCTACTTAAAAATCTGCAAGCGCTCGTGTATGAATCCGGCCAAACGCTTCTGTTTATTTTCAGAAGTAACCACTCATTTAGATCTGAGTACGAGTTTACGCACGAAGCTGAAAACTAGTCAGCCCGTCAGGGCGCTTGCCACTCGTCTCTCAGCAAGCTCTACCCTGTGTAATTACGTGAGAAGAAAGACATATAGACCTCCCCTTCACATTCCCTGATCTAATTTGTTTGCCGGGTGACAGCAACACATCTGGAATTGTGGATACTTATGTTGCTTTTTCCTAATGTGTTGGTTTTTGAATCTAACTGTCCCTTGAAAGATGGATTTTTATGAGTTTGTGTAGCTTGGCGATACGATAAATAACCTCGCCGAAGTGTCGCAGGGTTTGAGGTTTCGTGAGCCTGCCAAATATGGATGAATGGCAAAGTAAACAATATAACTATGCAGGGCTTTCCACAGGGCAATCTCTCAATGAAATTGAGCATTCCTGCCTCGCATCAAAAGGCTTTTGCTTTCTTCTCGTGCTGTTTACAATGTTAAATAATGGGTTGGAAGGCAGTTATCTCTTTAACTACTGTTTAACAGAGGCTTGCAATGTCAAAAAGCACAGATTACTCTGGAATCCCTTGATGAGATGATATAAGAAAATGTTTATTGGCGTACTATAAACTGATCCAAACCTCAGTCTAACAGTATGTGTAACGCCATTGAGGCTGAAACCCATTACATTTCCTTTGTGAGTCATTGTTGAAGCAGTAAAATACATTTAAATTGAGCCATTTTTAATAGTCAGAGAAGGTTTGGTTACAGTCATTCTGTGATTTCTGCTTGTTTTCACCCTTCAAGTCTCAAAACTTGTAAAATAGTCTCATCCGAAAGTAGCAGAGTGCTAAAATGGCACCCAGCAAATTGAAGTCAAGGTTTTTCCGTCTGCTAGTAGAGAGAGGCTGTCAGTTGATGGAGTGTGTGTGTGTGTCTGAAGGAAAAGTAAATGGGGGTAGAAGTGGCTGGTGTCTGTTGAAGAGAAGCACGAGTGTTTGTTCCCGATGGCAGGCATCAGAGTGTGAATATGACCTCTGGTGGAAAAAAAAAAAGTGGGTGAGAAAAAGAAAAGGCAATGGCTGCTGAGATCAACCTCCACTTTTAGGCACTCCAGACTACTGTTATTTTGTATCACTTTGAAATGGGCCGTTTCAGGCGCTATGGCTTCCTCAAAGACACAGGGAAGGACACGTTTTATTCTAAGTAGTGGAATAAATCCTGTCTATGCCTGAAATGGTGTGAAAGATTATGTTTAATTTCTTCATGCTGTTTTTACTGCTCGATAACTCCCCGAACCTTATACCAGAGAACATTTGCTTTTGAATGTTTCTCTTTTTTTTCTGTCTCCCTTCCGCTTGTCTGCTGATCCCTGGTGAATGCATTAAATGAAGTTACTAGATATGAGTGCTTAAGGGGCCAGGGCCTCCCAGGCTTGCCAAGGCGCTCAGAAGCTTGGCTCACTCAACCATGTCATCTTTTCTTTCTCATCCTTTTTTTTTTTTACAATTTTTTTTTTTTTGTTGTTTCAGCTACTGGCTGACTTATTAGTATGGCAGGGCATTTTAAGTCTTCAATACCTTCATTGAAAGACAATCAGGCTGGAGGAGGCATAATAAATCAGTCATGTACATCTAATTCTTTTGTTAAAATTCATCAGATCAGTAAGGAGGGATATTTATTGGTTACAATAAAGCACTTATACTTCTTTCCCTTGTTTTAAATATAGCCCTATCAAATATAAAATGGTTAGAGTCTCATCAAATGATAAAGGCCTGTTCACACTAAAGACGATGACAATATAAAGATAGTTTTAAATATCATTTTGAATTTAAAAGAATAGCAGTCCACACCACAACTAAAATGATTTTTCCCAGCTGATGAACAATAAAAACATTGACAGCCAATCATAATCAATCCTGCTTTGAGGAGCTCGAACATTTAAAGTGGCAGATGACAAAACTGCAACATGTGCTTATAATAAATAGAATGTTATCGTGCTTTGGTGTGGACATTAATATAGTTTATTATTATGGTTCTTAGTATGAATGGGCCATAATTCTTGAAAGAATAATCTGGGTTCCGAATTAGGTTCAACTGACAGCATTTGTGGCTTAATGTTGATTTCCAGAGAAATTAATTTTAACTCAAACTAAAAAAAGTTTACATTTAGGTTACAGTGAGGTATTCACACTGAAAGTAAATGGGGTCAATTTTTAGAGGATTTAAATGCAGAAATGTGACACAATTGTATTTAAAAAAATAAATAAAAACACTTATTAATGGGGTTTGTTTTTGGTTAAAAATTGTATATTGCATAAAATATTAACACAAATATTGTTTACATCTTTTGCCGATTGTAATGAAACTGAGTTTTAACGTTTATGGATTGGCTTTCATTGTAAGTGCCTCACTGTTTTTTTTTTTGTTTTTTTTTTAAAGAATAGAGTGCATAAGTCAAAATCCTTTTTTTGTTGTAGTCAACATCAGAATTCCACAAATGCTGTCGATTGAGCCTGCCTGGTATTGAACCTGGCATATTTCTTTAATTCTTGTCATCTCAAGCTAAACCCTTCACTTATACACTGGTGTGAAGGGGTCAGGGTACAGTAGCTGAGGCATTGTGATGGGTATTGAATGCAGAGCAGAACTGAATAGACACAGTCAGCTTCCCAGATACATGCTTAGGCCTGTAGAATGCAGAATGCTTTGCTTGTAACTGCACCGGTTGTCTCCTTTCATTATCAGTTAATGGTGCCCAACTTGACAGGGCCATGTGATAAACAGAGGAGCTGTGAAATCCTGGAGGTGGAGTTCTCGTCTGCCTGATAATGGGATCTCATCTGCTGTTGCGAATGCCTGCGGAACAGCCATCTGAATGCATGAAATGCAAAACATTCACAATTTTCGGTGCTCTTTTCGGCTTACATTTCCTCCGAACGCTCAGCTTGTGTTTTGTGCGCCACTGTCTGAACACTGAGCAGTTTACAGCGTGCATTAGCTGAGAATTTATTAAAGCCATCAGAGTTGTTTTGATTGTTACATTTTGAGTGCATTTTGTGAAATACCAGTCGTATACATGTTTGTTTTACCGTGGCGATCATGCACGTCAGGCATCCATTAGAAATGTTTGTTTGCACATAACATCACGATGATTTAATATTTCTCAAACAAACACGATCTATACATTCTTCAGGCATTCGCCACGCAAAAACACACCTTCCGTCATGATTCATTTCTGAGCACTAATTAACTGTCTGTCACCATGTCAAATGCATTGTTGTGTATTTTTCTCATGAGCCAGAGTAGCTAATCTCCCATTGGCTGATAGCAATGATTGGTATCTCTTTGAAAACTGCATCCTCTAAATATCTTCTCTGTGCACAGCGAGGATCTCGCATAAGCAAGTGACTCAGGTTTCCTGTTGGGCACATTGTAAGTGCTATCAGGGCGGCTCGGGGAGATAAATATGGATGCACTTGAGTAAATGTAATAAATACGCCTGAATGTGAAGCTCAAACGCTTTCCAAGAGGGGAGGAGGGTAGCCTGCTGGGGTGTGAGTGTGTGTGTAAGTGTGTACGTGTGGGTGCATGGCAGAGCTAAGGATTGTCAGGAGAAACAGAAGTCACACTGTCTCTGGCTCCCCTGGAGCTGGAAAGCGTTTGCCAGCACTGGGATCACTAGGGACACCTCCTCCTTTTGAAAACCTGACAGGCTACATGGTTTGCAGCACAATAAAGGGCCCGCAGTACACCAAACTCACTTCCTATTGATCTTAACTGCCTCCGCAAATATAACGTTGGTGAAGAGAAAATCCTTATTTTTTTTTTTTTTGTTCGTTTGTTTTTTGTTCATAAGGTTTTGAGAAATTCTGTAATGTAACATTTCATCAGTATTTGGGTCAATGATGTGACGCTCATTTCTTTTGTCTAAGTTTATACAAACTATGCAATTCACGCAAACAAAAACTGCTACAATGAACATACTTAATTAGCTGATTTAAAAGACATTTTTAAAATAAATAAATGTATAGAGGCCTAAACTCAAAAATGTCTTGGTGTAACTGTTTGTATTAAAAAAAAATAATAATAAATAAATAAAATGAAAAAAAAACACGAGACATCCATTAATGCACCCCGTTAGACCCTCATGAATATGAGGCCACTTGTGTATACATTGTATACATTACATATGTGTACATTATATATTCTACATTTATTTAGACATATATTTATTTTATTTATACAAGTTTATTTATGTTTTAATGTCACATTGATATTTTTTTAATAAAAAGGCATGCTCAAGTTGTCAGAATATGTTTATTCATGTGAAAATATTCAATTTGTGAAAATATTTTTCCTTTAAAAATGTGTTGTATTCAAATGTGTATTCAAGGTACAAGGCAAGGATTTTAGTACTTGATGAGAACACTTGACACATTTTCAGAATCATTAAATGGAATAAAGGGTTTTAGGAAATGTATGAAAACAACATGAATACAAAGATTACCATGTTTTTAAAAGATTTCACATTTTTTCCCTCTAGCATCATTATAGCAGTGCTGATGTTGTTAAATTATAAAATTATTTCTATTCTGTATAGAAGCACAAAATCAGTTTTGATTCTTTAAACAGTAACAAAGAATGCACGTCCTTTTTAAATGCACATTTGTGAATACATGCTGCTTCCATGTTGGGCGGGGGGAAACGGAGTAATTAATTCATTATGTGAATATGCAAATGAGAATGAGAGCACCAACGCACAATGTATGTGTAATTTTCACTGGTTGTTTTGTTCTCAGCCCCAATCATTTGGCAGCGAAGCACGGCAATAAAAACTGGGCGTTCATTATTGGACACTGAAAATCAATAGCTGGAATCTGTGGTTTATTTGAACGGTAGGCTCTTGATTCCTGGCTTGTTTTCTGTGATTATCTATTTGTTATTATCTGTGCTGCTGGAGGTGGAGTCGTCAGCATGCACATTAATATTCCGTACAGCCGCCGTGTGAATCTGGATTCAACGTCTTGCTTACCGATGCAGTTTCTTTACCGACCATATCCCCACGGTTTACGATCAATCACGACTCCAGTCCGATCATTTGTCGTCGGTAATCATTAGAATCCAGTCCATGTTTTTGTTTTGCTCGCTTTTTAGAAGTGTTGTGTGTGTGTGTGTGTGTGTGTGTGTGTGTGTGTGTGTGTGTGGGGTGGAGGGGAGGGGGTAATTCTCCTTCACTAGTGTCTGGATAAAGAAAGACTAGGTCAGCCATGTGGATGCGTCTGTTGAACAGCTGAAGAGGAGGAGGAGGGGGTTCTACAGAAAGAGAGAGAGAGAACGTGCTGTGTGTGCATATGAAAGAAAGCGCGAGGAGAGAGAGAGAGCGCGAGGGAGCGCGCGCGTGTGTGAAAAAGGAAGCCGAGTCTGTAAACGCCGAACTCACTGATTTCCTACCCTCCACAAACTAAAGCTTTCGGAGTTATCACACGGCGAAAAGGAGGAGGGGGAACCGCATACGTTCAGAAAACGAGTCCCCGGGCGGTCCGAATGCGAATAAATTAGTAAAGCGAGGTCGTCTTTTGTTGAGGCATTTGCCCCGTTTCTCCTCTGTATGGACAGCGGCTCTCTCAGGATAAAGTATCTGCTTGAATAGTGCTCAGCCCTCGGCTTCTTGGATTTTGGCCCAGGCCGAGAAGTTCGGCAGGGTCATTTTCAACGAACAGACGTGGAATTGTGTTTGAAGTTGTTTGCAGCAGCCCGATAGGAACTTAGATCATCATACTGGCGGGTGAGTAGTGCCTTGGCGACATTGGCTGTGTACAAAAAGAAAGACTGAGGGAGTTTAGAGGGCTTGAGTGGGTGGGAAGGTAAATGGGGGGGATAGAGATGGAATGTTGGCAATTGCTACAGGCTCAGAAGTTGAAAGCAGCAGCCTGTTTTTTTATTGCATGTTTCACTTTTGCTCTCGCTGTTGAAAGAGACGAGCACTGAGTAATCTTTTTAGGATGCGTTATGGCTTTCTTGTAAGTAGTCTATCAAGTTTCAGCCGTCTAACTGGCATCTTCCGTGAAGAAGTTCTGTGTTTGTTTCCATTTTATTAAGTGAGGAACTCGAGCATTAAGTGAATTATTAATGCTCGGGTAGCAGAATAAATGGTGCATTTAGAGTTGGAGGTGCTGAGGCTCTTCAATACATTAAGCATGCTGTTTATCTCAGTGTTGAGCATTATCAGACAACATCACAACAGTGCATTTGCAGTGACTCCAACCCTCACATGTTGGAAGAGACCTTTGTTTACTGAAAACCCTTGGAGCAGGGGAGGAGAGCTTTTGGTAGACCTGCCTGACCAGTTGGAGTCTGCTATGGGACGGCCAAGTCTGCCTAACTTCCCTTTGTTAACTTGAAACACTTGAACTGTGGCCCATGATGGGAACAAATATGGCCGGTTATGGTCCTCCCTAGCATGCAGTTTAGTGTTGGTGGTAAAGACCAAAGGGGCGCGACTGTTATGTGGGGGTAGACTCTTAAAAATAAAGGTTTCTAAAGGGGTTTTTGAAGCAGTGCCATAGACGAACCGTTTTTGGTTCAGTGATCAGTTCTCAAAAGAACCTTGTGTACAGTTGAAAGGTTTTATGGGTGTTAAATGTTCTTCATGGATCCATAGTTTTTTTTTTTTTTTTTTTTTGAAGTGTAGGTTGTAAAGACTTGTCTGAAACAGTTTGTTTCACAGCCTGCCTTATCTGATATCGTTCTCCATGCTGTGCATGTGGAGGAAGCATCTTGTATATCCTCTTTGATTCATTGGTCATACTTGAATTTCAAGTATGTTCAGTTCAGTTCCTAGGGGTAAAATAAAAAAAAAAAAAGAACACGCCATGTTTTTCCTCACTTTGCATATGTAAGAGATGTAGCTATTTGTGTTAAGAAGGCCTACTCTTTTGTGGCGAAAAGTGATCGCCCCATCCCCCCCCACACTGGGATGTTTTTCCTCTCCAGTTGTGCAACAAGATGGTAATTGGTGTATCTAAAGCTTTGAGGTGGTCAGTCACACTCTGCTAGTAGTTTTGTGGGGTTTCCCAAACTCGCTGTCAGACTGAAAACACAAAGATTAGGATTAAACATCACCAAAAAGATGCCATTGACCAGCCTGGAAACATATAGACATCCGTAATCTGTAATCATAACAACTATGTACAGAGTATCTGTCCTAATCCTTCGTTTCATATAGAAAATGGAGAGCGTGAGAGAGAGAGAGAAGAAAAGCTTTTATAAACCCCCGTTACACATGCCATGGCTTTGAGGGTAGCCTGAGGTGAAAGAAATCAAACATTTAGTGAAGCGTCTCCTGCAGAGGAACTAAAGACTACAGCAATGAACAGAATGTTTTCATTGTCTTTTGTTACACTCAGGGAAACCTGTTTGAGCTAGATTACTTTAAAATACACGGACGGCAAGTTTAATATTTGAACACAGCCTGTTCATGTTTGTAGCACTCGTACACCCTCTTTGTCACTGTTTAGATTGGAATACGGCTAATTAGGTTGCGTTAGGTGTTTCCAAACATCCTCCTTGTCATCTCTAGTGAATGACTGGGCTCTCTTGCTCTTTTTAAATGACTCGTGAATGCTGTATGTTTTAATGTTCTCGTTATTATACATCTGAGTGCCGGCCTTCATTTGCAGTGTGTGGGTGTATGATTAACTGTGTCATCCTTCTCCCTTAACAACTGCTTGCCTCTTTGCTTGAGCAGCTGAGAATGGCTACTAAATGTTTAATGCCTGAGCGTACGGTGACATTTAGCCTTTGTGTTTTCTCTGCAAAAAAGATGGTGTTCATTCTTTTGCGTTTAATAGAATTACCCGCATCGCAAAGATGCGCTCTGTGTGTTATCCTCCACCTTAAAAGCATCAAACGGGCTATACTCTGATCAAAGGCGGTGTGGTAGGGCTGACGGAGGGGTTTCTTCATAGAGTGTGTTGTAGCGGATCAGTTGGCGTGCGGTGGCTGCTGAATGTTTGACGGGGCTTGGGCAGGCATGTTATTTAATCTGCTTGCATGATGGAACTGGCTGGTGTTACGCCGCACGTCTTTTCTCCTCCGTTTGCTGAGAGAGGCCTTAACGGTGTGGCATCCGGGCCGAGCTATGCAATGTTATGCTTAATGAATTGGAAAGAGGGCAGAGGTAATTAGCATCACGTTTTGCATGGCATCATCGCGGGAAAACCTTTAGCCAAATGCGCGATTGATTGACTGAAAGCTTACTCGTCCAAATTTGTTTCTGAAAAAAATTCAGCTCGGATTATTTTGAATGGTCGCCTCAAGCATTTTCAGGTTGGGCTTTGTCTCTGCGAACTTGTAGGTAGACTCTCCTTTGTTTACAAGAATGTGTTGGCACTTTCCCCTTGATAATAGATACAGTAACCACAGGCGCCTGCTCATAGCCCTAGTGACAAAGAGACCTGACACTGTCGAACTATAAACAGTTCAAGCAGCTGAGTCGTCTGAATGCTTCTGTAGCAGCAAGTACTAAGAGCAGATTGATACCTGTCTGGTAATAGGCTCGTCTTTGTTTGACTCATTCCTCAGGCTTCACGGGTACATGTTATGGTGTTTCAGCAACACTCTCTTTGTCTTATTTGTTGTTCATTCCTCTGTCTATTCTGCCCATGCCAGAAGGTAGTTGATCTGAAGTAAATCTGATAAACTTGGATCGGTCGGTTTATGCATTAAACATACGTCTTGTGTGAGAATCGGGCTTGTTGATGTCAAATAACTATAAACCTGAGGAGCGCGAGAAGTTAATGGGTGTAATTGAAACTGATATTTTTTTAATAAGCCCTAAAGCAGCTGAGCCCTTTGCTCGAGATGTCTCGCACATGTTAAGTGAGAGGGGACATCTGGACCTGTTAATTCAGCACATGGTCATAAAGTGAGGTTGGGGGTCCCACAGGCCCCACTGTTTTCCTGTTCTGTTAGGGATGTCAGATGGAGTCTTTTATGCTTTTTACGCCCGCACACCCTTACTAGTATTCGTTCTGTCCTTGTAGAGAAACACTTGCTGAGGTGATAAACATTATAAAAATGCAGTCCTCGCTCAAGTGCTTTCATCTTGAAAAGATGCGTTGATCGAAGCGTTTCTTGCTTAGAAAGGATCCAGATTTCTTAGACTGCTGGAATGAAGCACAGTTTGTGACTGCCGGCCCTCCAACGATTCCTAAACACATACTTTTTTGCTACATGTGCAATATATTAATGAAATTGTCATTATTTTATTAATCTTCCTGTCATTCCTACGCAGTATTTTATTTCTTACATGAAACAAAAGGAAGCAGAATGTCCTTAGGCAGCTTGTCCATACAATGAAAATAAATAAATGTTTTTTTTTTATTTTATTTTTTTTTGCAATGCCAAGATCAAATATACAAGTAAAAGTATCATAGTACTCCAGTGGTTCTCAACATTTCAAGGCCCCTTGTCCGAGACTATATTCAAAGGCCCTTCTATCCAAGCTGCACTCAAACTCAAAAATGATAATTTAATGTTATATCAATTTTTAGTACTATTTATTTATTTATTTATTTATTTATTTTTAAAAAAGTAAGATTTGAATAACAATTAATTTAATATTAATATAATTTTAATTCTTACTGGGGCCCCCTAATGGACCCTGACCTTCCTGGTTGAGAACCACTGTTACAGTAATCCATATAACAGTCCATCTTGTCAAAATCCACTGTCCATTAAACATATTTTTCTACACTGTAATACTTCTACTCCCTTTTTTTTTATTATGATTAGAAACCTTTTTAAAAATATAAACAAGTAAATCCAAACCTAGTTTTAATGTTTTTAGAAAAAATAAATCTTAAACATCTTACTTAGTTTTAATTTTGAATAACTAAATCTGGTTCTCACCATAAACGTAGCCATTGAAGCTGACATGGCATTAAAACAGAAAAAAATGTGGATACCTAGTGAGCAAAGTTTGAAGTCATTTGAAGCTGTATGATAGCTTTTAAAACATTTAAGTCTTTTCTTCTGCTGTGATTCTTAAATATAATGTGTAATTGCTTTCAGACCTTTCTAAGTTTGATGTCATCAGTTCTTGTTTGTCACATGGCTCATCACAGTGTTTTAAAAGAGAATTGCAAGTGATATTTGAGAGCAGTGGTGGAGAGGAAGAATATCAGTCAAAAATGACTTCAATTTTAGTCTGTTCCTCACTGAATATTGCTCACCAGTCATATAGACAAATTTTATGAAACATTTTTTGCATTCTTTCTAGCTTGTCCTCTTTTATTTTATGAAAAAGCTGCCTGATGACATTCTGCCTAAAATCTCTCAACCCTCTACGGACACCTTGGCAATTGAATCGCCATTGGTTAGTAAATTTTTTTTTTAGTTTACTCGCCAGACTGGTATATATATGTATGTGTGTGTGTGTATATGTGTAGTTGACATATCAATGTGTCCTATCGTGTGACGGACAAATGTATTCTTGTATCCTCTCCCATGCTATTTGTAGCTCTAAGAATGAAGATACATTTTTCTCATTATTTTTTTTAAGTTACACCATAGGACACAGTCCAATTTTTGTCAACTACCCATATATAGCTTTTTAAATATCTGAAAGTATACTCTTAACATCAGTCAGTCAAGCATTATAATATGATAATCAAGTAGGCCTATTATTTAATGATAGAACTTTAGTGATTAGAATTAAAACTTGGTAACCATGTATGAATGCATATTAGTCATTTAAACTGAACCTAGGACTGGTGGTGGTGCTTTTTTGGTCATTCAGTGTTTCTGTAAAAAAAAATCTAACAATAATACTGATGATAATAATAATAATAATAATAATACGAATTCTACTAATAAGAACAATATAAAAAGCACTAAGGATTAATGAGCTGCTGGATTCATGAACATTAATCAGGTTGTGTGCATTTGCTCGAACTAATTTGCTGAAAACGGGGACAGTAGTAGGTGAGCGCCTGCCAATGAGATTGCCGTTTGCACATTAGTTCCGCCCACTACTGGAGAACCCGGCAGTTCTTAAAAGCTGATCCAAATTCCAAAGGAACGCCATTCTTTTGACAGGAAAATACAACAAAGAATATCGTTTACATGTAGCGCGTCAATTCTGCATGTTATGTAAGACTCTCTCGCTCTTTTTTTTTTTTTGCGTGTGTGACTGCGAGTCGTGCTCCTTCACACGAGAGTTTACAGTACGTCAAATACAGGTTCGCTGTGCATTAACTGCGCATAACTGAAGAAAAAAAAAAAGCACAGATCGCTTGACAGAGTGAAACTCTGTAGCGCTCAGTCATAGTGTTCTGAGAATTTATTAGCTAGTGGCTAATATTAGACCTCATTTAGTCGCCCAGTGTGAAGATTTAGTCGCATATGCGAGTGATTTACTCACAATGTAGAGGGTTGTCTCCTTTTTGTGTTTCTGAAAAAATGTTGAAATCTGAGTACTGGTGATTTAAATGATGTCAATTTTCAATTTAGGGCAAACTGTTTAGTAGCTTTATACAATAGGAGGACAACTATTCTCAAGGAAAGGTTTTATAGCCAGTTTATAGCTACTAGGCATGAGACTGAGGAGCAGAATCTCATTTTTGACTTCAAAACTATCACAGAGCTGTGATGAATTGTGCTGGGTGGACAGGCATTCAAGATTACTGCATTACTGTTAGTAAGGGCCAATTGGACTAAATCTATCCTAAAAACTAAAGCCACTATTGTTAGCTGAGAAGATACATGGGAATGCTGGAGACATTATAAGCCAAGACAGTTCATCTGTATTCAGATAGCAGGCATGTTGGTTTACCTTCAGTAGAATTATTTATTTAAAAGTATTTAATTTAGTAATGGACTAATCAGCTCTTTTGAGACTGATAGCGATTACTTTTCAGCTACATCGGCTGTTCCCCTGGCAGAGGATTTGTTTTTAGTTATTATTATTATTATTATTATTTTTTTTTTTTTTAGGTGATGAGTTGTCTTTGTGTGGCACAATATGCATATTGTTCTGTACAAACCAGGCCTGCTGTTGTTGAATAATGCTAGCTTTGATGGATCAAGCTATATCTCTCTGAGATCAAATAAACCTTTAGTGCAATCTTACTTCTGGCAGAAGAAAGCAGCACTCTAGACTTTCACTCCCTGACTCATCCTGATAAAGTATAAATAGTTTCATTATCAAGTAGTTGAATGCAGGCAATTTAAATGTACGTGTCCAGCAACATTTGTGGCTGCAAAAATAATTACCTCATCTAGAGAAATATGAGCGCATGAGGGAAAAGGTTAAGAATCAAGTTATATGCATGTAATGAAACACCATATGACGACAATCATGCAGCTTTACTTGGTTGACAGATCGTAGGAAAAAATGTGGTATTTCAATGTTACAGAGGGATTTTGTTAAACAATGTTTGTGCACTATCCCTCAACATCTCACATCCTTTTAGAATGTTCCACGGCTGGAAAGTCACATTGAAAGCAGCTGACAGGATGGCTGAGGTGTGAACCTGTGAGTACTTTTGAGGGTAGGATTATGTCCCAGTCGTGCCTAGTTTGACTGTATTTCAGATGTCTCTGCTTTGTGCTTTATAGACAAGACAGAAGAAACTCTGAAAAGTCTCTTCTTGGCTCTTGGATGTTCTTCACTTGCTTTTGGTGAAGAATCATGGAGCTCACGGCTCTCATCTGAGACAAGAGCCTCCATTCGTGGTACTTTATTTGCTCCAGTATAAAGGATATACATGAATGTTTAAAAGTTTGTGGTCAGTTTGATTGATTGATTGATTGATTGATTGATTTATTGAAATTAATACTTTTATCCAATTCAGTTAATACTTTTATTTCATTGACTTCAGTTGAAAATTAATGTGAAAAGATGTAACAAAAGATTACTATTTCAGATAAAAGCTGTTTTTTTGTTTTCCATTTATTAAAGAATTCCACAAAATTAATGTTTTCAACATTGATAATGATTAGAAATGTTTCTTGAGCACCAAATTAGCATTTTACAATGATTTCTGAACAATAATGTGACTCCGAAGCTGTCATCAAAAGCATTATTTACATTTTAAAATATATTCAAATAGAACAAGATTATATTTCATACTTACTGTTTGCTGTATGTTTCACAAGAGACCTTTTTTAAAAACATTAATAAATCTTACCAACCCCAAACATTTGAATGGTAGTGAATGTAGCAGGTTGCTTTGCAATAATTCATTAACTTGATAACCTGTATGTGTTTCAGGCGTCTATACTCCAGTAAAGTGCAAACAAGGCAAAATAAAAGACATATTTATATTGTAGCGATGATGTTGGTCCTGTTTTTGACTTGATTACTCTTCAAGGTATTTTAGATGTGCACATTTCTGTTGGAATACACCATCTGTCTTTATCTCCGACTTTAAGTAGGCCAGCCTCAGCACAGGGGTCAGTAGCGTGGCCTGTAGGGAATTATGACTGACTTGTTTGACGTCAAAAGATCAGTTCTCTGAAGCAGCCTAATTAACCTTTTTACAAGAATTTCTTGCGCTTGTTTTCTATTTCTAATGTGTTGTTTGCTAACCTTTCCTCTGAAATCTGCCATGCTCATTTACATTTTGAAAACAGACAGTGAAAGAGCAATAAACAAGTGGAATTATTTTCAAAATACCCTCTATTTTCAGCCACAATATTATCATATGAAAGCATCATCAATGGAATTGCTTAGGAACAGAAACGAGTAACTTGAACATGGACGCCCTTCACTTCTCATTACAGCGTTTGCGTTCGCCGAAAGACAAACACGCTAGCTCATGCCCGCCGCCCTGTGTTTTAAATTAAGTAATTGAGATCTTGTGCTTCGACATCTGAGTGTCTCATTTTGATCTCCGTTTATGTTTCTAGGAGGTGAACAAAGCGGGTCTCGGGTCTCGCCACCTGCAAACCATTTTCACTTTTAGTCACCCGAGATGAAAAAAGAAACGGGTGACACGTTTGAAACTTTCAAAGGCACCGTGTGACATGCTTGTACTTTCAGATCTTATTTTGGTGAGTAAACATTTAATGCAAGTGTATCACAGCTTTATTTATGCATTAAATCTGCTGTTGGCTCTGAATTATACATTAGCCAGTAAATAATGCATCAGCCTCCATTCCTCAATGATTACCGGTCAAGATACAAATGGCAAGTTTGCTGATGATATCCTCGTTGATGGTTTTAGCTAGTTTAGTATCGGCTCTTGAGGATATTTTCTGCTGCTATTGTGATTGGATGCAATTTGAGTAATGGACACGTCACTGGGTGTGTGTGTGTTTTTTTTGTTTTGTTTTATTTATCTCTTGCGGTTGAATGCCCCATCAATAGAATGGATGTAGGTATGGATTTTCTACCTGTTATCCTAGTGAGGGAGGGCTAGAATTATGAACAGTTTGTCATTTTAAGAGGCTTCGCACATAATTATTGCAGGGCGGCATTAACTAGTTTTTCCTCTTAGCTTGACCTCTGTTTTAACCTGTGCGACCGGGCTGGTGTCATAAGAGCTACTGACACCTTTGATTTGATCCACTTCATTTGTCATCTCTTGCTCAGGAATAATTACAGCAGTGGCAGGCTGCGCCCTGGGGAGCGCTCAAGCTTATGACCTTTTTGTTCCCTTAAACATGAGTGAGAGACAAAGGCGCAGAAGAGTGCGAGTTGTGATTAGGAAAATAATGGCTCTGACAAGTTAGAGATTAAATTGTAAACAGGCCGCGAGACATATCAATACTTGCTGTGGTAATTGATTTTGCTACCGCGGTTCCACTGGCCGTAACCGGCTGTTAACGGCGCATTAATGAACGGGGGATTTCAGATCGAGGTTAAAACCTCGCCGTACCCTGAGACCTTTGCTGTTTGTTTACCCTTGTTGTATTTGTCGTAGGCTTTCACATCATCTTTGATTACAATAAATCAATGAGACCTGAATGCTAGCGTTTGAAAATGACAAGCTGCTTGTGCTGCGTGTCACTGGGAGGACAAAGAGGAGCAAAGGGGGGTGGAAACACAAACTGTGGTCATAGTATCAGCTCAATGCTTCTGTTCTTCATCAGGGTGAAGTGGCTCCATCAGAGCGGGAGGGAAATTATACTCTATTGTGGCAATACACCACAATCCCACTCTAGTCGCCATTAAGCGGAGCAGAGCCATTGAATATTTGCATTCCTGCTTGATAGCGCCACTTTCTCTCAGGGATAGCATGGTGATTGCATCCATTTGGAGATATTTGAAACTCTCTCTTTTCCTTATCAAATCTCCATCGGTTATGTTTGCGTGAATCTTTGAGTGTGTTATTAGATTCTATTGTATTTACTGTAGTGGAAAAAGTGTCTCTGCTCGTCAGCGCCACAGGGTCATGCCGAATCACGGCTGCCGCGGGGTCACGTGCGGTTCACCACCGGGCCAGTGTTAGTCATCTGTGTGACACATCAGTTAAATACAACATGATCTCTCCATTCATTTCAAAACTGGATTACGCTGGTCGGGCTGCTTTACAATAAACTACAGCCATTCTTCTGGTTTAACACAGACAGTATGAAAGTAATACAACAGTGCTTGCCTAATAGTAGTTTTAGTACACAGTGCAGTAACTGTTAAGTACACAAAGATGTAAACGATGATGTGCTGAGAGGTAGGGTGGAGTTGTGTGAATGATTAATGTAATGTTTTTTCTGTAGTGTTTGAAATCATGATTCATGAGTGTGTGTGCACGTGTAAATATAATTTTTTTTTAAATCCACTTTTTGAAAAATATTCTACTTTAAGTATACATTTACTTTTTAGTTTACATTTGTTAATGCATTATTTAATGCATATTTTTGAAAACTATTTTCCTGTCCTCTGTGTGTATGAACTAAATGTTTATTAGATCTCTTTTCTTGTGCTGTGAAGAGCTCCCAGTCCATATGTAGAAGGCTCCATTTGGAATTCAGCCTGTCCGACTCGAGCTGCCATTCCTCTGGCGGGCCGTTCCCTATTGAGCCCTAAAAAAGATGTTTTTGTTGTCCGTCCAAGAATACCTGTGAAGTACCATAGGTCAGCTCTAGAAGCTTTTTGAAGCATGCAGAGTCCACTAGAGATGCATTCACACCCAACATCAACCACCCACAAGGCTGAGGCATGAAATCTTTTCATCATTATATGCTTTAAGATGCCAAATCCAAGCCGAGCCAAACACTCACACAAGCAGCAGCAGCAAGCAGAGGTGCTGCTTAAATTTATGTTTGATTTGCTACGAACACCAATTCCATATTTGGAAAAGCTAAATCTCCTATTTTGATTTAGTCTGAGTGATAATGCGGTGTGTCAGTGATACAAAGAGCTCCGGGATGCTGAAATTCCCCTGGCCCTCCCCCTTTAACCTTCTCTACAAAGGAAGGAGTCTTCCTGAAATCAAGTTATTTCATCCCTTTGGTATTTAAAAAAGATTTCCGTCCTGATAAAACCAGCAGAGCGCCTTTCCTTTGGGAATGTGGGCACTGTTTCAGTCCTGTCTTGTGCCGATTAAAGGAGCACTTGTAGATAATCCGTTCGAATAAAAGTCTCTGTTGCGTATGGGGGGGGGGAAATAGAGGGTTACAGACGTTGGAAGTGGGTGGGGCGGGGGTTGAAAAATTTGGATTCCTAAGTGCTTATCACCTCAGTACAATCCGCCACTCCGCAAGGATAAATATTTAATGATGGGGAAGCTGAAATAGAGCCCTAACAGACTGGGTAGAAATGGATCTGCTATTTATACGCTATACAGTTCCATAAAGCAGTGGAACGGTTAGACAGCCCAAGGTTATTAGCGTGTGTGCTGTTGACTCATCCACGTGTTTGTCTTTCTGAGAATCACCTTGTATATTCAAAGGGAAGGTGGCGTTGTTCTTTGGCGCTGACTTGTAAAATGGCTGCGGCCTTTAGTGTTGTAAGATTATCCTAATATTTGTCACATTCCTTAAACAATTTGTCAGTGGACAAAGCTCACGGTCTTGAGTGTTTCAGACTAGTGAATATATAATCTTGTGCTGTTCACACTCCCAGTGGCTAGAATAGTTAATGATTATAGTTGTTGGCGTCTGCTTTTACTGAGCTTAGTTTATGTAGTTTTTTGTTGTGCAACCGAAGCACAAGCCACCAGGGATCTACTAAAGTATCTGTGGATACCATTAAATATTCACTCGTACGAAATTAAGCTACTTGAGTCATGGAATTGTACGGAGACTGTGTGGAATGTTCTGGAGAGCGGCAGTGTTTTGACAGTTGTGCGTCACTATTTCTACAGGTCAGTCAGATGTCATTGGAAGTGGAGTGGTGCAGCCATCGGCTCCTGAGCCAAGCTGTAAAAGGATCCTCGATGTTGTTTATACTCGCAATGATTTGGGCCGTTTTAGTGTAATCTAACAGGTTCCAAAACGCTCGCCGAATGAACACAATGGATTACATTGTGGACAGAATGTTTCCATTGTGGAGATGCAACTCTCCCAGGCACTTCCGAACGGCTGGATTGGATTACCAGCCCCTTTTCATGGCCGGTTTAGATGACTGCTGATCAATGGGGCTCTTAGCTTCAAATCTAATTTGTTTTTGGGCTCACTTGGTAATGCTGATCACAGATTATTCCTATATAAAATTAATCAGGTTACTGACGTATTTTTTTTTCAGAGCGTTTGGATTCTCATAGACATTAATTACAGCGATTCCACATTCATTATTGAATTTTTGATCTGCTGTTGCTGCAGAGGGTTAGAGATGTACAACATGCGATGGCTTCGCAGAGCCATGCGTTATCTTTGCTGAACAGCTCATTAAGACGTTCCTCTTGGTAACAAAGAATAGATCTTCATCAAATTGTGTTTTTTCAGAAGATAACATGACAGAATGCAAACAAAAATGGGTGTGTTGGATTTTATTCATAATTAGCTGAGGAAAACAGTCTTTTTAATGGGATTTCCTGTTTTTTTTTTTTTTGTTTTGTTTTTTTGCTTTGTATCGAAAGTGAACTTGTCCCATGGTTGCCAGGTTCTCCGTCACACTGTTAGCATGGCCAAGGGGACGCTGGGTAGAAGGGAGCCTATTTAACAGTGTGATACATGAGGGGAACTGGAAATCTGCGTAAAGGAGCGGCTGAAAGAAAGATCGGAAAAGGTCAGGCCACATTTCATTTCAGCCGAACTTTTTATTAGCTCTGCCCAGTATGCAGTTTAGACAAAAATACAGTTGCTCAGCAGTCAATGGACTACTCATTTAGATTGACACGTGTATACACTTGGATGAATGTGACTTTGTGCTGAACATGCTTGCTCTGTTTATGAGTTTACCCGTGCATTTGCAAGCTATTTTAGCTTGGACGCTCACAAACCTTCCCCAGAGGTTCATTTCTTGCCGTGCTGTGGAAGGAATTGTAAAGCTCACTAAAGAGCACAAAGCCTGTGAATGTGTGCCGAATAATACCGTGATCATTGCACACTGTTAAAACCTGTAAAATACAGTGCCGTTTTCAGTGCCTTTATAATATCTGATTCGGATCTCATGGGAAATGGAGGCTCTGTGCAAAGAAGTGGCAGGAATTCCTGTTCTCTAATTTGGAAAATTGTAACAGTGTTTTTTACTTCCAGCTCTAATAAAAGCAATTTGTGGCTTTTATTTTCTCAGGATAGTTAAAGGGATAGCTCCCACAAAAATGACTGACTGGCTTCTGTGGAACAAAGAAGATCTTATTTCAAACTGCAGTGGGTTTGTGAGTTGATGAAAAGCTAATAATTAAATCATAAATGTAAAATTAAAATAGAACACCAACTAAAAATATGAAACCTTTAACTGTGCAATGTTACCCAACACATGCAAATTTGTTGTTAAATTATTTATATTCATTAACTTAAAATCTCAAGGGGTGCCTAAAGTAAATATATTAGGTTAAAGGGGGTTCAGCTGACAAAAAAAAGTTTGACTCTTTACACCAACACAGTATAACTTGATTCCTCCATGAAACGGTTTGACTTTAAATGCGCTTGCTGGACTAGAAAAGCCACGTTGCATGAACGGCAGACCCCCTCTCCACTCGTCCACCTCCCACCATGCTTTGTTGTAAAACACCGGAGTGTTTTAAGAGTCTGCATTGTGTGAACGTACCAAAAGGCTGCGAGCTGTAATCTAATATATTACGGTTGTTTTTCCGAAATGATGAAAAATCATCAGGCTTGTGTTTTCTGGAAGCCTCGCAACACTATCAGTTAAGGATAAAGTCTCCATTTCACACATGAATGCATTACGAGTTAATCTCCCGCCTGCCACTGCTTTAAACACAGCCCTGAACCCAGAGAGCAGCGGCAGCCTATTGTTTAGATGCTTCCCTCTGGTAAAAGCATGTTGATGTTTTTTTTTTTTTTTTCTTCTAAACAGCTGGTCTTTTACGTCACTATATGATTAAAATAAAAAGCAGCGGGTCTGGTGTGTGTATATAGGTTGATAAGTGTGCTCTCTTCCTGGGAGCTGCGCGGCACACTAAAACGGCAGAATGGTAATAGTTCTAGTCAATGCATTTTTTATGAGCTGTCCAGAGAGGAGAGGGAAGCTCTGATCCTGCTTGTTTCAGCAGCGTTTTCATTACCCTCCAGTCGCTTCCCCTCCTGCCTGCCGCTCCAAGGCACGGAAACAATCTCAAATCATGTTTACAGTGCTGCACATTTGGACTCCATACTGCACCAGCAGTATAGAAAGCGGTGATTTGATATTGCTCCAAAAGTTTGAGCGCCCTGTCTTTTTAAAGATGTCAAAGATTTGTAGATGCTCTCGGGCAGACTGTTTTTTGTCTTCTCTAAATAAACAACAGTGTTTTGTGTGGCCAGCAGTGGAAATAGGACTAGACAATTTATATTTATATTTGAGCCGAGTTGCCTTAAATGGAGAGGTGGAGTAACAAAGAGGGTGTTATTCAGACTAGAGCCTCTTAAAGACAGTCGGGCTGTGGGTTTGGAGAGGTGGCTGATCCAGAAACAAAAGCCGCTCCTAATTAGAGGTAATACCGTCCTGTGGTATCTGGGGTGGAGGTGCTTTTGGCAGAGCCGTTATGCATGTTTTTGAATGCCCGGCTTGTTCGCAAGACCATCTGCCGCCGGTTCCCAGTGTTCAGGGGAAAAAAAGCCACTGCCATATAACTAAATAATTTAGTCTGGAAATGGTCTGACGCATTGACCTAATGGCATCGCCGCTGCGGCCTCATCATCTTTAACCTTATGTTCTCGAAGATGAGTTTGGAATAACGTTGCAGCGAGAATAAATGAGGTCCTGAACAATAAGCCAGAGCTGAGATCTGTCCTCCAGGCCCTGTGTTTCATGTGATGATTAGTGGGGGGAGCGTGACACAGAGCCGAGCCCCCCTCTCGGTGGGTGTCTGTCAGGACCAGTGCTTCTCTGAGACCTCCCTGCTTCACTGTGAATGAGGCTCAGGCTGAGCTGCCATGAAGCTTTTGATCAACTGACTACTTTTAGATGTCTTCTTTTAGCTACAGAATTATATATATATTTTTTTTTTCCTAACAGTATTTCTACGTCAGCTATTATGTTTGATTGTATTTTGACTGAGGGTGGAAAAAGCCATACAGGCATTGCTGCTACACAGTCTGAACCTATTGAAACAGTGAATGGGCTTTTGTAAACGGCTGCATTCATATTGAATTAATTGTATTGTGAATCAAAGCAGATCAGCGGAGGTGGGGAAGTATAATGTTAATATCCTCCATATCTAGGATAGATTTAGAAAGTGACGTATGTGTTTATCTGCCATTGATTGAGTATTGATTGCGTGTGCTCGGGTGAAGCCAAGCCAAGAGGACGTCTGCTGCAGAACGCCAGATTGACGGTTAATACTATGTTTACTCCCTTTAAATACATCTTACTTTGAATGCATATTGATTGTTTCATATGCATACCCTTGTTTGATTTTTATTGAATGCAAGAAGATATTATGGTTCTCTTGATATCAGTAGTCAACATACAGTTTAGCCACTGATGGGGTGTTTTCAAAAAAAGTTCATGCAAAAAGTCATTGTCGTTCCAACCCTGTAATTACTGACTTTCTTCGGTGGAATACAAAAGATATTTTGAAAAATGTCTTTTTTTTTCTTTTTTTTTTGTCCATACAATGAAAGTCAATGGGGTCCAAAACAGCAGTGGAACCCATTGACTTTCATTGTGTGGGCAAAACATCCTTAAATATATCTAGGGCCCTATGATTTCCGCGATGTGGAAAGCGTGGACGGAATCGTAGAATCCAGTCATAAAAATGGAATATAGCGTATATAACGTGGATTGTTACAGAATTTGCCAAATTTTAGATGAATAAATCTTCTCATTATACATGTGTATGTATATTCTAGTGTTGACAAAAGACCCGGTACTTCGGTACCAAGTCGGTACTAAAAAAATTAAAACGTCACGGTACCAGGTTTTTTTAAGTACCGGTGGTACCGAGTACCCGGTCAACCCGGCTCTTGACGCGTAGGGCCCTATGATTTCCGAGATGCAGAAAACGTGGAATCCAGTTATAAAAACGGAATTTACAGTTTAGCACAGAATGTCATGGAATTTGTCAAAGTTTGGATGAATTAATCAAAAGTAGGTTATTACACAAATCAAATCGCAATATGGACTAGTATCTGTAAATATTAAGCTGCAAAAGTCGATTCAGATATGAATCCCGCATGTTCTGTGAGTCTCTGTGTAAATGAATGAATGGCAGAGACACGCGGTTTTGTTTACTACATACACTGAAGCGCGCATGACGCTCGCGGTGATTTCAGCATCTGCCGTCTCAATGAGGACATAAATACATAAACAACATCTCCAGAACTGCTCTGAGAGTCACTTCACGTGCATTTTGCCGTTTCATTTGAGTAAAACCAGCGTTAGAAATTTAAAGGTATTCACAGCAACCCGTCAAAATAAACGTTCGGTTTAGACATTGTGCCAGAAATATTACTATTATTTAGTATAATGTATGTGATACTACTACAACTACTACTGTTTAATAAATTAATAAAACTTTTATTTTTTTAAAGAAATAATCACACAATATTTCTTCCATGTTTTAATTTTAATAGTAAATCCCCTTTATTTACCAAAAAATAAAATGTTTAAATTTCATTAATTAAAAGACAAATTAAATTTGGGTGAAACTTGTTTACTGTTTTTCATACTTTTATTACTTGTGGAAAAACTTGAAACACAATTTTAAAGATGTATAAAGAATGACATTGATTTTTGTGCATTTTATTTTTGTTTGACTTTAATAAAAATAGTGTTTTTTTAACTAGCATGTTTTTGTGTTTTGCTTGGGTACCGAGAATTGTGGATTTTCACTGGTATCAGTACCGAATACAGAAATTTTAGTACCATGACAACACTAGTATATTCATGTATTCATCATCTGAATACGTGAACACATAAACACAATCTCTAGAACTGTTCTGAGAGTCACTTCATTAGCATTTTACCATTTCTTTTGAGAAAAGCTAAATAAACAGAGAAACCCATTAAAATAAAAGTTTGGTATAACTTGAAGAAACTGTGATAGAAATGTATTACTTAATGTAATGATAGTAGTAGTAGTAGTAGTACTACTACTACTAATAAAATTATTTTTAAAAACAATATTTAAGGAATATTTACCAGAAAAATTTTGCATAATTTATTTACTAGAAAAATCTAAATACACAACACAGTATTTCTGGGGGGGAAAAAGAGAGAAAAAAAAAAGTAATCTGAGGAAAAAATGAAATGTATTACATAGGGCTTTAAAATGTAAGTTTTTGTTATGCTTTGCTGTTAAATTGTGTAAATTTCATGATTTTAATTAATTAGACATGCTTTTTAATATATATTTTTTTAATTTGACCATTAAAACAGAGTCTAGAAAAAATTTAAATGGAAAAAAGCGGAATTTAGAAAAATTTAAACGGAAAAAACTGAATTTGGAAAAAACAAAACATAACTTGGGAAAAAAAATTAAACTGATTTCATAGGACCCTATATATCCTTTGTTTTCTGCAGAAGAAAGTAAGTCATGCAGAGTGTGAATTAAATGCTTGTTTGCTACATGACCAGGCTAAAAGCACAGTGACTGACTATCCAGACACCCCCCCCCCCCCCCCACCACCACCACCACCACCATTTACTCTGCCACACGGACAAACTAGTCTGAGAGCCCTCAGTGTGGTTTGCACTGTGTTTGTGTCTTACAGTGTGAAATGAAGTTACTCTCAGGCACGATGCTGATAATAGACACGAGCACTGATGGGGAGCCGGCCCCTCCGGGAATTGTACAGAGGGAATACACACTCGCACACAACCACTTACTCTCACATACTCTGATTGCTTGGAGCCTGCCTTCAGCCTCTGGTTTACTGACTCCTCAGGGCTCAGATTAGCCCACTGATTTCTGTATATAAATCATAAACATTTGTGTAGTTACAGAGGCTACAGAGATGTGCAGAATTAATTTCAAGCCAGTGTTTGTGTAAGATGCCCTCATGAGATCTGAATATGACAGTATATTAGAGTAGAGTGGTAGCTGTTGATTAGACATTAAAGAGGATATTCAAATAGCCTATTTTTTTCCCTGAAATGTATAAGTGCATATTTGAAAGTATTATTGCTCTCATATCAAATCAGGTCTCTGAGGCTTTTTAAGCCTTATTTTATGTGTATAAGCCTCTATGCATATTAATTACTCATTTATATAGGATTTACTTACATAGGTTAGTACACACACACACACACACACACACACACACACACATACATATATAATATTTACCATTTTATGAATAAAATCTCATTCTGCAAATATATTTTTATCTATACAAATAAAAACATTGCTTTTGTGTTTCATGCAACGTTTCTAGTGCTTTTGATGCCATGGCAGGTTCTTTTTTTTTTTTTTTATAGGGTGAATAAAATCTCAGATTTTAAAAGGAGTTCTGCAGTGCTTGTCTTGACCTTGACCATCTGTAACTCCACTTTTGGTCTCAGAAGTCACAAAAGTCTGTTTCTGAAGGCTGCAGTAAAAGAACCGAATACATAGACGTTATGCTGTGTATAACACGAGTCTTTAAAGAGTTATGCTTTGAAGTAAGGCCTTTTCTCGCATTATTTCACTTAATGGAACTGGCTTTGGTAATGCTTAAAGATCCATCAGCCTGTCGATGCAATTTAAAACTCAATAAAAAAGTTCCCGTGTGGAGAGGGTCCTCCACCATACTACACAACCGTATCAATAAAGTAGCCATTTATTGAGGAGCACTGAGTAATTGTTAGAAATAGTCAGTAGTGGCAATTAAGATTTAAAGTAGGCTGGATTTTATTCTGTATAATCTTTTCGAGTAGGAATGGTTTCAGAATAAATATGCACCATCAGATAAAGATGCTGTTATTAGCGGACCGATGATGTGAATCTTAATTTTTAGTAGGGATTATACATGCTTCTGCTGCGTGATCATGTGAAACTATTGGAATTGAACTGCTGCGAGTCATAATTTCACACAATACATAATCAGTGTGATGCTTTCATCAGCAATAACAGAAATCTCTTTGATAACTCGCCACCAGATTTTAGTGAAGTGTTTTTTTTTTTTTTTTTTTTTTTGGTTTGAGTTCTGCTTCAGATGTCTGTCTATTTATTTATTTATCGAGTTTTTCACTTTGGTGCTCTGGCAAAATAGATTGATTTCAACAAAGCTGTTTTCAGAGTAGCTCTCTTGGATGAGCTTCGAACGAGACATTTGTCTGATAAATCTCAGTTACTCGTATTGCAGATAATATTTAGTTTGATATGTACCAAGGCTAATCTCGCTCGCCGAAAACAATCACATCAGATGTATATTTCACAACTTCCTTCTGGAAAGCCGTCGGTAATCCTCACCAGTCAAACGTCTGCGTTTCGTAATGCAGCGATTGAAAATACCGATCAGGGATCACCGAAAATGTACGCACAAGCGTGTCACTTGCTCTCTTGTTGACGTCTGCTTGTTGACTTTACCTATCCAAAACAATCTTCGGCTATATTTGCAAATGAAGCACCTGGCAGTTGGGGTTTCTTGGGGGAAATAGCATTTGTGTTTGTCTGACCCTTTATTGGCTTTTACCTCAAATCACAGAGATGAATGCATGGCCTATTGGCGTAATAGGAGAGTGATTTCGAATGAATAAAACATGCAGCATGAAAGAGTAATGTTGAAAAAGGAGTGTGTTTTGTAATAGAGCCCTGCTGCGTGCCCATTGTGAGGTGATGTGTTAATAGTGGGAGAGCAACTGTGTGGTTGGAGGGGTGAGAAGGTCTAATTTATCTGCTGCTCTGAAGGAGAAATGTATTTTTATTTAAAACCTCCTGGCTCACACCCCTTGACTTCATTGCAGTAATGGGAATGGTAAAATAGGTGCTGTTGGCTGAGACCCCTGAAGCTTTTTTTTTTTTTTCACCGGCTTTCACAAATGGCTGATTTTTCTCCCTCCCTGCCTCTCTCCCTCCCTTTTCCATTAAGACAGCTGGTATCTTTCAAAAGGTCCTGCTCTGGTGATTGATGTGTAATGGCTTCAAGCCTCACCTGCCCCACAGCGCGTTATTCATCTGTGGGTACTGTTGAGGGGAGTATTCACCATTGCTTAATTGGTCCTGGTCACCATTCAGATGCCACATGAACCGCTGCATTGTTGCTAGTTGCTGCTGTGAACCTCACTGCAGCCGCTGCTTATCACTGGTTGCTTATGTTCCTGTTGTTATAAATAAGACGCTCTTTACATGTGAGAAGGTGTGGATTGCTGACCTTTCTGTGTTTGTAAGTTATTCATCACATGCGGCGCGGTTATACAGCGCTCGTCTCGTGGCGTCGGTGCAGTAAGTGTTGTCATGACACCTTAATCATCTTATAGTACTGTTCCAGATAAAGCTTTTTGGTTACCAAATAGTATCAAGATGCTACCACCAAATAAAAACTTACTTTCTGGAAAACTTTTCAGTTTTTTTAAATATATTGTTTTTATGTATTCAATTATTATATAAATTTCATTATTATTATTATTATTATTATTATTATTATTATTATTATTATTATTATTATTATTATTATTATTATGTCCACATTTGTTTACATTTTTAATGAAAGTAGTACTGTATCTATTGCTCTTTAAAACTATTTTGAAATCTTGGGTATACTCTGGTATATCTTATTCAGCAATTTATTAACGATGCTGGATAGTTTGTCTAGATTTTATTTTTATTTAACATTTTTTGGAGTGGTGCATAAATTAGTGTGTGTACTACTTGTGTTTTAGCTGTTTGCATGGTAAAACCTTTAAAAGAACATTTATTCTTTGTTCTTTTTTTGTTTGTTTTTTGCCATTGTCACATCACTTTCCCATGTTTATCTTTTGTTTTCATCCAACAATTGAGATTGACTGACTAGTTTGTCTAGATTGTTTTTTTTTCTGTCTGAATGGTAAAACCTTCTCTGACTTTCTGTACATGCTTTTTAACATTGTGTCAGATCACACTCATATTTTTAGGTGAAAAATTGTGAAATGCAGCTAAATCCTGCATTCTGTTTTATTATCTTGCTCTCATGAATCACCAGACCACCTGAACACCAGAATCATGAAACATGTCAGATCAGTGTCTGATGAAGTCAGAACTGGCTAAATAATACAGGGTTTTCTTCCTGATCGATTAGCCAACAAGTCATTTTAGCAGCCCACCAATTAGTCGAGTTTGAAACTATGCAGTTTTGCCATAATTCAAAGTGACTTGAGAAAAAACACACATAATGAAGAAAAACACTCAATCTATGTGGAAACATTTCTGGTTAGTATATGTATGTATGATTTTTGTGTGTTCAGACTGGCGGTCAGTGTGGTAACTCATCATAAGGTGATTAATCGGGCCGTGACGTGGCGGCGCAGCACTGTAATCAGTCTGTAGTGTTGGAGGTTGATGAGGAGAGCAGCTACCCCGTCAGTTGCCGTCTACTCAAGATGACAGGCTGCCATTGACAGGACTGCTTGTCAACTGCACCAGTGTGCCTGTCATAAGCCATTTCTCTTCATTTTTATACCTGCTCTATAAACACACCTCTCACACTGACAAACAGCCCAATTCTGTCCTGCTGTTGTCCTCCCGCAGGCTCCTCGCATTTCCGAATTCACTTGCTGTAGCTTTTTCGGCAGTTGTCAGGTTTAGCTGCACCAGAGGCTGTAATCTTTACTTTTCCGTTTATCTGAAGAGGGGGAAGCGGCGCAAACTCTTTCAAGTGCACTTCATCGTAACGCAGCCATTTCATGCTCTCTTATTGGAGGTCTCGTTTTGTTTTTTCGCTTCGTGGTTTTTGGCCAACGAAAGATTGATCTTTAATTTTATGAATGTTGACTTAAAAGAGGCAAGTAGCAGCAAGCGTTGTAAAAACAGGATTTGATCCAAAGCTGTTTTGTCTGAGTCTCCTGCCAGGTTTTCTTCTCCATGCCTGTCTGTTCTGATTTCCACGGGTGATCGCTGTGCTAGCTGAGGTAGGGCCGCCTCTGGCCAGGCTGTAGTTAGTCTGACCAGCATGCACAACCAACAAACACTGTGGCCTGGAGGGAGCACCGGGTCTTATTCCAGTCTAACATATTGCTTGTAAGGAATTCTCCATAGCCTGAACTGGCCAGTTGTGTGACAGTCTATATAAGCCTAATACCCTGTAAAACGTGCAGCTGAGCCTATTTGATAATGCAGTGGGGAATCCTGTTTAGGTCACTGTGCGGGGAAACGTAGTGCTGCTTTTCATCGCCAGGCAAAAATGAGCTGGGGAATAGAGCAGGCAGCTTGAAGTTTGTGCTCTTTTGATATAGCTGTGCTCAGAGCTCTCCTGAGGACGTGCGCTACTGCTGTGGAGAAGACCGCCGATTGATGTTCCTTTTGGCGAGCGATGTCACAGCGCTGCTCGCCGGCTGTGATTGATTAAACCTATTGCATGAGTATCAACAGGCCCTTGGTTTTACAAATATTTCACTGCGTTACAGAATGTAAAAAGCCCATTTAGAGCACATCTCTGTTAATGGTGTAACCATTAAGTAAAAAGTCAAATTTTTTTCACTTTGGATGCGTGAGTGTACACATCTTAATTCATTTGAATTGTGTTTTAACTTAATTTTTCTAATTTGTATTTTATTGGATATATCATTTATTTTATTGTATTACATTTAATTGATTTTATTATTTTTATTTTTTTTAAGATTTATTTTTGGCGTCTTTGCTTTTTAATAGGATTGGAAAGTATTGTAGACAGGAAGCGAAGTGGGAGCGAGAGGGAAAGGTCTGCGAGCCGGGACTCGAACTCGGGACGTCCAAAGTGCAATGATGCTATATGTCGGCACGCTGCCTACGAGGCTATTGGCGCCGACTTTTTTTATTAAATCCTAATTTTATGTTGTTATTAATTTGTAGTTTTGGGGGACCACCACATGACATTTTACAACTAACCTTGTTTAAAAAGGTCAAATTTTGTGATATTTCAAGAGACTTATTGACCTTGACAAGGTCATGAGGGTCTGCACTGGTTCTTTCTATGATGTCATTTCCTGTTTTTATGGGTTTTTTTACTGCATGTTTCTGCATGTTGCCACGAAAAAAGAAATTATTTTATCAAAGTTTTTTTCTTCACTACATCAGATAACATCAGAATAGTTATATCAGTTATAGTTATATTGATTTTCTGCCCCCTACAAAAAATATTAAAAAAGATTTTTAATTGTGTGATGAAATGTCATTGTACGAAGAAAATGCAAAAACAGTGTCTCTTCATTTACCCCTCTAACAATGTCTTTATTTTCTCCATTCAGCTCTTCTGAAACACTGGGGTTGTTGGTGTGGCCAAATTTTCCCTGGATTTGATTGGTAAATTCAGAAGACTGAAGCCCAGGCTCACAGTCTACCTTTCACGGAGGCCCAGCCGTGAGAGGACAGAAGAAGGCACGTGGCGAATCATGACTGCCGACAAAGAGAAAGACAAGGAGAGGGAGCGCGACCGGGACCGAGACAGAGATCGCGAAAAGCGGGACAAAACACGCGAAAGCGAGAGCTCGCGGCCACGGCGCAGTTGCACACTAGAGGGCGGAGCTAAGAACTATGCAGAGAGCGAACACAGTGAGGACGACGACAATGAGACGCCTGGGGCCGCCACCGCCGAGGAGGCCACCAAAAAGAGCAAGAAAAAGCTGCCCAAGAAGAAGTCGCGCTATGAGCGAACAGAGAACGGC